>OZ030029.1:5337400-5719900 GCA_964023405.1 Apodemus agrarius | reverse complement strand
AAAGTCAACATTGTTGAATGAACAGGAGATCAAATCCTTACTATTTTGGTGCACAACCTCAGATAGGTTGTCAATAGTTTCAGAGAGATCATCCATCCCCTATTGAAGGCATTGGGCATCTTGATCGATAGTGGCATGGAGCTCTATGTACCTAGAGCTAGAAAGAATGAGGGAAGAAATACCTGTGCCCACTCCCAGATATCCGAGACCATGTAGGATTGATATACTAATGGCAGAGTTTGGTTCTCTGTGAGACTGGCTCAAAGAGCTAGAGACATCAGTGGATGTTTATTGAGCCTATAGGTGGAAAAAAATTGACAGTGGTCATATTCTAAATGACGAGCCATTTTAATAATGTTGCAATACTCAGGGATTTCTCCATACTTTCAATTTTGAAAAACTGAGGCAGGGAGGCATGGTGTGATGCCATTAAGGAACACACACCAGGTTCCTTTCAGAGGGAGAAAAAAATGCCAGGAGGGGATGGGATACTTCATTACACAATTTAATATAGTCTGAGGGCACATTTGTTCCTCTATAGAAAAGCCCCAAGACAGATATTTGGGTTAATGAAATACCTGGCCAAGCACCCTTCTGCAAGTGGCAGTGTAGTGGATCATCAACATGTTTAGGATAGCCAAGAATTACAATTCCTTTATAAAAAGGGAGTTGAGTATGGTAGCACAACCAGCAATCTTCAAGAAGGTGAGGGAAAGTTTCATTTAAGGTAAGAAAGGTCTGATTAACTAAAGAAAGACAAGATTTTTAATGGAGCATGGTTGTGGAGGTAGTACAGGCAGAATAATGGCTAGAGGTCTGGCTGGTGGTCAGAGGGCAAGTACATAAAATAGGGAGGTTTCTTTAAGAGAGAGAGCACGGGTGATGCCCTTGTCAGTTCCTCTAGGATGAGCAGGACAAGGCACCAACACAGGATGAGGCCCCTTTGGGACTGCCTGGGCATGATATAAAGGCTATTAAGGGACCTTAATAGTGAAGGTAGTACCTGTATCTAAGATGGATTCATAAAGAGCCCATTCAGAAACTTTTTGCCAATTTAAATTGGGAGATTTTCATAGGTGGTTAGTTAGTTTGTAAAAGTGTGCTCCATTCCCCAGCGTGTAATAAGGATACATGTTCCAGTATGTTCAAAACTGAATCCAGTTTTGTAGGAGTGTACCAAAAGAGAGAACTGGTCGTCGGGGGGGTGATTTGGGAATGGACAGAGGGAAGAATACTTATGGGACATATGGTGAGGGAGGAACAGTAAAGGGGGAAAGCCTTTGGAATGTAAACAATGAATATAAAAAATTAAAAAATATATTGTCTTAGATACCCTTGATTACAATTACCAGAAGCTGGAAGGAGCCAAGATGTCCCTCAGCTGAGGAATGGATACAATAAATGTGGTTTATATCTACAGTAGAGTATTATTCAGCAATAAAAATTAATGAATTCATGCAATTTGTAGGCAAATGGTTGGATCTGGAAAATATCAACCTAAGTGAGTTAACCCAATCACAAAAGAATACACATGAAATGCAATCACTGATAAGTGGATACTAATGAGTCCAGAAGATCTGAATAATCAAAGCCCAATTAGCAAATCAAAAGATTCCCAACAAGAAAGAAGGAGAGGACACTGGTCCCTAAAAGACTGAATCCAGTTTTGTAGGAGTGTACCAAAAGAGAGAACTGGTCGTCGGGGGGGTGATTTGGGAATGGACAGAGGGAAGAATACTTATGGGACATATGGTGAGGGAGGAACAGTAAAGGGGGAAAGCCTTTGGAATGTAAACAATGAATATAAAAAATTAAAAAATATATTGTCTTAGATACCCTTGATTTTTTTAAATTTATCTGTATGTTGATTAGAATTGGATTAAATGTCTTCATATAATTGTCTTAAAATTGTGATACAATTGTATTCAATAATTAAATTGCTTTTGGTCAGATAGGGATTTTTACTGTTAATCCTTTGAATCTACAATCATAGGAAATATTTCCATCTTCTAATTCCTAATGTCACATGATATTTTCACTTGTTTCATTAGAATTATACAAAGATATTTTACATTATTCATGGCTACTGTAAAGGTTGTTATTTCGCTAATTTGTTATCAGTCCATGTATCATTTATAGGAAGGGAGGCTTCTGCTTTCTTTAAGTTTATATCCAGCCATATTGGTGAAGGTCTTTGCCAGATCACTTATGTATAGTATAATATCCGTAATAGCAATATCTTGACTTCCTCCTTTTCAATTTATATCCCGATGAAATCCTTTACTTGTCTTAGTGTGGCTGTAACTTTAATTACTATATTAAATAAATAGAGAGAGAATGGGCAGCCTTGTCTTGTTCTTGATTTTATGAAACGATTTAAAGATTCTCTCACTTAATTTCATGTTGACCATTAGCTTCCAATATATTGCCTTGATGGAGATTATATATGTGGGTTGTATTCCTGAACTCTCTAAGACTTTTAACAAGAAGGCTTTAGATTTTGGCAAAGGGTTTTTAAGCATTATATAAGAAGATTATATGATTTTCTTCTTTCATTGTGAAAATATGTTGGACTATTTTGATGGATTTTCATATACTGAACCATCCCTGCATCCCTGGGATGAAGCCTATTTGATAACTGTGAATGATATTTTTGATGTATTCCTGGGTACACTTTGCAAATATTTTATTGAGTATTTTTAAATTACCATTCATAAGAGGATGTTTTCTTATTTTGTTGAGTCTTTGTGTGATTTGGGTATCAAGGTAACTGTGGATTTATAGAAAGAGTTTGGCACTTTTCCTTAGGTTGCATTTTGCTTTGTAACTCACTATATGGTCAATATTGGAGAAGGAATCATTGCACCTAACACCAGACAAATGACTACGATCAAAAACTCAGGAGAAAAGAGGTACTGGAGAGGATGTAGAGAAAGGAATACTCCTTCATTGCTGGGGGTGGTGCCATCTGGTACAGCCAACCTAGAAATTAGTCTCAGAAAACATGGCATGATACTACCAGAGGACCCACATATATACTACTCCTGGGCACACATCTTTTTATCTCATGAGTCTCCTGATTTCCCAAATCCCTCTTTCCTTTTACTAAATTTTTGTTTGTTTCTTTTTTATCATTTTTATTTATTTTCTATATTCTTTGTTTACATTCTAAAGGTTTCCCCTTTCCCAGTTCCCCCCTCACCATATGTCCCATAAGTCCTCCTCCCCCATTCCTCTATCACCTCCCCCACCATTTCTCTCTTCTGATACTCTCCTATAAAACTTTTCCAGGCCAGGGTCCTCTCCTTCCCTCTTCTTGGGAATCCTTTGATTTCCTAATTGTGCCTAGAGTATTCAGAACTTCTGGGCTCATTAATATCCACTTATCAGTGATGGCATTTTATGTGTATTCTTTTGTGATTCGGTTAACACACTTAGGATGATATTTTCCAGATCCAACGATTTGCCTACAAATTGCACGAATTCATTATTTTTAATTGCTGAGTAGTATCCCATTGTATAAATATACCACATTTTCTGTTTTCACTATTCCTTTGAGGGACGTCTGGGCTCCTTCCAACTTATGGCTATTATAGGTAAGGCTGCTATGAACATAGTGGAGCATGTGTCTTTATTGTATGCTGGGGAATACTCTGGGTATATGCCCAGGAGTGGTGTGCCAGGGTCCTCTTGAAGTGTCATGCCCAATTTTCTAAGGAACTGTGGGGAGCCGACGGCGCAAACATCCTGCTGGCACAAACATCCTGTTGGCGTAAACATCTGGCCGGCGCCGTGAAGTAAACAAGTCAGTGTGCAGGTGCTGGGTAGTTTACCATCCCTTGGTCTCCGCCTCTCCAGAGCTGCAGCCAATCAGGGGATGACACGTCTGAGGCAGGGGTTGCAGCCTATATAAGGGATGGGCTTCTGGGTGTTTGGTTCTCTGCTCTGTAGGCTTATGATCTCCCTCTCCAGAGCATTAAAGCTTTGCTGCAGAAGGATCTTGAGTGTGCCGTGTCCTTCTTGCTGGTGAGAAGGTAGCACGGGACATCTGGTGCCGAAACTCGGGATACGAGACTTCATCATTGTCAGCACCATCGGAGACTCCTCGGCTATGAGGAGGATTCAGAACTGCAGGCAGATACATTCGGAGAGGTATGTTCTTCTTTGGCTTCGATTTGGGATTGTCGCCACCCTGGGAAGGTAGTATTGAAGCTTTTGTGACCGTTCTTGGAGCCCTTTTAATCTTTCCCTTTGTCATGTATGTATGCTCCAGGTCTTTGACTCTTGCCTCGCAGAACAAATTAGGTAGAGATCTTGACTGCAAAATGGAGGAAGGAGACTTGAGGCAGGGGACAAAAGCAATTTGGAAACTTGTTAAAAACTGTCTAGAAGATAAAGCTTGTAGGGCTGCCGTGGCGGAAGGTCGGAACACCCTTGAAGAGGTCCAGGATAGCATATCAGAAACTGAGTGTGGTGAGAGGTTGGGCACGTGCAAAAAAAAACCTGTCCCAAAAAAGGAAAAAGGACCTCCCAGTGAGACTAGAGACAAGGGAGTGAATGTGTCAGATCCTAAGGAACCTTCTCCTATTGTTAAACCAAGAGGAGGAGCTAGTTTGTATCCAGTACATGATCTTGAGGCTTTAAACTTTGATAACTCTGATAGCTCTAATAGCTCTGAGGATGAGGTCTTGGACCCCGACGAAGAGGCTGAGTTAGTTACAGAAACATCACACTCTTTGCAGGGGCTGGGATAGCACTCTCATCCCACCATTAGTTCTTTTACCCTCACTTGAAAATCAATGGAAGGTCATCAAGGATGATTTATCCCATATGTGCTCCCTCTCCCGGTTAATTTGTGGGGGCGAGACATCATGCAATCATGGGGCTCACCCTATTTAATGAATGCCCATCGAAGGCTGTTAACATCATGAAGAAAATGGGATAAGAATCAGGCAAAGATTTGGGGCACCTTGAGCGAGGGCGGGTAGAACCTATATCCCCCGTCCAAAATCAAGGAAGACAGGGCCTGGGTTTTTCCTAGGTGCCACTGGGGTAGCACGACCCATACCATGGAAGACAGGGGACCCGGTGTGGGTTCCCCAGTGGCCGTTAACCTCTGAAAAACTAGAAGCTGTGACTAATCTTGTTGCAGAACAATTGGCTTTGGGACACATAGAACCATCAACCTCCCCCTGGAATACCCCAAATATTTGTTATAAAAAAGAAATCAGGTAAATGGCGTTTACTCCATGATTTAAGAGCTGTTAATGAGCAAATGCATCCCCTTGGTGCTGTACAGCGGGGTCTCCCTGTGCTTTATGCTTTGCCCAGGGATTGGAATCTAATAATATTGGATATTAAGGACTGCTTCTTTTCAATTCCACTGTGCCCCCCAGATAGGCCCCGTTTTGCATTTACTGTCCCTTCCATTGATCACATGGAGCCTGATAAGCAGTTTCAATGGAAAGTGCTGCCTCAAGGCATGGGCAATAGCCCTACCATATGTCAGTTATATGTGCAAGAGGCTCTTAGGCCAATAAGAGAACAATATCCAAGTTAAAAGTGATCCATTACATGGATGATGTGCTCACGTGTCATAGAGATTTAAAGATTCTTCAAGAAGCTTACCCTTAGTTGCTTAAAACCTTGTAACTTTGGGGCCTCCAAATTGCCACAGAGAAGGTCCAAATTGCCGATACTGGACACTTTTTGGGTTCCATGATTCTTCCAGATAAGATCCTCCCACAAAAATTAGAAATTTATAGAAATGACTTACTTACTTTAAACGATTTCCAAAAACTCTTGGGGGACATAAATTGGCTACGGCTATTCTTAAAGATACCATCTGCTGATTTAAAACCTTTATTTCATATCTTGGAAGGAGACACCCATATTACTTGTCCCAGGTCTTTGACACCCGCAATAGGGACAGCCCTTCGTCTGGTGGAGAAAGCCATTAAGGAGGCCCAGTTGTGCCGCATTGACTTGTTGCAGCCATTCTCTCTGTGTGTGTTTAAAACAAAAAGATTGCCCACCTCTGTGTTATGGCAGGATGGATGCTTGTTATGGATCCATCCACATGCTTTCCCCCAAAAGATCATAGATTGGTATACTGCAGCCATAGCTCAACTTGCCCTTAAGGGCCTAAAAACATCCACTAGTCATTTTGGTAAACATCCTGCAGTTTTAATTGTTCCCTACAACTGCTTTCAAATACAGACATTGGCTGCCACCTCTGATGATTGGGCCATACTGGTTTCCACCTTTTTGGGAAATTTTGACAATCATTATCCCAAACACCCTTTGTTAAAATTTGCTGCTACTCACCCTCTGATATTCCCTCGAGTTACCTCCCCTGATCCATTAAAAGATGGACTAGTGGTATACACAGATGGCTCTAAGACTGGCCTAGGGGCTTATGTTGTGGGTTTCAGAGTGTTCTCACGGCAGTATGATGAAACCTCCCCACAGATAGTAGAATGTTTGGTGGTGCTAGATGTTCTTCAAAAGTTTTCAGGAACCCTTAACATTGTCTCTGACCCCTCCTATGTGGTGAATGCTGTCAATTTATTAGAGACAGCTGGAATCATTAGACCTTCCAGCAAAGTGGTGTCTATATTTCAAAACCTGCAAGAGTGCTTGCTAAATAGGAGGGCTCCCATGTATATTACTCATATCCGGGTTCATTCAGGGATTCCTGGCCCGATGAGCCTAGGAAATGACCTGGCAGATAAAGCCACAAGACTTGCTGCAGAGGTCCTTGTCCCCCCTCCCCCCGTTGCAAGCCGCCAAGGCATTTCATAATTTTCGTGTCACTTCTGAAACCCTACGCAAGCGTTTCTCTCTTACCAGAAAAGAAGCCAGTGATATTGTCCCCCAATGTCACAACTGTTGTCAATTTCTCCCTACCCGCCATACCGGGATAAATCCCAGAGGAATTCTACCATTGCAAGTATGGCAAATGGATGTCACTCATGTTTCTGCCTTTGGGAAGCTCCAATATGTACATGTATCAATAGATACATGCTCTGGCATAATCCATGCTATGCCACTCACTGGGAAAAAGGCCTCTCACGTCATCCAACATTGCCTTGAGGCATGGAGTGCCTGGGGAAAGCCTAAGTGCTTAAAAACTGACAATGGACCCGCTTACACTTCCCAAAAATTTAAACTATTTTGTGCAGAAATGCAAGTCACACATATTACAGGCTTGCCATATAACCCTCAAGGACAAGGTATCATTCAGTGTGCACACCCTACACTCAAATCATTTTTAATTAAACAAAAAGCAGGAATAATAAAAGATCTGCCCCCGTGCCACGGGTTGCCATAGCAGTGGCACTCTTTACTATAAATTTTCTAAATTCAGATAAGCATGAACGGACTGCAGCAGAGCAACATTGCTCAGATCCGCATCGACCTAAAGATTTGGTAAAATGGAAGGATGTGTTGACTAATGAATGGAAAGGCCCGGATCCTATTCTAATAAGATCCAGGGGAGCCATTTGTGTCTTCCCACAGAATGAAGAAAACCCCTTCTGGGTCCCTGAGAGGCTTAATAGAACAATTTTGGAGCAGAAGGACACCACATATCGCCCAGTTACTCCTCCCAATGCTAATAATGATGATCAGCACACCAGCTGTCCAGAGGGAGCAACACTGGGGAATCATGTCAACATTTCCACTCCCGATGCCGAATTGGACCTCTGAGTTTGAGCAGACACTCCAAGAGTTGAGAGCAGCCATTATCCAGGTCAACTCTACGTGCCTTGACCTGTCCTTGATGGAGGGACTATCTTGATGGAGGGACTATCCTCATGGATCGCTTCAGCTGTCTCCTATTTTAAGGAATGGGTGGGGGTGGGATTGTTTCGTGCAGCCCTTTGCTGTGGACTGGTGTTACTTCTCTGGCTGGTCTGTAGGCTCAGGGCTCAAACCAAGAGAGACAAGGTGGTTATTGCTCAAGCACTTGTGGCTCTGGAACAAGGAGCTTCCACTGACATTTGGCTAACAATGCTCAAGCAGTAGGCCGCCGGTTGGACAGCTCTTGCACACCCAGAACTTAGACTCATTGCACAGGGTAGAGTGTGCAGTTTGAGCAGCCCAGGGGGGATGCCGAGCAAAGCATCGCACAGAATTGAGTAGGGTGTACTTTCATTTTTTTTTGAATTTTAAAAAGTCTTTGATTTCTTTCTTCATTTCTCCCTTGACCAAGGTGTCGTTGAGTAGAGTTCAGTTTCCATGTGTATGTGGGCTTTCTGTTGTTTTTATTGCTGTTGAAGACTACTTTTACTCCATAGTGATCTGATATGATGTAAGCGATTGGTTCGATCTTCTTATATTTGTTGACATCTGTCTTGTGACCAATTATATTATCGATTTTGGAGAAGGTACTGTGTGGTGCTGAAAAAAGGTATATTCTTTTGCTTTAGGATGAAATGTTATATATATATATATATATATATATATATATATATATATATATATATATATATGTTAAATCCAATTTGTCCAAATCTTCAATTAGATTCACTGTGTCCCTATTTAATTTCTAGTTTCCTGATCGGTCCATTGAGGAGAGTGGAATGTTGAAGTCCCCCACAATTATGTTGTTTGATGCAATGTGTGCTTTAAGCTTTAGTAAAGGTTCTTTCACAAATGAGGGTGCCCTTGCATTTGGAGCATAGATGTCAGTATTAAGAATTCTTTTTTGTGGATTTTCTCTTTGAACAGCAAGTGGTGATCTTCAGTGTCTCTTTTGATGACTTTAGGTTGAAAGTCAATTTTTTTCTGAAATTAGAGTAGCTACACCTGCTCGTTTCCTAAGACCATTTGCTTGTAAAATTGTCTTCCAGCCTTTTACTCTAAGGTAGTGTTTGTCTTTGACACTGAGATGTGTTTCCTGTATGCAGCCAATTATAGGGTCCTGTTTCTTTATCCAGTCTGTTAGTCTATGTCTTTTTATTGCAGAATTGAGTCCATTGATGTTAAGAGATATTTAGGAATAATAACTATTACTACCTGACATTTTTGAAATTATTTTTTCTATTTGAGTGGCTATCTTCTTCTGTGTTTGATGAGAGGAGGTTTCTATCTTGCTTCTTCTGGGGTGTAGTTTCTCTCCTTGTCTTGGTGTTTTTCCCCTATTAACTTTTGTAGGGCTGGATTTGTGGAAAGATATCATGCAAATTTGGTTTGTCATGGAATACCTTGGTTTTCTCATCTATGGTGATTAAGAGATTTGCTGTGTATAGTAATTTTGGCTGAAATTTGTGTTCTCTTAGAGTCTGCATGATATCTGCCCAGGATCTTCTAGTTTTCATGGTCTCTGGTGAGAAGTCTGGTGTAATTCTGATAGGTCTTCCACGATATGTTACTTGGCCTTTTTCTCTTACTGCCTTTAGTATTCTTTGTTTGTTTAGTACATTTGGAGTTTTGATTATTATGTGGCAGGGGGTATTATTTCTGTTCTGGTCCAGTCTGTTTGAAATTCTGTAGGCTTCTTGTATATTCATGGGCATCTCTCTCTTTAGGTTGGGGAAGTTTTCTTCCATAATTTTGTAGAAGATATTTGCTGGTCCTTTAATTTGTAAATCTTCCCTCTCATCTATAACTATAATTCTTAGGCTTAGTCTTCTCATTGTGTCCTGGATTGCTTGGATGTTTTGGGTTACAAGCTTTTTGCACTTTGCTTTATCTTTTATTGTTGAGACTGTCTCAAAGAGCTGGAGACATCAGTGGATGTTTATTGAGCCTATATGTGGAAAAAAATTGAGAGTGGTGATAAACTAAATGAGGAACCATTTTAATAATGTAATACTCAGGGATTTCTCCATTCTTTTGATTTTGAAAAACTGAGGCAGGGAGGCATGGTGTGAGGCCATTAAGGAACACACACAAGATTCCTTTCAGAGAGAGGAAAAATTGCCAGGTGGGGATGGGATACTTCATTACACAATTTAATATAGTCTAAGGGCACATTTGTTCCTCTAGAGTTCACAGAAAGCCCCAGGACAGCTATTTGGGTCAATGAAATACCTGGCCAAGCACCCTTCTGCAGTGGCAGTATAGTGTATCACCAACATGTTTAGACTCACCAACAATGGCAATTCCTTTATAAAAAGGTAGTTGAGTATGGTAGCACAACCAGCAATCTTCAAGAAGGTGAGGGAACGTTTCATTTAAGGTAAGAAAGGTCTGATTAACTAAAGAAAGACAAGATTTTTAGTGGAACATGGCTGTGGAGGTAGTACAGGCAGAATAATGGCTAGAGGTCTGGCTGGTGGTCAGAGGGCAAGTACATAAAATAGGGAGGTTTCTTTAAGAGAGAGAGTATGGGTGATGCCCTTGTCCGTTCCTCTAGGACGAGCAGGACAAGGCACCAACACAGGATGAGGCCCCATTGGGACTGCCTGGGCATGATGTATAGGCTATTAAAGGAACTTAATAGTGATGGTAGTACCTGTATCTGAGATGGATTCATAAAGAGCCAATTCAGAAAGTTTTTGCCAATTTAAATTGGGAGATTTTCATAGGTGGTTAGTTAGTTTGTAAAAGTGTGCTCCATCTTCTTTGTGTAGGGATTAGATGCCTTGAAGGACTAATCATCTTTTAGAGTAGTATCCAGGGGTGTAAAATTGCAGTTTACTGTATGTAATCCAATGAGAAGAAGTACAGTGGCTATCCCAAGTGACCGAGACAACCAATGTAAATACTGTCTTGAAGAAAACAAAGAGAAAACCATGTACTACCTGGTCTAAACTTAAAATCTGTTAAATTTAAATATATGGCCACTTGACATTCTGAAGTGTGGCAATCAGCAGTAGCCAATATTTGCCCTTTAATGTTTATGCAAAGAGGGATGATATGTCTCTAGATATCTGTGGTGTCAGCATTACTAGGAGGCATCCCAAGGTGCTGATGACCACGGCTGTTTTCAATGATTATAATCAGCACCATTCTTTTTCTCAGAATTATCATACTCTGGCAGCTAGTATGTTCCTTCTGCATCCTGCAGGAAAAAACACAAAATTGCCTTCTTCTCCACTGTCATAGAATTCCTGGCATTGACATTTTAAAATTTTTATCATATACAGTGCTGAGGTGTACAGAGATAAGATTCTCACCTCTTGTAGTTATAAAGTATTGTTTGAAAGTTTTATGAGCCTGTTTCACAATATATTGTCCTTGACGATTATAAGCAATCTCAATATATGACTAATATTAAATTTTTAATACAACACCTCAAATGACTGACTGTAATAATCAGATAAAATTCTTGTCCTAATCTGATTAAGAACAACCCAATAGAAAAAATAACATATGTAATGACAAATTTTATATTTTTAGTTTTTTCTCATGTTAAAAGAATTTTACTTATAAAGCATGAAGAGCTGTCAATAGTCATACATATATCTATTAATGTTTTTAACTTTAATTGTATTTGTATATAAAATTTAAAAATTTAAGAATAAGTACAATAAAAAAGCAGTCATTTTAAGCAATTGTAAGCCAGGTGTTATATATAAATATATATAATATGTAGACAAATATAGTTATAGATTTAGATTAGATTATAGATATAGATATTGATATAGATATATAGTTACTGATAAAGATACAGATACAGATAGAGATAAATATAGTTATAGAGATAGAAAGAGAGAGAACGAGAGAAAGAGAGAGTGTGAGAGATAGGTAGATATAGAGATGGAAATAGACATATATATATACATATATACATATATAGATATAGAGATAGAGATAGTGATATATATATATATATATATATATATATATATATATATAATCAATATATGTATATTATGTGTTCCTTTTTATAATTTTAAAAATAGCATCTACAACACCCAATTCATTTATCGGTGCTGAATCAAGGGGAAACGTAAAGAATAAACATGTGCTCTAATTATATAAGCTTTACTCGCACAGTAGATGCATTCTTTATGGGATGCATGTATAGTAATATAAAAGCATGTATGGAAGCTAGATTCCTCAGTTTTTCTTTTGGATAGAAATTATTAATTTTGTCAAAAGAAGGCTTGCCATGGAATATATTAACTATCTATAATAATTAATTTGTTTGCTGTTTGAAATAGGAACAAACATTTCACTATGCTCTTAAAAAATCCCTTTTAAAAATATTTTTCATAATTTTGACCTGCAGCATTTTATTATTGCACCAAATCTCTATTACAATAGGTTAAAACTTTATTTGGGGTGATTTTACATTAATTTTCTCTTTGTCTAGGTTTGTCAGTAAATACAAATCATAAACTGTTGACATATATTTATAGTAGATTTCTCCAAGTTATATGTCTCAATCTTTATTGTGTATCTATCTTGAAAACAGCAGAGGCTTAAATCCTCTTGTGGTAAGCTTAAAGCAGTGTCTTATCCAAATAGTTTATCTTAGTTCATTTTGAAAACTAATTATTTAAAGATTTTTAAAGTCCATTTTTAAGAGCAAAGGCCTGCAATAATATTCTTTGTACAATATATATTGAAAAATTTAATATCTTAGCTTCTTGAATTGAAGCAGAAACAAAATATTACTTATTTATATATTTATTTATTTATTTTTATTTATTATTTATTTATTTATTTTACATGCAGTAAGGCTACTAGCTATTTCTTCTGGAAACCTTTCTTTCTTTCTTTTTTTTTTTTTTTTTTTTTTTTTTTTTTTTTTTTTTTTCCGCTACAGGTCCTGCTCGATCTGCTCCATACAGTTTTTTTTTTTATTTGTTTCTCATTACGGGTGGTCGTGAGCCACCATGTGGTTGCTGGGATTTGAAATCAGGACCTCTGGAAGAGCAGTCAGTGCTCTTAACCACTCAGCCATCTCTCCAGCCTGTCTGGAAAACTTTCTAATGAAATCATTTTTTGTTATTTTTTTAAATTTAGATTATGCTCTTTTAAAGTTAGAAGTAAATGGTTTTATGGTTATCAGTATCCACAAAGCAAAACAAATATTTTTATCTATAATAATTTTGTATGGAATCAGCACTACAAATTTTAATTTTTAATGTCTTAATAATTACTATTTAGCCTTATTAACCTTTCACAGATCTAAATTTGTATTTTAAACCTCATGTGTAAGAATCTGTTAAAAGTACTTTTTTTCATTTTTCTTTTTCCTTTTTTTACTTATTTTTTTTCTTGTTTTGGCCAGAAAATCTATAGGCGTGGCCTGCAAGACAAAAGCAGCATCAAACAAGCCTCTGCTGAGGCAGCTCTGAGATTAGTGTTAGTATTAGTGTTACTGTTACTGTTAGTGCTAGTGCTTGTGCTAGTGTTAGTGTTAGTGTTATAGTTATTGTTAGTGTTAGTGATAGGGTTAATTCAAATGTAAATATCTTTGATGTGAGTATATAATCTCTAATGACAGACTCACACCATTCTATCCTTCATGGAGTACCCTGTATCCACCGCCCATTTTATGAAGGTCAAATACCAAAAGGAACCTGTAATTTTAGAATTCCTGGAAAATTTTTATTAGCATATGTATTAGTCAAATGAGCGAGATTAATATAAAATGCAGTTTAACTGAGATCGCCTTTTCAATTTAGGAGGGTTGAATTTTGTTTCTACCACAATAGCAGAAAATATTTCAAGAATTTTAATAGGCCCATACTGGACACACTGTTTTTAACATTTATCACTCCTGAAACCACTTTAATTATCAAGTATGTTAAAAATTGTGAGCTTTTAATTAGACTGCAAACTGGAAACAACAGCACACTGGACATTTTTAAGGTAAGATTTAATTTTTTCTTGAGGTATTAGAGCATAACTATAATTTTGGAAACAAAATCCACTTTTAAACAATGTATTGTCCATAAAATTAATTACAAACACATTACTTTCATGCTGCAAAAGTTGTCTTTAGTTTTTTGTTGGGCCGTATGACAGTGTTGCTTCTCAAGAGGCATTATTTTAAGTCTGATTCCTTTTAAGTCTAATTTGTAGAATAAGTTCTCCACACATCATTATGCCTATTTAGAAGTATCTTAGAGGCCTGATTTCTTGGGTCGTTTCATGCCATGTGCTCCTTAATATTGCTCTAACCCTAAATTATCAGCTTTGCATGAACTTTTTTAACCATCATTATATCTTCTAAATCATTTCCAATAAAGTATGAGCCAATACTCTGTAGACAAGACGTGTAAAACATTTATATCTTTAAGACCAATTAGAAATAATAAGGAAGAAATTATACAAATTTTTATAAATTAAAACCAAACAATCTCACCCTCCATTTTCGCTGTCATTTAAAGAAAATAAAGATTCTTTGATCCCAATCATCACCATTTTTTTAAGGAGAAATAAGCATTAGCCTACCTGTCCTAGAACTAGAAGTTGCAGGCCCTTAAAGAAGTAGCATTTTCTTCAGCTGTGTTTGGGTCCTAGTTAAGAATGTGCGGCACCTGATATCAGCTTCTGTTGTGTAAACTGCTGATGGCAGGACTGCCAGGAGATGACGCTTTCTTTTATTTTTTATTGTTGTTTTTGTTTGCTCATTTGTTGGTTTTAAATTTTCCTTTTTAACATGAAACATAGTAAACAATCATTCAAACAACGAAAGAATTACAAATATATTTTGACAGCAATATGGACAGATTGTTGCACATATCTACAGTGAGGGAAGAGTACTTGAAGTCTTAAAGACATCCATATATCCTAACCAGAACTAAAGATCTCTCCAGGAGGATCCAAAGAGGAAACAGGTCATCTCCAGTTTCCTCTCGTCCCAAGGGAAGGTATAATAGCTTTTAAGCGTTTTTGTTCGTCTTGGTACAATGTCTCAGAAATGGAAAAATTGCTTTTCTGAATCCTTTTCTCTCTCCCTCTCCCTCTCTCTCCCTCCCTCCCTCTCTCCCTCTCTTCCTCCCTCCCTCCTTCCTTCTCTCTCTCTCTCTCTCTCTCTCTCTCTCTCTCTCTCTCTCTTTCTCTTGATTAAGTAATCTCCACGGCCAGCACAGAGTCTGTCATCCCTCAGCCATCACCGAGTGTGTATTATGCACTGTCTACTACATGGTGACCATTTATTCAGTGGTCTTCTCACATTGGCAATCTGGCCATGGCAAACAATTTTACCATTACAGTTACTTTCATATTACAATTCCTGCACAGTGACAATCATGTGTTAATGAGAACTCAGGGATATTAATTTCTGGATTTCAGAAAGTGACCAGACCACAGTGACAATAATATGGGAGCAAGACACATTTGTAAACACACATTCTACAACATACAATGACCATCAGACAGTGACTATCACAAAGTGTCTATCACACAATGGACATAGTTGGTGATTATCACATAGTTTTTATTATTAAATTTTTACCATAACATGACCATAATCAGATACAGGCATCATTCGGAACTCATCACACTGATGCAAGAACAATATAATCCTTCACTCAGTGGGCATACCACAGGCCATGAAATAGTGATCATCACACTTTGCTTGAATTTACACTAATAAACAATCATGTGCTATTGAAGTAATAATAAATATGATGTTATGTACAGATACTAAAATGTTAAAGCACACACACTTGCAATTATAAAAATAATATGTGAATCTGACAGAATGATTTTTTAACAAAACTGGACATTAATTTAAAAAAGATACTCTCAGAAATTTCTCTTAAAGATTGTGAAATATATAGCTTTTTCTCAGGGTTTCAAATAGACCTAACCCCTCACACACACACACACACACACACACACACACACACACAAACACACACACACACACACACACACACACACACACAGAGAGAGAGAGAGAGAGAGAGAGAGAGAGAGAGAGAGAGAGAGAGAGAGAGAGAGATTCACACATGGATAATTTATGAAATGTTCAAACATTTTCCTCCTCCTCTTTCTCCACCACCTTCTCCTACTCATCCTTGTCCTTCTTCTTCCTATTCCCCTACCCCTACTCCTCCTCCTTCTTGTTCACCTCTGCTTCCTTCTTCTTTTCTTCCTCCTTTTATTCTGCCACAGCCTCTCCTCTTTCTCCTCTTCCTTCTCATCATTCTATTCCTGCTCCTCCTCTTCCTTCTCCTCCTCCTGCTCCACTTCCTCCTTCTAATCCTCCTCCTCCTGCACCCCCTCTTTCATCTCCTCCACATTCTCATACTATTCCTCCTCCTTCATCTCATCCTACACTTTAGATTCCTCCTTTTCATCTACTCCTCCTTCTTCTTCTGCTTTTTCTCCTCCTCCTCCTTTTCCTCCATGTCCTCCTCATCCTCTTCATGCTTCTGCTCCTCCTCCTTTTTCTCCTCTTTCTCTTTTTCCTTCTCCTATTTCTCTTCATCCTCATTCTTCTCATAATTCTCCTCTTCCTTCTTGACTCCATCTTCTAATCTTTCTCATCTTTTTCCTCGTACTCATCTTCCTTGTATTCCTTCTCATGCTACTCCTCAACTTTTTCCTCCTCCTTCTTTTCCTCCCTCACTTACTGCTTTCTTCTTCTTCTTCTTCTTCTTCTTCTTCTTCTTCTTCTTCTTCTTCTTCTTCTTCTTCTTCTTTCTTCTCCTCCTGCTTCCCCTCCTTTCCCTTTTCTCCTCAGAATCCTCCTTTTCATCCTTCTACTTGTTCTTCTCCTCATACTCCTCATTCTACTTCTTCTCCTATTTTGCCTTCTTCTCATAATTTTTCTGCTCCTTTTATCCTCCTCTTTCTTCACCTCTTTCTCCTCTTCCTTTTCCTCTTCACATGTTTCTTCCTCCTTCTCCTATTCCTCCTTCTCAATCTCTTCCCGCTCTTCAATCTCCCCATTCTTCTTCCTTTTTCCCTGTCCCCGTTCTTCTTCTCCCTCCATTTCCTTTACACCTCCCCCTTAACTTCCTTCCTCCTCCTCCTCCTCCTTTATCCTTTGTATTTATTCTCCTGCTTCTCTTCTTTTTTCTTTTCCATGAAGTTCACTTAATGTTCGCAACATTTGCTTATATATTGTGGCCACTTACTGGATCATAGATAGCTTTTTAGGTATGAAAAACTTTACTATAGCTCCTGAAACTCCAAATTCCTTAAAGCATTCCCTGGTTTTTACCCATATTTACCATCTATGCTAGTATTTTTTCTGAATTGACCTTGCACAGATCTTGTAAATGCTGTTGTCGCTGCTGTGTCTTCATATTTGAACATGTCATCTTCTATCTGGAAAACATATTTGTTTTGTTTTCCCCTACCCGTGATTCTTAAAATCTTTCCGTTATTTCTTAATCTAGGATCTCTGAGCTTATGGAGGAATGGGTGACATATAGATACCCCATTTACATTTTTCATTGTGAAGTCTTTTATTCTCTGATTGATGACCAATTAGGGGTCAGCAAAAAAGAAGTTTCTCAAATGAGTTTTGTGAGGCATATTTCCTCATCGCTAGAAATGTAAGAATCTAATGGCATTTCAGTAGTATGTCCATTTAGCAGAATAAGAGTAGTAGGTTCACCTCTCAATATTATGAACTTCCCAACCACATGTTCTTATCCTTGTTAAAATTGACAGAGAAGTGTTATCAAATTCAAGCATCAAATGGTTAGAAACTCCCATACTATTTGTAGCACTATTGCCCCCAAAATTCTGAAAAATAACTGAGTAAAACACCTCAGGCACTTTCGTTTTACATTTGAAGAAAAATTATTGTGTAATAAAATTACTGTTTTTTTATAAATTATTTCACAGTATCATGCATTCATGTAATATGGGCACAACATGTTTCATGTATTCATGTAATATGTCATGACATTTGTAGGGTACAGAACTGGGTAATTTTCTTTAAGTGTATATCAATGATATTAATTAGAAGCTGTTGTTCTTAGTATAGAATTATACATGAATATGCACCGACGTTAATACAAGTGTAACAAAGTGAAAAGGATCTCAAAATTTTGCTGGTCTTCTAGGCAATCCAGAAATTTTTTCCCAAGATCCTTAGGGTTCAACAATCACTGTTCTATGATACTAAGACAAACAAAAAAATCAACCCCGTTAGTCAATGCAAAGAAGTACCCAAATCAACCCACAGCTTCAGGGCACAAACATTTTCAGACATGGTTGTGAAGTTTGCTATGCTTCCTTTAGAAGGTAAATCAGGACTGCAGCATACACTTTGTTTTCCAAAAGCAGAACATATTCTGTTTAGTTTGAAGTCTGCAGTTATCCACTAGTAAAGTATCCCTTTCATTTACGTGGTCATGTACTCAGTTCAAGGATATAATCTATTTCACAGTAAGAGTTTCTATTCCAGCACATGCCATCATTACCAAAATGTAAGAAAAGTTTTATTTAGCTTATATATCCATACTGTTGTTCCACACAATATGAAGTCAGGACTGGATTTAAAGAAGGCCAAGAAGCAGGAGGTGATATTGAGGCCATGGAAGGATTTTATTTACCAGCTTGCTTCTCGTGTCTTACTCTGCTTGGTTTCTTATAGAACCCAAATCTACCATTCCTGGCATGGTGCATGCACAATGGAACCTCCCTGATTGATCAGACATTGATATATTGATTTACACTCTTTTCCAAAAAAGGTGTTTCATTACCTGCATCTCCTTTTTCCATTATAACTCCAATTTTTGTTAACTTGACAAAGAAATCCATCTTGTAAAAACTCTGAGACAGGAAATCTAAACAGCAGCCCTTTAAAAACTCAGGGCAGATAAGGTGCATCTCACAATTCTCACATTGTAAAGCAAGAAAAGGGTAATGAGATGAAACCAATTCTGTTTCAACAAAATAAATAAAAGACAATAATTTTTTGAAAGTACAGAGAATAGTACACAACCTATCATGCAGACATGTAGATTACTGTCATATAATTTACTTGTCTTATTTATTAGCTTTACATTCTCATTAAGCAGACAAATGATTGCCAATAAGTCTGTTTTGCACAAGGGGCTAACTTACCAACATCCATGTGTATATAAAGAGAAATGATCAATTATATTACAATACTCGGGTGTCTGGAGAGGAGAGTGGACTTTTAATCTGAATTTTGAGATCAGAAAGATTGTGGAAAGCAGATTGATGTCCAAAGCTCAAAGGGTGCTCTATGTTAGACTGATTCAGCTCCCTGGATTTTCATGGTCCTACGAAACTGGGATTCTGCTATGGAGATCAAAGACTTGTGTATGAGTTCTGTGACAATACACACTGTATCACTTTCTATATGAAGTAGATTTGTTGTCTCATCCTGGATTGCTTTGAATCATAAGTTCAAAATTAGACAGGTGACATTATCCCAACATCTGTATCCATCCTGGTACAATTTTAAGGAGTTATAATTGTTCATATGTTTTAAGAGTTTTGTGTTGAGGAAGCAAGGAAACATACCTACATGATGATTGAAAAGGAAAACTCAGTTCATTCAGTTTCCAATTAAACCTAGAACTATTATCTGCTTCGAAATGGAGATGTGCTCAAGTCTGCACTCAATATTATGACAATATCACCTGATGGGGGGGGAAGGTATTCATCAAGACATCTGTGTTCCCTCTTTTGGACATACTGTCATATATTGGAACATTCTTTCCATACACTCTGATATCAACAGTGTTATACCACACCAACACCGCATTCACCAATCGACACCTTCCTATATTAATATTTCATAATTTGGAAGTGTACATGGAAAATGGAATTGGGAGTATAGAGAGATGCGAGAGATGTGGAATGAAGCTGGAATTGCAGCTGAGAAAATTAATAGTGGTCCTGCAGAAAGTATAGTGAGTCTTTGGCAGAGGATAGGTTATTTTTCATGGCAATAGACTTGAGATTTCCCCTGTGTTTGTTTTAAAAGAACACAGGAATATCTTAGGTAGAGTATAGCCTCTGCTTCGTACTGATCTCACCTTCACAATTATGCTCAATATCTGACTCTGAAGCAAGCTTTAAGCAGAAGTTGGAATCCCTGCTGTGAAAACAGGAAAAACAGAATAATGAGTTTTTGTTGAACAAGCCAAGGCCATAAGGCTTCTGATATGTTAAGGGCAAAAATGTGCCTCCTACACAATGAGCTCATCCATCCAATGATTTCTCCACAGAATCTTCAAGCTTCCCCTGGGAAAGGACTAGGAAACAAAATTTCATAATCAGCATAATGTTCCAAATAGGATTATTCCTAATGGTAGGATAAGATACAGACATATATCATGTGAAACATTAGATCTCTTGTTATGGGATTCTATTCTCCTAGGTTGAGGCCCTACAAAATTTCAAATATTTAACTGTTCAGAAGAACAACAACATACACACATCATGTGGGTTTTTCTTTGAGGCCTTGGAGAATGAGAAAACTGAAGCTTTATAGAACATTAAGGAGCCCAAGGGAGAAAGCAACTACATTTTGTATTTGCCTGTAGAAGTTTCAAGCAGTTTAATGACACTTTTTGCCTTTCATTGTTTCTAGACTGAACAACCTGAATCTTTACTTCAATTCTTTCTTAGTGATAGACATTACCTTGGTTTATGCCTTTGTTAAACAGTTTTGCTTAGTGTGAAAGACATGGTATCCTCCCCAGTATTGTCCATGCAGCCTCTGCAGCTCCTGGACTGAACTGTAATTCACATCCAGGATTTAATGTTTTTTTTTTACTTTAGTGTAAATGACTAGTAAATGAGTTAAATCCTGTAGATACAATCTCCTTTAGAAAGGCATGCCATTTTAACAAGTGATGATGCCATCCACCCATCAGAATGATTTTAGCACAGAAATATTACAGTCCAAAGGATAGACAGGAACAAAATGAATCAGACATTTAAGAAAGGCACAAATTTTTACTGCCCTACCTGGGAAGCCCTCCACTCATCAGACACTAACATGGACAGTGCTGCTGCTCCCAGGTGTCTCTTGCTTACAATCGCCCAGTGTGGTTGAAATTGGGAGGTTCCACCAGCAACTAGCCAAATCAGATGTGGATGTTTGCAACAAAAAGAGGGGCATTGAATCCCAATAGGAAAAAGATAAGCTGGCTGGGCCACCTAGTGATCCCAGGGACTAGAACACCAATGAAGGAGTGTACATGAAGAGATTCATGGCTCCAACTATATACAAATCAGAGAATGGGATTGTCTGACATCAGTGTGAGTTGAGACCCTTGTCCCTGTAGAAGTGTATGTAGATTCAGGAGTCATCAGGTAGGAGCAGGTTATTGAACTCAGGACTACACTCCCTGTGGCAAAATGGGGGAGATAGCAGATATGGAATGGACGTTTATGAAGGGTAATTGGGAATCGGCATAATTATTGATATATACATGAATGGAATTGTTATATGAAAAATAATGTTTTCTAACAATGGGCTAATTTAAACACATTCTTTAATAAAACAGGAAAGTGATTTACACTATGAGAGTATTGTCAGGCTGCTGATTGTCATTGAACAGGTAGATTGTTCTTTCTTTAGGTCTCTAGTCCATCCATGAGTTCATTTGCCTCTTAATATTTGTTGCTTCCCCATTGCCTTGACCATTAACAGCATGTGGATATTAATCTTACTTCACCAAGTAATTATAATAAAGCGATGTCAGCACAGTTTTCATCTCCTTGTTGCCATCAAACATTATATAGTTAGCATTACTGTACCCTTAGATCATTTTCCAGTTTCCATCAGAATGTTGACCATTACAAACCTGCCTAATATTTAGCAAAAGTTGGTCAACCCAATGTGATTTCTATACTCATATGCCATCCAAGTGTGAATCACTCCATGGCCATCACACAGAGTCTGTCACCCATCTGCTATCACAGAGTGACAATCAAATGACAACTATGCAATGTCGACCTCATGGTAGCAAGCATTCAGTGGTCATTTCACATTGGCCATATGACGGTGGTAAATATTGATACCATTGCAGTGACCATCACATTACAATTAGTGCACACTGATAATTATCCAATGATGAGAATTCAGGGATTATTATTTACTGGATTTCAGAAAGTGATCATAATTTAGTGACTAAGCCACAGTGAGAGTAATAAGGGAACCATCACTAAGGTGTCATCACACAACCTACCACATACAATGACCATTACACAGTGAACACAACACTGTGACCATCACACAGTGAATATCACAAAGTGTTCTTCACACAGTGGGCATTAATAGGTGGTTATCATGTAGTTTTCTTAGCTAACTTGCTATCATACTGTGACTATGAAACAATCCCCATCACAAAGTGACCACACTTTGGGGCAAACTTTCAATTCCATTGGTTTTCTACTAAAGGAGCACCATATATTGGCCATGATATAGTATCTGTCAAATAATGCTTATCACATAGTTTCTTTAACAAAATCATCTTCGGAATTAATACTACACCATTACCATCGCACTAGGAGCATCATACTGTGGTCATCACATTTTCACATCACCAATTGATCATCCTACACTGACTATCACACTGTCTCCCTCACAGAATAGACATTGTATAGTGATTTTACACAGTGGGTAATGTGCGATTGACACAGAGTTTGCCACTACACAATTTATATCAATTGTGTCCATCATATGTTGTTGATAACATTGTCTTCAAAGCAGTGTTCACACTATAGAGCTAAGATATAGAGAGATCACACCATTACTATGATATGGATATAATAACACACAGGACAGTAGTCAGTACTCACCACACTGTTGCAATAACAATATGATCATTCAATCGATGCTCACCACTCAGTCTCTCAGAGTGATAAATACATGTTGATTGACTTTAAACTAATCAACAAGTATTCACTGTAGAATAAAGATTAGATGTGATTTTTATGTACAGTTGTCTTAATGTTAAAGTACACATATACACAAACACACACTAACATATATATATATATATGCATAAATATACATATATATATATATATATGTATATATATATATATATATATATAATTTAAAACTCTCAGAATGATATCTTAAACATAATTAACCCAAAGAAGATACAGTTAGAAATTTATCACTCAGATTTTGAAATGGTTTATTCTCTGAGTTAGTAATACAAGCAGGAAATGTAAATATGCACACTCACATGCAGACACACACACAAACACATATGACTGCACACAGTGTGAGAGAGAGAGAGAGAGAGAGAGAGAGAGAGAATCAGAGAGACAGAAAGAGAGATGTTTATGACTGTCTTGAGTATTTTGAATTGATACTTAAACTACATTCACAAGTCCTCCCTTGATCTTCCAATATCTAGAATTGAAATTAATATCCTTTGTTAAATGTAATTTGAGTTATGCTAGATGAAAATTATATACTAGTGCTAACAACTTGAGAGCATACAACTCATTCAGATTTCCAAAACTGTAGAAAACATTAGATTGTAAAGATTTCTGAATTTTTTTGTCTTCTTAGTTTGTCATTGTTAATTGACACATGGATGTTCCAGATCAGTTGCAAATCCAATTTGAATAGGAAAGTGCCTAAAGAATTCATAACAGATAATAACAGCAGTCAATAAAACTTTCTCAATTTTGAAATGGGCATCATTTCAATGTGAGTAGAGAGAGGTAGTAATGCTGTACAATTGTGGATGATAATAACATAGATAGATTTTCATTCTCCATGCTGACCTCCACATTAACCAGCACTGTTTGTTTAAAAGGCTCTTTTTTCCACTGCATGGATTTAGCTCTTTATCAAAGATCAAGTCACCCTAGGTGTGTGGGTTCATTGCTTTGTCATTATTCCACTATCTATTCCATCTATTCCACTGATCTACCTACCTGTCACTGCACAATTATCATGCAGTATTTAACACTTTTGCTTTGTAGTGTGGCCTGAGGTCCAGGATGCTGATTCCCATGGAACTACTTTTACTGATAAAAACAGTTTTACTTTTACTGGGTTTTTGGTTATTTCAGAAGAATTTAAGAATAGCTTTACCACCTTTATAAAGAATTTAGATGAGATTTTGATAGGGATCGCATTGAATTTGTAGACTTGTGGTGGCAAGATGTCCATGTTTACTAAAGTAATCCTGTCAATCTAAGAGCTTGGGAGATTTTTTCCATATTCTGAGGTCATTTTGAATTTCTTTCTTCAATGTCTTGAAGTTCTGGTCAGGGAGGCATGGTGTGATGCCATTAAGGAACACACACCAGGTTCCTTTCAGAGGGAGGAAAAATGCCAGGAGGGGATGGCTTTCTTCATTACACAATTTAATATAGTCTGTGGGCACATTTGTTCCTCTATAGGAAAGCCCCAAGACAGATATTTGGGTTAATGAAATACCTGGCCAAGCACCCTTCTGCCAGTGGCAGTGTAGTGTATCATCAACATGTTTAGGATAACCAAGAATTACATTTCCTTTATAAAAAGGTAGTTGAGTATGGTAGCACAACCAGCAATCTTCAAGAAGGTGAGGGAAAGTTTCATTTAAGGTAAGAAAGGTCTGATTAACTAAAGAAAGACAAGATTTTTAGTGGAACATGGCTGTGGAGGTTGTACAGGCAGAATAATGGCTAGACGTCTGGCTGGTGGTCAGAGGGCAAGTACATAAAATAGGGAGGTTTCTTTAAGAGAGAGAGCACAGGTGATGCCCTTGTCAGTTCCTCTAGGACGAGCAGGACAAGGCACCAACACAGGATGAGGCCCCATTGGGACTGCCTGGGCATGATGTAAAGGCTATTAAAGGAACTTAATAGTGAAGGTAGTACTTGTATCTGAAATGGATTCATAAAGAGCCAATTCAAAACTTTTTGGCAATTTAAATTGGGAGATTTTCATAGGTGGTTAGTTAGTTTGTAAAAGTGTGCAACATCCACATTGTGTAGGAATTAGATGCCTTGAAGGAATAATCATCTTTTAGAGTAGTATCCATGGGTGTAAAATTTCAGTTTACTGTATGTAATCCAATGAGAAGAACTACAGCGGCTATCCCAAGTGACCTAGAAAACCAAAGTAAATGCTGTCTTCAAGGAAACAAAGAGAAAACCATGTACTAACTGGTCTAAACTTAAATCTGTTAAATTTAAATATATGGCCACTTGACATTCTGAAGTGTGGCAGTCAACAGTAGCCAATATCTGCCCTTTAATATGTTTATAATTTGTCCAAGTGTCAGCCAAATAAAATCTCCATGCAAAGAGGGGTATTGTGTCTCTAGATATCTGTGGTGTCAGCATTACTAGGAGGCATCCCAAGGTGTTGAAGACCACGGCTGTTTTCAATGATTATAATCAGCACCATTCTTTTTCTCAGCATTAGCATACTCTGGAAGCTAGTATGTTCCTTCTGTATCCTGCAGGAAAAAACACAAAAATGACTTCTTCTCCACTGTCATAGAATTCCTGTCATTGATATTTTAAAATTTGTATACAGTGCTGAGGTGTACAGATATATGATTTTCCCCTCTTTTAGTTATAAAGTATTGTTTGAATGTTTTATGGGCCTGTTTCACAATATATTGTCCTTGAGGATTATAAGCAATCTCAATATATGACTAATATTAAATTTTTTAATAAAACATCTCAAATGATTGATTGTAATATTCAGATATAATACTTGTCCTAATCTGATTAAGAACAACCCAATAGAAAAAATAACATATGTAATGACAAATTTTATTTTTTAGCTCTTTCTCATGTTAAAAGAACTGTACTTATAAAGCGTGAATAGCTGTCAATAGTCAAACATATATCTATTAATGTTTTTAACTTTAATTGTATTTGTATATATAATTTCAAAATTTAAGAATAAGTACAATGAAAAAAAGCAATCATTTCAAGCAATTGTAAGCCAGGTTTTATATATAGATATATATAATAGGTAGATAAATATAAATATAGATTTAGATTAGATTATAGATATAGATATATACTATATATATGATAAAGACATAGATACAGATAAAGATATATATATATATATATATATATATATATATAGTTTTACTGATAAAGACATAGATACAGACAAAAGTATATATAGTCATAGAGATAGAAAGAGAATGAGAGATAGTGTAAGAGATAGTTAGATATAGAGATATAGATATATATATAACATATATATATATATATACATATAGAGATATAGAGATAGAGATAGTGATAGACATATTATCAAAATATGTATATTAAGTATTTGATTTTTATAATTTCAGAAATAGCAACTAAAACACCCAATTCATTTATCTGTGCTGAATCAAGGGGAAACTTAAAGAATAAACATGTGATCTAATTATATAAGCTTTACTCGCACAGTAGATGCATTCTTTATGGGATGCATGTATAGTAATATAAAAGCATGTATGGAAGCTAGATTGCTCAGTTTTTCTTTTGGATAGAAATTATTAATTTTGTCAAAAGAAGGCTTGCCATGGAATATATTAACTATCTATAATAATTAATTTGATTGCTGTTTGAAATAGGAACAAACATTTCACCAGGCTCTTAAAAAAAATTTCTTTAAAAATATTTTTTATAATTTTAACCTGCAACATTTTATTATTGCACCAAATCTTTATTGCAAGTGGTAAAAACTTAATTTGGGGTGATTTTACATTAATTTTCTCTTTGTCAAGGTTTGGCAGTAAACTCAAATCATAAACTGTTGACATTTATTTATAGTACATTTCGCCAAGTTATATGTCTCAATCTTTATTTTGTATCTATCTTGAAAAGAGCAGAGGCTTAAATCCTCTTGTGGTACGCTTAAAGCAATGTCTTAGCCAAATAATTTATTTTAATTCCTTTTGAAAACTAATTATATAAAGATTTTTAAAGTCCATTTTTAAGAGCAAAGGCCTGCAATAATATTCTTTGTACAATATATATTGAAAAATTTAATATCTTAGCTTCTTGAATTGAAGCAGAAACAAAATAGTACTTATTTATTTATTTATTTATGTATTTATGTATTAATGTATTTATTTATTTATTTATTTTCCATGCAGTAAGGCTACTAGCTATTTCTTCTGGAAAACTTTCTAATGTAATCATTTTATTGTTTTTGTTTTTCTTTAAATTTAGCTTATGCTCTTTTAAAGTTAGAAGTAAATATTTTTATGGTTATCAGTATCCACAAAGCAAACCAACACTTTTTATCTATAAAAATTTTGTATGGAATCAGCATTACAAATTTTAATGTCTTAATAATTACTATTTAGCCTTATTAACCTTTCACAGATCTAAATTTGTATTTTAAACCTTATGTGTAAGAATCTGTTAAAAGTATTTTTTTCTTTTTCCTTTTTTTATTTATTTCTCTATTTTTTCTTGTTTTGGTCAGAAAATCTCTAGGTGTGGCCTGCAAGACAAACACAGCATCAAATAAGTCTCTGCTGAGGCAGCTCTGAGCTTATTGTTAGTGTTAGTGTTAGTGTAGTGTTAGTGTTAGTGTTAGTGATAGTGCTTGTGCTACTGCTAGTGTTAGTGTTAGTATTAGTGTTAGTGTTAGTGTTAGTGATAGTGTTAGTGTTAGCGATAGTGTTAGTGATAGTGATAGTGCTAGTGTTAGTGTTAGTGTTAGTATTAGTGTTATTGTTAGTGTTGGTGATAGGGTTAATTCAAATGTAAATGTCTTTGAGTGAGCATATAATCTCTAATGACAGACTCACACCCTTCTGTCCTTCATGGAGTATCCTGTAACCACCGCCCATTTTATGAAGGTCAAATACCAAAAGGAACCTGTAATTTTAGGATTCCTGGAAAATTTTTATTAGCATATGTATTAGTCAAATGAGCCATTTTAATATAAAATGCATTTTAACTGAGATATCCTTTTCAATTTAGGATGGTTGAATTTTGTTTCTACCACAATAGCAGAAAATATTTGAAGAATTTAACAGGCCCATACTGGACACACTGTTTTTGACTTTTATCACTCCTGAAATCACTTTAATTATCAAATATGTTAAAAATTGTGAGCTTTTAATTAGACTGCAAACTGGAAACAACAGCACACTGGACATTTTTAAGGTAAGATTTAATTTTTTCTTGAGGTATCAGAGCATAACTATAATTTTTGAAACAAATCCACTTTTAAACAATGTATTGTCCATAAAATTAATTACAAACACATTACTTTCATGCTGCAAAAGTTGTCTTTAGTTCTTATGTTGGACCATATGACAGTGTTGCTTCTCAAGAGGCATTATTTTAAGTCTCATTCCTTCTAAGTCTAATTTGTAGAATAAGTTCTCCACACATCATTATGCCTATTTAGAAATATCTTAGAGGCCTGATTTCTTGGGCCATTTCATACCCTATGCTCCTTAATATTGCTCTAACCCTGAATTTTCAGCTTTGCACGAACTTTTGTAACCATCATTATATCTTCTAAATCATGTCCAATAACATATGAGCCAATACTCTGTAGTCAAGACATGTAAAAACATTTATATCTTTAAGACCAATTCGAAATAATAAGGAAGAAATTGCATAATTTTATAAATTAAAACCAAACAATCTCACCCTCCTCAATGGAGGTGAGATTCAATTTAAGAAATGATTCAAATATCAATTCAAGAAATGATATTTCTTGAAATTTCATTTCAAAGCTTTTTTGAACACATCACACTTTTTTAAGGAGAAATAAGCATTAGCCTACCTGTCCTAGAACTAGAAGTTGCAGGCCCTTAAAGAAGTAGCATTTTCTTCAGCTGTGTTTGGGTCCTAGTTAAGAATGTGCGGCACCTGATATCAGCTTCTGTTGTGTAACCTGCTGATGGCAGGACTGCCAGGAGATGACGCTTTCTATTATTTTTTTATTGTTGTTTTTGTTTGCTCATTTGTTTGTTTTTAAATTTTCCTTTTTAACATGAAGCATAGTAAACAATCAATCAAAGATATATTACAAATATATTTTGATAGCCAAATGGACAGATTGGTGCACCAATCTACAGTGAGGGAAGAATACTTGAAGTCTTAAAGAAATCCATATATCCTAACCAGAACTAAAGATCTCTCCAGTAGGATCCAAAGAGGAAGCAGGTCATCTCCAGTTTTCCTCTCCTCCCAAGGGGAGTTATGAGTTTTTATTTCTCTTGAGACAATGTCTCAGAAAAGGAAAAACTGCTTTTCCTGGTCTCTCTCACTCTCACTCTCACTCTCCTACTCCCTCCTCTCTCTCTCTCTCTCTCTCTCTCTCTCTCTCTCTCTCTCCCTCTCTCTTTCTCTGTCTCTTCTCTTATTTAAGACTTAAATCCATGTCCAGCACAGACTCTCATCCCTCAGCCATCACAGAGTGTGTATTATGAACTGTCTACAACATGGCGACCATTTATTCAGTGGTCATTTCACATTGGCAATCTGCCCATGGCAAACAATTTTACCATTACACTTACTATCTTATTACAATTCCTGAACAGTGACAATCATCTGTTAATGAGAATTCAGGGATATTAATTTCTGGATTTCAGAAAGTGACCATATTTCATTGACTATATACCACAGTGACAATAATATGGGAGCATGACTCATTTGTGAACACACATTCTACCACATACAACGACCATCAGACATGACTATCCGAAAGTGTCCATCACACAATGGACATAGTTGGTGATTATCACATAATTTTCATTACTAAATTTTTACCATACCATGACCATAAAGCAATCCCCATCACACAGTGCTCACAACATTGGGACAAACATTGCATGGGTTTTCGATCAAAAGAACATCATATACTGACCCTGATGTAATATCTATCAAACACTGTTTGGCATTGTATCCATAACACAATGGTCATCACAATTGATATCATACCGATACCATCACACTGCGATCATCATACTCTGGTCATCACATTTTCAAATCACCAACTGACTTGACTGTCACATAGGCATCCACACAGAAGGCACATCACCAACTGACTTGACTGTCACATAGGCATCCACACAGAAGGGGGGTGAAGGAGAGAGTGCTTACAGTGGGGTGTAGAACAGATGCACGAATGAATAGTGTCAAGAAATATAAGGCACATTCCAAGAATAGTAGTGCAGTTCAAAGCCTATGCATTATAGCTCTGGTTTCAACAGATGCATTTCACAACCCTCATTCTTAGACTAAGAGTTTCCAGAAATCGTTTACATTCCAATATTTAGAAAATGCTCTACTCACATTCACGTTGCTTATACTCGCACAAAGACAAAGGGTGTCAAGCAACATTTAAATTCATCTGGTGATCTTACTCTCTACTGTTCAAACCAGAAATTATTTTTTGTCAGAACACAGGTCCATGTTTATTTGAAGAACCAAAATGAGTCCATTTCATATCCCTTTCCTATATGTATGATATTCTGATTGTGTGTCTCTTGAGAGTATTAACTAGTAACATGAATTTGTTCACAGGACTACCTGAGGATCCAGAACTTCTAACCACAAAACTTATAAATACCAGCTGAGGATGATATTGGAAACCAAGACTGCCACCCTTGTGTTTGAAAAAAATGAATATGTATAGTCTAAGGATCCTTCACTGATGAATCTAAGTGGATCCAGCAGCTCAATCATCTCACTAGTCATCAGGTATTTGAAAGACTGTCCATCCTTTTTACTTGGGGTACTACTTAGCTACAGAATCCTCCAGCTTCTGTTTACAGAACAAAGGGATAATTGTCACAGTCCACAAACACATTGTTGCAGATAAACAAATGTCTTACTATGTCAATTTCGTCCAATATCTGGGTTGTAAAAAGTCAATGAACGATCTGAAAATGATCATCAGACTCATCAATCCACTCATTTGAAAGTAACAAATACCTCTGTGGTGATAAAATATTCAGGCTCTGACTCTAAGTAAGGTTTGGCTGAATAAGAGATATTTCTGTCAACACCACAGCTGATCGAGAGAGCTAAGTGGAGACTTCTCAAGAAGTAACTGTAAAAGAAGTCTTAAGATCATAAGGTCACATAGCTTGAATATAAAATCACATAAGGACACTGTTTCCAAGTTACTACTGTCTGAAAACCACTGAATATTAATGATCCAAAAGGGAGAATTATGCTGTGAGCTGTACTTTAAAGTGGTAAATATCTTCTTCCTTACTCCTTATAGACTCCTTTTCCATTGTTACAAATTCGTTAACTAGTTAGAATAAAGATTGAAATTAGCAGTGAAACAGCTTTGGCTTTAAAAGTGGACAACACTTATGCTCAATTATCTTTCTGAAATTTGCTAAGAAAGTTTTCATTAGTTTGTCAGGAAATCTATTTGCTGTGACCCATTACATAGAACCCAGTCTCAAGTATGCCTTCTCCAGACATTTTCAACTCTCCTTGACAGCACTCGCTGTCTTCACATTCACATATTTCTTAAAGGATTACAGTCATATTGAACCCCAGATTTTTTCCTGCCTCTTAACCGAGTTTGTCTTCCAATGTTATACAGTGTTTATAAGTCTTATACAGTTAAATGTATATTTAAAAATACAAAATTTATTAAAGTGAAATATTCATTAAATGAGGCATACCAAAGGATTTCCAGAAATATCTTCATGATAATTCAGTTTGGGAAAATTTAGGGAAAAACCATTTGGTTAACAGCATAGCTTCTAGAATAATGTCAATTATGTATAGCCCTTGAACACAAAACTATTCTTGTGTTGAAAGTATTTTAGTTTTTTATGGCTCCAAAAACATGCATATTTTGAGATATCATGAGCTGCTCCTTGATCTGTGAGTGTGGTAGAGTTGCAGAGCTTTTGTTTAGTGCTATGTCTTATCTCTTGATGTAATTCCAATGTGTCTTAATATGCATGACTGAGAACTGAGTCCATGGATTTTGTTTAGGGAATTGGGCTCTGATTCCTATGTCTGGTTATGGGCAGCCATTACTACAACCACAAAGTTCTACTGTGTGGATCAAGACTGGATAATGGATAGGAAAATACTGAAGGCACCAATTTGAAGAAGGCAGACAGCATCCGCTAAGCTTGGGGACATGGGATCATGAGTCACCACAGGATTAATGGGGGCAGGATCTTCATTGTGGAGACAGTGATTTTCAGCTCATTCTCTCTGATTCTCTGGTTTTGGCATATGTTCGTTGGGATGTTTCCTAAAGTATTTAGGTCTCAGAATCTTAAACCATTTCCAGATCATTTCACACTAGGCTTTGTGCCAGCTCCTAACGTTGTTCAAAGGAGAGATAGTTGGGATTTTGCAAGAAAAAATTCTCCATCTTCATCTTATGTTCTGGGCTATACCTGGTATACCTCCGCCAAGCTCTTACAGAAGTCTTTTTACTTCCGGACCCACAAGTTGAACTAAGGGAGAGGTTAAAACCTGAAAGTCATATTACTGTGGATCCTGGCAACATTTGTAGATTATCAAGTAATGGATGTATTTGTGGTGTTTGTAGATAATGAGGCATAAGTGGATTTAGAGGCTTTTGGAGACCTTCAGGTAATAGAAGACTTTGGGGCATTTGGGGAGAGTGAGACAGCACTAGAGCTGGAGGCATTTGGAGATCTGAGGACAGCGGAAGAATAGAGATCCAATGGTTAGGTAGGATTAATGTGGGAGCCTTTTTCATGGTACAGGCTGGACTATCAGTAGACTCTTGCATGTTTTCTTACTCCTGTATTTCTGGATCTCCTCTTTCTCTCCTCTTGTAGAGCCTTCTCTCTAGAATATATTAATAGGGTTCAACTCTGTGGAGGCTAAGTGATGTAGAGGAACAGTCGGTGTTGATACCACACTGCTGAAATTATAGTAGATGGCAAGAGCTACCCAGGAAACTGTAGTAAGTTTAAGCTGGGACTTCTTATATACATAATAATGCCTTTTATTTCCTGCTAATGCTAGTCCTGCACTGTCCTGTACTTCGGTGCTCTTTTTCAGAACTCTACTGCTACACTGGAAAGGAACTCTGCTCCTATGCAAAGCTAGAGATCTTGCCCAAAGAGTTTTTTTCAATGTTAGTACAATGGGAAAGTGATGTGATGTTTTAATCCCCTACCACATTATTTTCTTGAATATCTTCTTTATTTGCCTTTCAAAAGTTTACAGATATGCAGGATCAACTACAAAAGAGATCTCTAAGCCATGTCCAATTTCCATTTTTCTATGAGGGTTTTAATATATCCAGTGACCTATTCTGGCCTACCTACCTCACTTTCATTACTTGGGCCATTCTGCTTCCATAGAACGAAGGCTAACATCTGAAGAGCCTCAGTGCCATCCTCTGGTAAATATATGGAGCCATGGGATTCTCTCTGTGTCCTCTTTGGTGGCTTAATGTCTAGGAATTCATGTTGTTTACATGTTCCGGCTGCAAATATGTAAACTGGCAAAAACTGAGAATGGATGGAAAGAAAGTCCAGACCATCAATTTGTTTGCAGATATTTAGTGATATCTTCCTACTTGTGATTTAGCTACAAAACCTTGTTGAGGAGTGTTCAGTGTTTACAAATCTCTCAAATGTAGAGATATTCACCAAGGATACAAACATGGTATACAAATATGTAAAATACATACTGTGCCAGAACAAATTATTAACTTTTGCAGTTTTAATAATAAACTAATTATAAAGATGGGTAATTCTGTAGGCACACTCTGTCTAAACAGGAAGAAATGTCCCTCATCCTATTACTCTCCATGATTAGTCCAGTAAGCAACACATACATAGGCTTTGGTGACCTTTCTCAACCGAAGTCCCTACCCAACCTGGAAGTATTTGATGAATTATTGTACACAATTTCTTTGATTCAATGATGTATTATAAATAAGTTTGTGATTCATAGAGATTTGTATAACACTGGTTCTAATAGAAGCAGAGAAATGTTAATTTGGTGATTGCTAGCTCCTAATTCAAAATTCAGAAATATAAGGTTGATAAAAATGTGAATGGCAAGCATGTTATTACATTTTTTTCTTTGATAAAGAAAAAGAAATTGAATAAATCATTTTGTATTCATTAAATTGCACTTTGCTTTGCTCAAATGTTTATCCTAGATTTAGAAATATCCATATATTATTTAGCAAGGAGATTGGCATCAAAAGGTTTGGTGAAATTGTTTAAAAGATAAGCCATCTGAACTGTTTCAAAATGTATCTTTATGAAATGACCTGTATATTTAATGCTGTGTAAGATAATGGTGTGATACAAACTAATATATATATATATATATATATATATATATATATATATATATCCAATTGGTCCAAAGTTTCAATGAGTTTCACTGTGTCCCCGTTTAGTTTCTGCTTTCCTGATCGGTCCATTGAGGAGAGTGGAGTGATGAGGTCCTCCACAATTATTGTCTTAGATGCAATGTGTGCTTTGAGCTTTAGTAAAGTTTCTCTTACAAATAGTAAAGTTTCTCTTACAACTGTTCCTCTATATCACTTAGACTCCACAGAGTTCAACCCTATGATTTTTTGAATGATTTTGTGGAATAGTTTGAAGAGTATTGGTATTAGGACATATATATATATATATATATATATATATATATATATATATAAAACGTTTCATCCTAAAGCAAAAGACTATACCTTTTTCTCAGCATCACACGGTACCTTCTCCCAAATTGATCATATAATTGGTCACAAGACAGATGTCAACAATTACAAGAAGATCGAGCTAATCCCATGCCTCCTATCAGATCACCATGGAGTAAGAGTGGTCTTTAGTAGCAACAAAACAACAGAAAGCCCACATACACATGAAAGCTGAAAAATACTCTACTCAATGACTCCTTGGTCATGGAAGAAATAATAAAAGAAATCAAAAACTTTTTAGAATTCAATGAAAATGAAGGTACAACCTATCCAAATCTATGGGACACAATGAAAGCAATGCTAAGAGGAAAACTCATAGCCCTGAGTGCCTCCAAAAAGAAACTGGAGAGAGCATACACTAGCACCTTAACGGCACACCTTAAAGCCCTGGAAGAAAAACAAGTTAATTCACCCAGGAGGAGTAGAAGACAAGAAATCATCAACTCAGGGCTGAAATCAATCAATTGGAAACAAAAAAAAACATACAAAAATCAACAAAATCAGGAGCTGGTTCTTTGAGAAAATCAACAAGATAGATAAACCCCTAGCCAGACTTACCAAAGGGCACAGAGATAGTATCCAAATTAACAAAATTAGAAATGAAAAGGGAGATATTACAGACACTGAGGAAATTCAAAAAATCATCAGATCCTACTACAAAAGCCTATACTCAACACAACTGGAGAATCTGGAGGAAATGGACAATTTTCTAGACAGAAACCAAATACCACAATTAAATCAGGATCAAATAGATCATCTAAACAGACCCATAACCCCCAAAGAAATAGAAGTGTTCATAGACAGTCTTCCAACCAAAACAGCACAGTAACAGATGATTTTAATGCAGAATTCTATCAGACATTCAAAGAAGTCCTAATACCAATACTCTTCAAACTATTCCACAAAATAGAAACAGAAGGAACACTACCCAACTCATTCTATGGAGCCCCAATTACCCTTATACCAAAACCACAGAAAGATCCAACTAAAAAAGAGAGCTATAGGACAAGCTCCCTTATGAATATCCATGCAAAAAAAAACACTAAATAAAATAATTGTCAATAGAATCCAAGAACACATCAAAACGATCATTCACCATATAAAGTTGGCTTCATCTCAGGGATGCAGGTTCAATATACGGAAATCCATCAATGTAATCCACTACATAAACAAACTCAGAGAAAAAAAACACATGGTCATCTCAGGATGCTGAAAAAGCATTTGACAAAATTCAGCATCCTTTCATGCTTAATATTTTGGAAAGAACAGGAATTCAAGGCCGATATCTAAACATAGTAAAAGCAATTGACAGCATGCCAATAGCCAACATCAAAGTAAATGTAGAGAAACTTGAAGCAATCCCACTGTAATCAGGGACTAGAGAAGGCTGCCCTCTCTCACCATATCGCTTCAATATAGTACTTGAGGTACTAGCTAGAACAATTCGACAACATAAGAAATTCAAAGGGATACAAAATGGAAAGGAAGAAGTCAAACTATCACTATTCGCAGATGATATGATAGTATACATAAGTGACCCCCCAAAAAAAAACCCACCAGAGAACTCCTACAGCTGAAGAACAACTTCAGCAAAGTGGCTGGTTATAAAATCAACTAAAGCACATCAGTAGCCTTCCTATACGAAAAGGACAAGCAGGCTGAGAAAGAAGTTAGGAAAATGACACCCTTCACAATAGCCACAAACAACATAAACTACTTTGGCCTAACTCTAACCAAACAAGCAAAAGATCTGTATGACAGGAACTTCAAGTCTTTGCAGAAAGAAATTGAAGAAGACTTCAGAAGATGGAAAAATATTTCTTGCCCCTGGATTGGCAGGATCAATATATTAAAAATGGCCATCTTGCCAAAAGCAATCTACAGATTCAATGAGATCCCCATCAAAATCTCAAATCACTTCTTCATAGATCTACAAAGAGCAATTCTCAAATTCATCTGGAGCAACAAAAACACCAGGATAGCTAAAACTATTCTCAACAATAAAAAGACTTCTGAAGGAATCAATATCCCTGACCTTAAACCGTACTACAGAGCAATTGTGTTAAAAAACTGCATGATATTGGTAGAGAAACAGGCAAGTAGATCAATGGAATAGAAATGAAGACCCAGAAATAAACCCACAGACTTATGGTCACTTGATCTTTGATAAAGGAACCACAACCATCCAGTGGAATAAAGAAAGCCTTTTTAACAAATGGTGATGGTTCAACTGGAGGTCAACATGCAGAAGAATGCGAATTGACCCACTCTTATCTCTTTGCACTAAGATCAACTCCAAGTGGATCAAGGATCTCCACATAAAACCAAACCAAACTATTAGAAAAGAAACTTGGGAAGACCCTGGAGGACATGGGCACAGGGAAAAAGTTCCTGAACAGAACACCAATAGCTTATGCTCTAAGATCAAGAATTGACAAATGGGACCTCATAAAATTTCAAAGTTTCTGCAAGACAAAGGACACTGTAGGAGTAAATGGCAACCAACAAAGTGGGAAAAGGTCTTTACCAACCCCACATCTGACAGAGGACAAATATCCAATATATACAAAGAACTCAAGAAGTTAGACCCCAACAAACCAAATAACCCTATCAAAAAAGGGGTACAGAGCTAAACAAAGAATTTTAACCAGAAGAAATTCAGATGGCCGAGAAACACCTTAAGAGATGTTCAACATCATTAGTCATCAGGGAAATGCAAATCAAAAGAACCCTGAGATTCCACCTCACACCAGTCAGAATGGCTAAGATTAAAAACTCAAGAGACAGCAAGTGCTGGTGAGGATGTGGAGAAAGAGGAACACTCCTCCTCTGTTGTGGGATTGCAAAATGGTAAAACCACTCTGGAAATCAGTGTGGCGGTTCCTCAGAAAATTGGGCATGTCACTGCCAGAGGACCCTGTCATACCACTCCTGGGCATATACCCAGAGGATTCCTCTGCATACAATAAAGACACATGCTCCACTATGTTCATAGCAGCCTTGTTTATAATAGCCAGAAATTAGAAGAAGCCCAGATGTCCCTCAAAGAAGGAATGGATACAGAAAATGTGGGATATTTATACAATGGAATACTACTCAGCAATTAAAAATAATGAATTCGGCTGCTTCTGCAACCAGCTCGCCGGCCCCTGGACCAGCGGTGTAGCGGCGGGCCTCCATATTGCAACCAGGACACAGCTGGAAGGGCCCAGGCTCTGTGGGACATCTCCGCCCTCTGGTGAGCACCTAAGCTGCGTTCTGCAACCAGCTCGCCGGCCCCTAGACCAGCGGTGTAGCGGCGGGCCTCCATATTGCAACCAGGACACAGCTGGAAAGGCCCAGGTAAACACCCCTTCCAGGGCTACACTCACGGGGATATCTGCTAGGGTCTCAGAGCCAAGCAGGCGGAGTCCCGCCTAGGCTCTGTGGGACATCCCCGAGCCCTCTGGCGAGCACCAAGGCTGCTTCTGCAACCAGCTCGCCGGCCCCTGGACCAGCGGTGTAGCAGCGGGCCTCCATATTGCAACCAGGACACAGCTGGAAAGGCCCAGGCTCTGTGGGACATCCCCGCCCTCTGGTGAGCACCTAGGCTGCGTTCTGCAACCAGCTCGCCGGCCCCTAGACCAGCGGTGTAGCGGCGGGCCTCCATATTGCAACCAGGACACAGCTGGAAAGGCCCAGGTAAACACCCCTTACAGGGCTACCCTCACGGGGGATCTGCTAGGCTCTCGGAGTTCCTTGCAACCAGGACACAGCTGGAGAAGCCCAGGTAGACAGACTCCAACAGGGGCTACAATCGCATGGGTGGCAGCCAGCTTATGATCCCTTAAAGCAGCAGTCACACATATTCACCAATAGAGAAACAACAGGTGAGCCCAGCCTCACAGGAGATTCAAACACCAGCCACTGACAACAAGGCCAACTAAAACCAGAAATAACCAGATGGCAAAAGGAAAACGAAGGAACGTTACTAACAAAAATCAAGGCAACATGACAGCATCTGAACCCAGTTCTCCAACAACAGGAATCCCTGGATACCCTAAAACACCAGAAAAACAAGACTTGGATATAAAATCACTGGTCAGGATGCTGGTAGCTGAACACATAGAAAAATCTCGTAAAGAAATAGAGGAGAAAATGGATCAAAAGTTAGAAGCCTTTACGAGGCAAATACAAAAATCACTTCAAGAAATGCAGGAGAAGATGGATCAAAGAGAAGAAGACAATAAGGAAGAAAGACAAAAGTCACTTAAAGAACTACAGAAGAACGTGGGCCAACAAGTAGAAGCTATGAAAGAGGAAGCACAAAAATCTATTAAAGAAATACATGAAAACACAATCAAGCAAGCGAAAGATCTGAGCACATCCATCCAGATACTAAAAACAGAAGTAGAAACAACTAAGAAATCACAGAGGGAGACAACATTGGAGATAGAAAACCTGGGGAAGAAATCAGGGGCCATAGACGCAAGTATCAACAATAGAATACAAGAGATAGAAGACAGAATCTCAGAAGCCGAAGATAACATAGGAACCATTGATTCAACAGTCAAAGAAAATACTAAATGCAAAAAGGTGGTAACCCAAAACATCCAGGAAATCCAAGACACTATGAGAAGACCAAACCTAAGGATTATAGGTATAGACGAGAGTGAAGATTTACAAGTTAAAGGGCCAGCTAATATCTTCTATAAAATTATGGAAGAAAACTTCCCCAACCTAAGGAGAGAGATGCCCATGAATATACAAGAAGCCTATAGAACCCCAAACAGACTGGACCAGAACAGAAATACATCCCGTCACATAATAATCAAAACTCCAAATGTAATAAACAAAGAAAGAATACTAAAGGCAGCAAGAAAAAAAGGCCAAGTAACTTATAAAGGAAGACCCATCAGAATAACACCAGACTTCTCACCTGAGACCATGAAAGCTAGAAGATCCTGGGCAGATATCATGCAAACTCTAAGAGAACACAAACTTCAGCCAAAACTACTTTACCCAGCAAAACTCTCAATTGCCATTGATGGAGACATCAAGGTATTCCATGACAAAACCAAATTTGCAAGATATCTCTCCACAAATCCAGCCCTACAAAGGATAATAGGGGGAAAACACCAAGACAAGGACGGAAACTACACCGGGGAAGAAGCAAGATAGAAACCTCCTCTCATCAAACCCAAAAGAAGATAACCTCTCGAATATAAAAAATAAATAAGATAAATAAATATAATTTCAAAAATGTCTGGAGGTAATAATTACTATTCCTTAATATCTCTTAACGTCAATGGACTCAATTCCCCAATAAAAAGACATAGATTAACAGACTGGATACGGAAACAGGACCCTACATTTTGCTGCATACAGGAAACACATCTCAGTGTTAAAGACAAACACTACCTTAGAGTAAAAGGCTGGAGGACAATTTTACAAGCAAATGGTCTCAGGAAACAAGCTGGAGTAGCCATTCTAATATCAGATAAAATTGACTTTCAACCTAAAATCATCCAAAGAGACTCAGAAGGTCACTTCTTGCTGGCCAAAGGGAAAATCCACCAGGAAGAGTTCTCAATACTGAACATCTATGCTCCAAATGCAAGGGCACCTTCCTTCGTAAAAGAAACCTTACTAAAGCTTAAAGCACACATTACACCTAACACAATAATTGTGGGTGACTTCAACACCCCACTCTCCACAATGGACCGATCAGGAAAGCAGAAACTAAACAGGGACACAGTGAAACTAATTGAAACTCTGGACCAATTGGATTTAACAGATATATATAGAACATTTCATCCTAAAGCTAAAGAATATACCTTTTTCTCAGCACCGCATGGTACCTTCTCCAAAATAGACCATATAATCGGCCACAAGACAGATGTCAACAAATACAAGAAGATCGAGCTAATCCCATGCCTCTTATCAGATCACCATGGAGTAAGAGTGGTCTTCAATAGCAACAAAAACAACAGAAAGCCCACATACACATGGAAACTGAACAATACTCTACTCAACGACACCTTGGTCAAGGAAGAAATAAAAAAAGAAATCAAAGACTTTTTAGAATTCAATGAAAATGAAGGTACAACCTACCCAAATCTATGGGACACAATGAAAGCAGTGCTAAGAGGAAAACTCATAGCTCTAAGTGCAACCAAAAAGAAACTGGAGAGAGCATACACTAGCAGCTTAATGGCACACCTTAAAGCCCTGGAAGAAAAACAAGTTAATTCACCCAGGAGGAGTAGAAGACAAGAAATCATCAAACTCAGGGCTGAAATCAATCAAATAGAAACAAAGAGAACCATACAAAGAATCAACAAGACCAGGAGCTGGTTCTTTGAGAAAATCAACAAGATAGATAAACCCTTAGCCAGACTAACCAAAGGACACAGAGACAGTATACAAATTAACAAAATTAGAAATGAAAAGGGAGACATAACAACAGAAACTGAGGAAATTCAAAAGATCATCAGATCCTACTACAAAGGTCTATACTCAAAACAACTGGAGAATCTGGAGGAAATGGAGGATTTCCTAGACAGATATCAAATACCAAAATTAAATCAGCATCAAGTAGACCAGCTAAATAGTCCCATAACCCCTAAAGAAATAGAAGGGGTTATAGAAAGCCTCCCAACCAAAAAAAGTACGGGACCAGATGGTTTTAGTGCAGAATTCTACCAGACCTTCAAAGAAGACTTAACACCAATACTCTCCAAACTATTCCACAAAATAGAGACAGAAGGGACACTGCCCAACTCATTCTTTGAAGCCACAATTACGCTAATACCTAAACCACAAAAAGATCCAACAAAGAAAGAGAACTTCAGGCCAATTTCTCTGATGAATATAGATGCAAAAATACTAAATAAAATTCTTGCTAACCGAATCCAAGAGCACATCAAAACGATCATCCACCATGATCAAGTAGGCTTCATCCCAGGGATGCAGGGATGGTTCAATATACGGAAATCCATCAATGTAATCCACTACATAAACAAACTGAAAGAAAAAAACCACATGGTCATCTCATTAGATGCTGAAAAAGCATTCGACAAAATTCAGCATCCTTTCATGCTAAAAGTCTTGGAAAGAGCAGGAATTCAAGGCCCATACCTAAACATAGTAAAAGCAATCTACAGCAAACCAGTAACCAACATCAAAATAAATGGAGAGAAACTTGAAGCATTCCCACTAAAATCAGGGACTAGACAAGGCTGCCCTCTCTCTCCATATCTTTTCAATATAGTACTTGAAGTTCTAGCAAGAGCAATTAGACAACATAAGGAAGTCAAAGGGATACAAATTGGAAAGGAAGAAGTGAAACTATCATTATTTGCAGACGATATGATAGTTTACCTAAGCGACCCAAAAAACTCCACCAGAGAACTTCTACAGCTGATAAACAACTTCAGCAAAGTGGCAGGTTATAAAATTAACTCAAGCAAGTCAGTGGCCTTCTTGTACTCAAAGGACAAGCCGGCTGAGAAAGAAATTAGGGAAATAACACCCTTCACAATAGCCACAAACAACATAAAGTATCTTGGCGTAACTCTAACCAAACAAGCGAAAGATCTGTACAACAGGAATTTCAAGTCCTTGAAGAAAGAAATCGAAGAAGACCTCAGAAGATGGAAAAATATTTCTTGCTCCTGGATTGGCAGGATCAATATAGTAAAAATGGCCATCTTGCCAAAAGCAATATACAGATTCAATGCAATCCCCATCAAAATCCCAACTCAATTCTTCATAGATCTAGAAAGAGCAATTCTCAAATTCATCTGGAGCAACAAAAAACCCAGGATAGCTAAAACTATTCTCAACAATAAAAGGACTTCTGGGGGAATCAATATCCCTGACTTCAAGCAGTACTACAGAGCAATTGTGCTAAAAACTGCATGATATTGGTATAGCAACAGGCAAACAGATCAATGGAACAGGATTGAAGACCCTGAAATTAACCCACAGACTTATGGTCACTTGATCTTTGATAAAGGAGCCACAACCATCCGATGGAATAAAGATAGCCTTTTCAACAAATGGTGCTGGTTCAACTGGAGGTCAACATGCAGAAGAATGCGAATTGACCCACTCTTATCTCTTTGCTCTAAGATCAACTCCAAGTGGATCAAGGACCTCCACATAAAACCAGACACACTGAAACTATTAGAAAAGAAACTTGGGAAGACCCTGGAGGACTTGGGCACAGGGGAAAAGTTCCTGAACAGAACACCAATAGCGTACGCACTAAGATCAAGAATCGACAAATGGGACCTCATAAAATTTCAAAGTTTCTGCAAAGCAAAGGACACTGTCCGAAGGACAAAACGGCAACCAACAAAGTGGGAAAAGATCTTTACCAACCCCACATCCGACAGAGGGCTAATATCCAATATATACAAAGAACTCAAGAAGTTAGACCGCAAAGAACCAAATAACCCTATCAAAAAATGGGGCACAGAGCTAAACAAAGAATTTTCACCAGAAGAAATTCGGATGGCCGAGAAACACCTTAAGAGATGTTCAACATCATTAGTCATCAGGGAAATGCAAATCAAAACAACCCTGAGATTCCACCTCACACCAGTCAGAATGGCTAAGATTAAAAACTCAAGAGACAACAAGTGCTGGCGAGGATGTGGAGAAAGAGGAACACTCCTCCACTGTTGGTGGGATTGCAAAATGGTAAAACCACTCTGGAAATCAGTTTGGCGGTTCCTCAGAAAATTGGGCATGGCACTTCCAGAGGACCCTGGCATACCACTTCTGGGCATATACCCAGAGGATTCCCCTACATGCAATAAAGACACATGCTCCACTATGTTTATAGCAGCCTTGTTTATAATAGCCAGAAATTGGAAGGAGCCCAAATATCCCTCTAAGGAGGAATGGATACAGAAAATGTGGTATATTTATACAATGGAATACTACTCAGCAATTAAAAATAATGAATTCATGCAATTTGTAGGTAAATGGTTAGACCTGGAAAATATCATCCTGAGTGAGCTAACCCAATCACAAAAGAATGCACATGAAATGCAATCACTGATAAGTGGATATTAATGAGCCCAGAAGCACTAAATACTCAAGACACAAATAGCAAGTCAAATGATTCCCAAGAAGAAGAAAGGAGAGGACCCTGGGCATGTAAAGATTGCATCCAGTTTAATAAAGAAACCGAGGGAGGAGGGGGAATGATTGGGGAATAGTTGGGGGGGAGAAGAACTATGGGAACTATGGTGGGTGGGAACTGGGAAAGGGGAAAGCCTTTGAAATGTAAACATAGAATATAGAAAATAAAAATAACTAAAAAAAAAAATAATGAATTCAAGCAATTTGTAGGTAAATGGTTAGACCTGGAAAATATCATCCTGAGTGAGTTAACCTAATCACAAATGAATGAATACAAATGAAATGCAATCACTGATAAGTGGATATTAATGAGCCCAAAAGCCCTAAATTCTCAAGGCACAATTAGCAAGTCAAATGATTCCCAAGAAGAAGAAAGGAGAGGACAAGGGGCCTGTAAAGATTGGATCCAGTTTTGTAGAGAAACTGTGGGGAGAGGGGGAATGATTGGGGAATAGTTGGGGGGGAGAGGAATTATGGGACTTATTGAGGATGGGAAGGAACTGGGAAAGGGGAAAGCCTTTGGAATGTAAACATAGAATATAGAAACAACAAATCTAGTAACTAATAAACTTAAGAATGTAGAAAAAAAGAAAAATTAAGAGAAATTATTGAGAGTTAAATAATTAATATTAATAAAAAAAATCCTTGCAGAGCATATGGCTAATGAATGCCTTTAAAAATTGTGCAGAGAAAACCAATCTTATTTATATTGCATTTTTCTTAGATACATAAAAATGTGAATGATTTAATGATTAATTGATGTATAAGTCTCAAAGACTGAATATCGGATTGTGATATGTATGAAGAGGCAGGGTCATTCTTAAAAGATTCATAAAGGAGAAACTGTGTAATGTGGCATTTGTGAGTTACTGAGAGAAACCTGACATTCTCAAGAGCAAAATGAAATGAGTTTAAATATGAGGAAAACTAGTGAAAAGTCTTGGAAACAACAGGAATTCAAGGCCCATACCTAAACATTGTAAATGAAATAGAGGAAATCAGTAGCCAACATCAAACGACATGGAGAGAAACTTGAAACAATCCCACTAAAATAAACAAGTAGGCAAGGCTAATCTCACTCTATATATTCAATATAGTACTGAAAGTTCCAGATAGAGGAATGAGAAAACCAAAAGAGTTCAAATGGATATTTATTCAAAAGGATGAAGAAAAATTATCATTATTTACAGATGATATGACAGTTTTTTTAAGCAACACCCCCCCCAAAAAAAAAAAAAACACCAGGGTATTCCCATAGCTGGTAAACAACTTCAGCAATGTGACTGGATATAAAATTTCCTCAAGCAAATCAGTAACCTTCCTATACTCAAAGGATATAAGGATGAGAAAGAAATTAGTGAAATGACACCCTTCACAATAGCCAGAAACAATATAAATTATACTGGTGTGATTATACCCGAACAAGTGAAACATATGTATGACCAAAACTTCAAGATTTTGAAGAAAGAAATCAAAGATGATCTTAGAGAATAGAAAAAAATCTCCCATGCTCTTGGATTGGCAGGATTACTATAGTAAACATGGACATATTGCTAAAAGCAATCTACAGATTCGATGCAATCCACATTGCATCGAATTCTTCATATTGTTAGAAAAGCAATTCTGAAATAACAACAACAAGAAACAGTATAGGTAAAAATGTTTCATCAGAAAGTAGTTCCAGGGGAATCAGCATCCTGGACCTCAGGCCACACTACAAAGCAATAGTGTTAAATACTGCATGATATTTGTACAGTGACAGGCAAGTAAATCAGTGTAATAGAAATGATGTCCAAGCAATGAACCCAGATACCTATGGTCACTTGATCTTTGATAAAGAGCTAAATCCATGCAGTGGAAAAAAGAGCCTTTTCTACAAAGTGTGTTGGATAAAATGGAGGTCAGCATGGAGAATGAAAATCATCTCTGCCGTCATCCACAATTGTACAGGATTACTACCACTCTCTACACACATGATGCCCATTTCAAAATAGAGAGAGTTTTTTGACTGTTGTTATTATCTGTTATTAATTCAGTAGTCACTCTCCTATCCACATTGGAATTTAAACTGATCTGGATAAGGTAAAAATTTCAGAAATATTTACAATCTAATGTTTCTACACTATTCAAAACCTGAAAGAATTGTATTCTCTCAAGCTGTTAGCATTAGAATAAAATTTACATCAAGTGTAACTCAAAATACATTTAGCACAAGATATTAATTTCAATTCAAGATATTGGAAGATCAAGCGAGGACTAGTGAATATAGTTTAAGGATCATATGAAAATGTTTCAGAAAGTTGTAAACATCTCTCTCTCTCTCTCTCTCTCTCTCTCTCTCTCGATCTCTCTTTCTCTCTCTCTCTCTCTGCCAGCACATGTGTGTGTTTGTGTGTGTGTGTGTGTGTGTCCATTTCCAGTTTGTATTACAAACTCATACAATAATGTCTATTTCAAAATCTGAAAGAGTATCTTCTTTGATTAATTATGTTTTTAAATATATATCTACATATATATATACACACACACACACAGATATATTTAATGGGAGGAACATAATGACCTGAGTGTTTCTAGTCAAAACTTAAGATAGAAATGTTGAGAACAGTGCACATGTGCTGCTATCATGAGCAAGCACCAAATCACCTGACAGGGAAGTAGAAAATAAGTCACCAAATCTCAACTCTTAGAACCTCAAAGATGTCACCACTCGTGAAGATCTTTCCTAATATATTCTGAGAAGGTATTCTCCACTGCTATAATCCTGATATCTATCATTTCTCAGACTTTTATTTTGATTAGAAGAAGGAGATGGATCTATTTCCCTTCTAACTCCTGAACAAGCTTCTGTTTCTTCTGACCCAGTGTTGATTTCCACATGTAAGACAGGGCACAGGAACACCCTCATTATTGACTAAATCTCTAATGTAAGCAGATGGGACTCATGTATTCTCAGCTTAGAAACAGTATAATGGACTCAACATTAAATTAACATAGTTTTCATGTGATGGGTGGGTTGAGGCTCTTTTTACATGTTCCCTTACTTGTTGTGGAACATTCTCTACATAAAGCAAGCCTCTAAAAAGTGACAAATGCAAATATATTTGCATTAGAACATCAAGTAAACAAACTAATTGAGGATACAGTCCTGGTAGCCTGCTCCAGTCTACAGCTCATGCTACCAATTTGTAGTAGACAAGGGATATCTGTCATGTCCTTTTCCCAGTATGGAAAATGCTTTTACCATGAAGAATTGTTGCCAACGTGAGGATCAGTAACTAGGGGACCCAAGTGCATTGTCATTTGTACAGCTATGGAATATTCCATCAATACAGAGTGTACATTTACTGAGCTTCATAAAAAGCAATCAGTCCTATTCAAGAATGGTATGTGGAACAGTGTGGCCATAAGAAATTTTATGAAGTCTAGAGTGCGTGTTGTTGTCTGTAGGACTTGGCAACACAACGTTCCTGATTCCTAGCCAGCAGAAGGCATCATGTATGCACTTAACTAAGAGTGTATGTATGTTGTCTTGATTATGAGGAAAAGCATAGCCCAGAAGGGTGACCATTCCTATTTAGTTTATGAATGAATAGAAAGAAATCTATTGAGCTGACCTCAACAATGTAAGAGGAAACATTATCCTGGTCAATGCTTACAGTGTTATGGTTATGAAGGAGGGCAATCCTTGCTCTCAACACCCTTAAACAAACACTTGATTGCTGCCTTTCCATGAGAAGTGGCATTGCCTCTCCTTGCAGACTGTAGGATGTAATGCAAGGAGGTCTTATATTTTACATAATGATAGTAATATATTTACATTACATATAACACTGGCTCCCTGAGTACCTCACATTTTCACCTGTCTGTGTGTAAATTTAGCAGGCAACAATTTCAGTACTACAAGGGGTCATGAGAGGTAAGTAAATGGAAGAAATCACGATTCTATAACAGAGAAGTAACTCTGGTTTTAAACTTGGTAGCATGTATTTTTACTTACTGAGCCATCATATTATTTCAATTCTTCAGTCAAGGAATTTTAAAAGTTATTTATCATTTTTTATGACCTTGGAAATACATTTATATTTAAATTTGCATTATTCTTTCTCTTTGTCTTTGCCTCTTTCCTCTTTGGTCTCTCTCTTTCTCTCTCTCTTTCTTTCTCTCTCTCTCTCTCTCTCTCTCTCTCTCTCTCTCTCTGTCTGTCTCTGTCTGACTCTGTATATTTGTGTATATGTGTATTTCTAAATATACATGTATGGTAATAAAATTGTATTATAGATATTGATATATGTATGCATTATTGATAAGTTTCTGATTATTCCACCCAAGATTGATGTCTTATCTTATTAAAATTACATGAAGAAATTTGGAAAGCTGGGAGGACATGCTGTGGTGACTGGAACTTAGGGTGACCTAAATGTATTTATAGGGTTATTACTCTTCTTGTAGTCCATAAGTCATATGTGAGTGAGCACTTTTACTTCCCTGAATGCCCCTAGATCTCAATTTGGTTTTGAGGAGTTTTTCATACTAGAGAAACACTCTACCACTGAGTTACAATTCATGCCTATAACCCAAACATGTTCATCAACAATTAATGGGTAGGATGATTTAAGAAACACAGTTGCTTCCCTAATTTCTTTCTCAGCCTGCTTGTCCTTTGAGTACAAGAAGGCCACTGACTTGCTTGAGTTAATTTTATAACCTGCCACTTTGCTGAAGTTGTTTATCAGCTGTAGAAGTTCTCTGGTGGAGTTTTTTGGGTCGCTTAGGTAAACTATCATATCTTCTGCAAATAATGATAGTTTCACTTCTTCCTTTCCAATTTGTATCCCCTTGACTTCCTTATGTTGTCTAATTGCTCTCGCTAGAACTTCAAGTACTATATTGAAAAGATATGGAGAGAGAGGGCAGCCTTGTCTAGTCCCTGATTTTAGTGGGAATGCTTCAAGTTTCTCTCCATTTATTTTGATGTTGGCTACTGGTTTGCTGTAGATTGCTTTTATTATGTTTAGATATGGGCCTTGAATTCCTGCTCTTTCCAAGACTTTTATCATGAAAGGATGCTGAATTTTGTCGAATGCTTTTACAGCATCTAATGAGATGACCATGTGGTTTTTTTTCTTTCAGTTTGTTTATGTAGTGGATTACATTGATGGATTTCCATATATTGAACCATCCCTGCATCCCTGGGATGAAGCCTACTTGATCATGGTGGATGATCGTTTTGATGTGTTCTTGGATTCGGTTGGCAAGATTTTATTTAGCATTTTTGCATCTATATTCATAAGAGAAATTGGCCTGTAGTTCTCTTTCTTTGTTGGATCTTTTTGTGGTTTAGGTATCAGCGTAATTGTGGCTTCAAAGAATGAGTTGGGCAGTGTCCCTTCTGTCTCTATTTTGTGGAATAGTTTGAAAAGTATTGGTGTTATGTCTTCTTTGAAGGTCTGGTAGAATTCTGCACTAAAACCATCTGGTCCTGTACTTTTTTTGGTTGGGAGGCTTTCTATAACCCCTTCTATTTCTTTAGGGGTTATGGGACTATTTAGCTGGTCTAATTGATGCTGACTTTATTTTGGTATTATTTATCTGTCTAGGAAATTGTCCATTTCACCCAGATTCTCCAGTTGTTTTGAGTATAAACCATTGTAGTAGGATCTGATGATCTTTTGAATTTCCTCAGTTTCTGTTGTTATGTCTCCCTTTTCATTTCTAATTTTGTTAATTTGGATACTGTCTCTGTGCCCTTTGGTTAGTCTAGCTAAGGGTTTATCTATCTAGGTGATTTTTTCCAAGACCCAGCTCTTGGTTTTGTTGATTCTTTGTATGGTTCTCTTCATTTCTACTTGATTGATTTCAGCCATTAGTTTGATGATTTCCTATCTTCTACTCCTCCTGGGTGAATTAGCTTCTTTTTGTTCCAGGGCCTTCAGGTGTGCTGTTAAGTTGCTAGTTTATCCTCTCTCCAGTTTCTGTTTGGGGGCACTCAGGGCTATGAGTTTTCCTCTTAGCACTGCTTTCATTGTGTCCCAAAGATTTGGGTAGGCCGTACCTTCATTTTCATTGAAGTCTAAAAATTCTGCTGGTCATTTAAATTGCAGATCTTCACTCTCATCTATCCTTATATTCCTTATGTTTGGTCTTCTCATTGTGTCCCGGATTTCCTGGATGTTTTGGGTTACAAGCCTTTTGCATTTTGCATTTTCTTTGACTGTGGTGTCAATGGTTACTATGGTATCTTCAGCATCTGAGATTCTTACCTACATCTCTAGTATTCTGTTGTTGATATTTGCATCTACGACCCCTGATTTCTTCCCAAGGTTTTCTATCTTCAAAGTGGTCTCCCTTTGTGATTTTTTTAATTGTTTCTACCTCTGTGTTCAGATCTTGGATGGTTTTGCTCAGTTCCATCACTTGTTTATTTGTGTTTTATTGCAACTATTTAAGAGATTTTCTGTGTTTCCTCTTTATAAACTTGCTTTTGTCTCCTAGATTTAAAGATAAATTCCACCATGCCTGAACCTAAGCTTTTCCTGGGGAATATGCTTCTAGATCTGAAATAAATCTTATGTCTTTCCTTGTGGGATTTGGATCAAAATACTGTGTTTTCAAGCCTCAAGATCTGAATCACAGTTATGGTCTCCATTTCTGGATATCATTCACTCCCAACGAAGTTAACCACATTGAATAGACATCACAATCCACCCTGGGGCAATTTGAAACATTCTGTTTCCTCATGCTCAAACAGGAATAATAACCAGGTCATAATAATGCCTACAATTATGTAACATTCTTTTGGTTCAGTGCAAAAGCATAAAAAGTAAAATAGGTGGGGTTTTACCCCAAATATTACCACACACTTAATTCTGTTTAATATTCAACAAAACAGGATTTAGCTCTAGTCTACTCCCTGGGTCTCCATGTATCTCTGAACCCATATATATTGTATTTGTTTTTCTTTCTCAGTTTTGGTACACTTGAAAAAATCCTGCCCCATAAATTGAAGAACTGGAAATTTTCTTTAATGCGTTGGCTTTGAGAATTTCTTTCTTAAAGTAACTATTCTAAATCACTTTAAGTTATGCTCAAGGGGACATTTCATACAAAGGCAAAAATCCCTTCACTAACTACCATGAAAATGGTTTCTAAGTCACATCCTTAAATTCTATTCCTCTGAAGTTCCTTGAGCCAGGCCTCCACAGCTGAAATCACTCTCAGCAACACTGTCCTCCATGCTTTACTACTTTGGCCAGTTGAGCTCTACTTAATCCATCCCATTGATTTCCATAGTCACAAAACCTGCATTCCTCAAATCACAATCATATTCACATCAATCCCAACAACTCTTATATAGGAAGACATTTAATCAAGATTGGGTTAAAGTTTTAGAGATTCCTTCTGTCTTCATCATGCTATGAAGTAAAGTATTATGCAGGAATATATGTTGATATAGAAACAAAATGTTCTACATTGTGACACTAAGGCAGACAGAATACTCTCCCACAGCCAGCCAGGAGGATACTCAAGACCCCAGTGCTCAGACTAGAGAATTTCAAGAAACATCCAAGATCCACCTCCATTGTGACATGCAGTGACATATTTCCTGTAAGAAAGCTACACCTTCCCTAATATGGAAATGTCTAATATCTAATAAAATAGGCTTTTAACCAAAATTATGCAAAGTGAACACAGAAGGATACTACATTCATATAACCGCCAATTAATGCCAATAACATCAGGTGGATATTGATCTTACTTCACCAATTAATTATAATAAAGAGATGGAAACACAATTTTCATCTCATTGTTGCCATCAAACATTATATGTATCTTAGTTAGCATTACTGTACCCTTAGATCATTTTATAGTTTCCATCAGAATGTTGACCATTACAAACTTGGCTAATATTTAGCAAAAGTTAGTCACCCCAATGGGATTTTTATACTCTTATGCCTTCCAAGTGTGAATCACTCCATGGCCATTACACAGAGTCTGACACCCCTCTGCTATCACAGAGTGACAATCAAATGACAACTATGCAATGTCTACCACATGGTAGCCAGCATTCAGTGGTCATTTCACATTGGCCATACGACAGTGGTAAACATTGATACCATCACACTGACCCTCATATTACAATTAGTGCACTCTGATAATTATCCAATGATGAGAATTCAGGGATTATTATTTGCTGGATTTCAGAGTGATCATAATTTAGTGTAGATGGCACAGTGACAGTAATATGGGAGCCATCACTAAGGTGTTATTGTACATCCAACCACATACAATGATCATTACACAGTGAACACAACACTGTGATCATCACAGAGTAAATATCACAGTGTTCTTCACACAGTGGACATTAATTGGTAGTTATCATATAGTTTTCTTTACTAACTTGCTATCATACTGTGACTATGAAACTTTCCATTCCATTGGTTTTCCACTAAAAGAGAATCATATATTGGCCATGATATAGTATCTATCAAACAATGGTTATCACATAGTTTCTTTAACACAATGCTCCTCAGAATTAATACTACACCATTATCATCACACTAGGAACATCATACTTTGGTCATCACATTTTCAAATCACCAATTTATGATCCTAAACTGACTATCACACTGTATCCCTCACAGAATAGACATCTTATGGTGATAATTACACAGTGGGTAATGCACAACTGAAACAAAATTTGACACTACACAATTTATATCAATTGTGTCCATCATATTTTGTTGATAATATGGTCTACAAAGCAGTGTTCACACTACAGAGCTATGATATGGATTACCATTACTATGATATGGATATAATAACATACAGGACAGTAGTCAGTACTCTTCAGACTGTTGCAATAGCAATATGATCATTCAATCGATGGTCAGCCCTCAGTAGATATATGAGTGATAAATACATGATGATTGATTTTAAACTAATCAACAAATATGCACTATTGAATAAATATTGGATGTGATTTTTTATGTAGTTACCATAATGTTAAAGTACACACAAACAGAAACACACACACACACACATATATATATACATATATATGTAAAACATATGTAAACATACATATATAAACACAAACACAAACAGAAACACACACACACACACATATATATATATATGTGTATATATATATACATATATATATATATATGTGTGTGTGTGTGTTTGTGTGTGTACATATACATATATATATATATAATTTAAAACTGTCAGAATGATATTTTAAACATAATTAGTCAAAAGAAGATTCTCTTAGAAATTTTTCATTCAGCTTTTGAAATAACTTTTTCTCTGAATTTGTAGTACAAGCAGGAAATGCAAACATGCACAAATACACACACACACAAACACACATGGCTGCACACTGGGAGAGAGAGAGAGAGAGAGAGAGAGAGAGAGAGAGAAAGAGAGAGAGAAAGAGAGAGACCAAAGAGGAAAGAGGCAAAGACAAAGAGAAAGAATAATGCAAATTTAAATATAAATGTATTTCCAAGGTCATAAAAAATGATAAATAACTTTCTGAAGTGTTTCAAAATGCAACTTTATTAAATGTCCTGCGTATTTAATGCTGTGTATGATAATAATGTGATACACAATATATATATATATATGGACCTCACACCAGTCAGAATGGCTAAGATTAAAAACTCAATAGACAACAAGTGCTGGTGAGGATGTGGAGATAGAGGATCACTCCTCCACTGTTGGTGGGATTGCAAAATGGTAAAACCGGTCTGGAAATCAGAGTGGCTGTTCCTCAGAAAATTGGGCATGTCACTTCCAGTGGACCCTGGCGTACCACTCTTGGGCATATACCCAGTGGATTCCCCTGCATACAATAAAGATACATGCTCCACTATGTTTATAGCAGCCTTGTATATAATAGCCAAAAATTGGAAGGAGCCCAAATATCCCTCAAAGGAGGAATGGATACAGAAAATGTGGTATATTCATACAATGGAATACTACTCAGCAATTAAAAATAATGAACTCATGCAATTTGTAGGTAAATGGTTAGATCTGGAAAATATCATCCTAAGTGAGGTAACCCAATCACTAAAGAATACACATGAAATGTAATCACTGATAAGTGGATATTAATGAGCCCAAAAGCCCTAAATATTCAAGGCACAGTTAAAAGTCAAATGATTCTCAAGAAGAAGGAGAGGACCCTGGGTCTGAAAAGATTGGATCCAATTTTTTAGGAGAGTACCAGAACAGGGAAATGGTGGGGGGGGATTGGGGAATTGTTGGGGGGGAGTACTTATGGGATGTATGGTAGAGGGTAAGTGGGAAAGGGGAAAGCCTTTGGAATGAAAACAAAGAATATAGAATAAAAAAATGAAAAAAATAGGCCAAAGGACTGGAAAGAAAGTCCTCTCAATACGTCAGAGCACTCTTTGCTCTTCCAGAGAATCTAAGTTCAGCTTCCAGCATTCGCATAAGACAGCTCACAATCTGCTGTAACCCTAGCTCGGGGAGATTCTATGTTATCTTCTGGTCTCCACCAACACATGCACTTAACTCTGCATACTCACACAGAGATAAGTACATGTAAAACATACTTTAAAAATAAAAATAAATATATTAAAATATCAAAAAAAGAAAGTACTTTAGTCTCAATTTCTCTGAAAATCTGCATATTTTGAGATATCATGAGCTGCTCCTTGATCTGTGAGTGTGGTAGGGAAGCAGGGCTTATGTTTAGTGCTATGTCTTATCTCTTAATGTAATTCCAATGTGTCTTCAAATGCATCTCTCTGAACTGAGTCCAAGAATTTTGTTTAGGGAATTGGGCTCTGATTCCTTTGTCTGGTTATGGGCAGCCATTACCACAACCACAAAGTTCTACTGCGTGGATCAAGACTGGAGAATGGATAGGAAAATACTGGAGGCTCTAATTTGAAGAAGGGAGACAGCATCTCCTAAGCTTGGGGACATGGGATCATGAGTGACCACAGGATTAACAGGGGCAGGATCTTCATTGTGGAGGCAGTGATTTTCATCACTTCACTTCAATTCTCTGGTATTGACATATGCTTGATGGGATGTTTACTAAAGTATTTAGCTCTCAGAATTTTAAACCATTTCCAGATCTGGTATTATGTGACACAAATGCTTTATGCCAGCTTCTTATGTTGTTCAATGGAAGGATAGTTGTAATTTTCCAAGAAAAATGTCTCCACCTTCATCTTATGTTCTTGGCTATACCTGGTATACTCTCGCCAAGGTCTTTCGGAATTCTTTTGGGGAAAATGTGGTCTTGGATAGACTTCTGGACCCACAAGTTGAACTAAGGGAGAGGTTAAAACATGAAAGTCGTATTACTGTGGATCCTGGAGACATTTGTAGGCCACCAAGTATTGGAAGTGTTTTTGGTGTTTGTTGATAATGAGGCATTAGTGGATTTAGAGGCCTTTGTAGACTTTTAGGTAATAGAAGACTTTGATGATTTGGGGGGAGGGATAGAACACTAGATCTGGAGGCATTTGGAGATCTGAGGACAGCAGAAGAATAGAGATCTAATGGTTAGGGAAAATCGTTGTGGGAGCCTTTTTTATTGGACAGGCTAGAATATCAGTAGATTCTTTCATATTTTCTCACTCTTGTATTTCTGGGTCTCCTCTTTCTCTCCTCTTGTAGAGCCTTCTCTCTAGAATATATTAATAGGGTTGAACTCTGTGGAGGCTAAGTGATGTAGAGGAAGAGTTGGTGTTGATACCACACAGCTGAAATCACAGTAGATGGCAAGAGCTGCACAGAAAACTGTAGAAAGTTCAGGCTGGGACTTCTTATATCACATAATAATGCCTTTTCTTTCATGCTAATGCTAGTCCTGCACTGTCCTGTACTGTGGTGCTCTTTTTCAGAACTCTACTGCTACACTGGAATGGAACACTGCTCCTATGCAAAGTTAGAGATCTTGCCCAAAGTGTTTTTTCAATGTTAGTACAATGGGAAAGTGATGTGATATTTTAATCCCCTACCACATTATATTCTTGAATATCTTTTGATTTGCCTTTCAAAAGTTTACAAATTAACAATTAAAAAAAGTTTACAAATTAACAAATTTTTAACTTTCAAAAGTTTACAGGTATGAAGGATCAACTACAAAAGAGATCTCTAAGCCATCTCCAATTTCCATTTTTCTGTGAGGGTTTTCATATATCCAGTCACCTATTCTGGCCTACCTACCTCACTTTCATAACTTGGGCCATTCTGCTTCCATAGAATGAAGGCTAACATCTGAAGAGCCTCAATGCCATCCTCTCCTAAATATGTGGATCCATGGGATTGTCTCTGCGTTCTCTTTGGTGGCTTAATGTCTAGGAATTCATGTTGTTTACATGTTCTGGCTGCAATTATGTAAACAGGCACGAGCTGAGAATGTATGGAAAGAAAGTCCAGACTATCAATGTGTTTGCAGATATTTAGTGATATCACCTTCCTACCTGTGATTTAGCTACAAAAGCTTGTTGAGGAGTGTTCAATGTTTACTAATCACTCAAATGTAGAGATATCCACCAAGGAAAACAACAACCAGTGGAAAAAAGATAGCCTTTTCAACAGATGGTGCTGGCTCAGCTGGAGGTCAACATGCAGAAGAATGAGAATTGATCCACTCTTATCTCCTTGCACTAAACTCAACTCCAAGTGGATCAAGGATCTCCACATAAAACCAGACACACTAAAACTAATAGAAAAGAAACTGGGGAAGACCCTTGGAGACATTGCCTCAGGGGGAAAATTCCTGAACAGAACACCAATTGCTTATACTCTAAGAACAAGAATAGACAAATGGGACCTCATAAAATTGCAAAGTTTCTGTAAGGCAAAAGACACCGTCAAAAGGATAAATCGGCAACCAACACATTGGGAAAAAATCTTCACCAACCCCACATCCGACAGCGGGCTAATCTCCAATGTATACAAAGAACTCAAGAAGTTAGACCCCAGAAAACCAAATAACCCTATCCAAAAATGGGGTACAGAGCTAAACAGAGACTTTTCACCTGAAGAAATTCAGATGGCTGAGAAACACCTTAAAAACTGTTCAACATCAGTAGTCATTAGGGAAATGCAAATTAAAACAACCCTGAGATTTCACCTCACAACAGTCAGAATGGCTAAGATTACAAACTCAGAAGTCATCAGGTGTTGGCGAGGATGTGGAGAAAGAGGAACACTCCTCCACTGCTGGTAGGAATGCAAGCTGGTACAACCACTCTGGAAATCAGTATGGCGGTTCCTCAGAAAACTGGACGTGATACTTCCGGAGGACCCAGCCATACCACTCCTGGGAATATACCCAGAAGATTCCCCAGCATGCAATAAGGATACATGCTCCACTATGTTCATAGAAGCCTTATATATAATAGCCAGAAGCTGGAAAGAACCCAGATGTCCCTCAACAGATGAATGGATACAAAAAAAAATGTGGTATATATACACAATGGAGTACTATTCAGCCATTATAAACAATGAATTCATGAAATTCTTAGAGAAATGGATGGAGCTGGAGAAACTCATACTAAGTGAGGTGACCCAATCTCAAAAGAATACACATGGTATACAGTCACTGATAAGTGGATATTAGCCTAGAAGCTTGGAACACCAAAGAGTTGTCAAGTGATGTCTCACAAGAAGAAAGGAGTGGACACTGGTGCCAGAATGGACCAAAACATCATTGTGGGAGAGTACAAGAACAGTAAGGTGGGAGGGGTTGGATGAGGGAGCAAGGGGAGGGAAAAGGACATGTGGCACCTTTGGGGGTGGGGAACCAGAAAAAGGGAAATTAATTGTAAATATAGAATATTTACAATAAAAAAATGGAAAGAAAACACAAATGTGTCTTGTTCCCATATTATTGTCACTGTGGTATGGTCACTTTCTGAAATCCAGAAATTAATATCCCTGAGTTCTCATTAACAGATGATTGTCACTGTACAGGAATTGTAATATGATAGTAACTGTAATGGTAAAATTATTTGCCATATCCAGATTGCCAATGTGAAAAGACCACTGAATAAATGGCCACCATGTAGTAGACAGTGCATAATACACACTCGGTGATGGCTGAGGGATGACAGACTCTGTGCTGGCCGTGGAGATTTCTTAATCAAGAGGAACAAAAACGCTCAGAAGCTATTATAACTTCCCTTGGGAGGAGAGGAAAACTGGAGATGACCTGCTTCCTCTCTGGATCCTACTGGAGCGATCTTTAGTTCTGGTTAGGATATATGGATTCTTTAAGACTTCAAGTACTCTTCCCTCACTGTAGATAGGTGCAACAATCTGTCCATATTGCTGTCAAAATATATTTGTAATTCTTTCGTTCTTTGAATGATTGTTTACTATGCTTCATGGTAAAAAGGAAAATTTAAAAACAAACAATTGAGCAAACAAAAACAACAATAAAAAATAAGAGAAAGTGTCATCTCCTGGCAGTCCTGCCATCAGCAGTTTACACAACAGAAGCTGATATCAGGTGCCGCACATTCTTAACTAGGAGCCAAACACAGCTGAAGAAAATGCTGCTTCTTTAAGGGCATGCAACTTCTAGTTCTAGGACAAGTAGGCTTATATCTCCTTGAAAAAAATTGTGATGATTGGGTTCAAAGAAGCTTTATTTTCTTAAAATGACAGCAAAAATGGAGGGTGAGATGGTTTGGTTTTAATTTATAAAATTTGTGTAATTTCTTTCTTATTAATTCTAATTGGTCTTAAAGGTATAAATGTTTTACATGTCTTGACTACAGAGTATTGGCTCATATGTTATTGGACATGATATAGAAGATATAATGATAGTTACAAAAGTTCGTGCAAAGCTGATAATTTAGGGTTAGAGCAATATTAAGGAGCACATGGTATGAAACGACCCAAGAAATCAGGCCTCTAAGATATTTCTAAATAGGCATAATGATGTGTGGAGAACTTATTCTACAAATTAGACTTAGAAGGAATCAGACTTAAAATAATGCCTCTTGAGAAGCAATACTGTCATACGGTCCAACATAAGAACTAAAAACAACTTTCACAGCATGAAAGTAATGTGTTTGTAATTAATTTTACGGACAATACATTGTTTAAAAGGGGATTTTGTTTCCAAAGTTATAGTTATGCTCTAATACCTCAAGGAAAAATTAAATCTTACCTTAAAAATGTCCAGTGTGCTGTTGTTTCCAGTTTGCAGTCTAATTAAAAGCTCACAATTTTTAACATATTTTATAGTTAAAGTGATTTCAAGAGTGATAAAAGTCAAAAACAGTGTGTCCAGTATGGGCCTGTTAAATTCTTCAAATATTTTCTGCTATTGTGGTAGAAACAAAATTCAACCCTCCTAAATTGTAAAGGAGATCTCAGTTAAATTGTATTTTATATTAAAATGAATCATTTGACTAATACATATACTAATAAAAATTTTCCAGGAATCCTAAAATTACAGGTTCCTTTTGGTATTTGAACTTCATATATAGGACAGTGGATACAGGATACTCCATGAAGTACAGAAGGGTGTGAGTCTGTCATTAGAGATTATATACTCACATCAAAGATATTTACATTTGAATTAACCCTATCACTAACAATAACAATAACACTAATACTAACACTAACACTAACACTAGAACAAGCACTATCACTATCACCATCACTATCACTATCACTAACACTAACACTAACACTATCACTAACACTAACACTAACACTAACACTAACACTAACACTAACACTAGCACTAAGCTCAGAGCTGCCTCAGCAGAGGCTTATTTGATGCTGTGTTTGTCTTGCAGGCCACACCTAGAGATTTTCTGACCAATAGAAGAAAAAATAAAGAAATAAATAAAAAAAGGAAAAAGGAAAAAATACTTTTAACAGATTCCTACACATGAGGTTTAAAATACAAATTTAGATCTGTGAAAGGTTAATAAGGATAAATAGTAATTATTAAGACATTAAAATTTGTAATGCTGATTCCATACAAAATTATTATAGATAAAAAGTGTTGGTTTTGCTTTGTGGATACCGATAACCATAACAATATTTACTTCTAACTTTAAAAGAGCATAAGCTAAATTTAAAGAAAAACAAAAACAATAAAATGATTTCATTAGGAAGTTTTCCAGAAGAAATAGCTAGTAGCCTCACTGCATGTAAAATAAATACATAAATACATAAATAAATAAATAAATAAGTACTATTTTGTTTCTGCTTCAATTCAAGATGCTAAAATCTTACATTTTTCAATATATATTGTTCATAGGATTTTATTACAGGACTTTGCTCTTAACAATGGACCTTAAATATCTTTAAATACTTAGTTTTCAAAATGAACTAAGATAAACTATTTGGCTAAGACATTGCTTTAAGCTTACCACAAGAGGATTTAAGCCTCTGCTGTTTTCAAGATAGAAACAAAATAAAGATTGAGACATATAACTTGGAGAAATCTACTATAAATATATGTCAACAGTTTATGATTTGAGTTTACTGCCAAACCTTGACAAAGAGAAAATTAATGTAAAATCACCTCAAATAAAGTTTTTAACCTATTGCAATAGAGATTTGGTGCAATAATAAAATGTTGCAGATTAAAATTATAAAAAAAATATTTTTAAAAAGGATTTTTTAAGAGCCTGGTGAAATGTTTGTTACTATTTCAAGCAACAAACAAATTAATTCCTATAGATAGTTAATATATTCCATGGCAAGCCTTCTTTTGACAAAATTAATAATTTCTATCCAAAAGAAAAACTGAGGAATCTAGCTTCCATACATGCTTTTATATTACTATACATGCATCCCATAAAGAATCACACGCATTACTTTTGGTGCTGGTTCAACTGGAACACCGTGATTTAACGCAGCCAAGCTGCAATCCAGGCAGAGGCTGTGTGATATTTACTGGGTATAGCCTTGTTTGGCAGGGCTGTTCAAGATGAATGCCGCTGTGGGCCTCCTTGGCTGCAGATAGTGCTGAGCTGAATTTCTCATGGCAAGCTGTGTGACCCTTGTTTCTGACTTGTTCCTTTACTTACAAGATGTCCCTGCCAGCCGGAGGTACGAGCATCCAGGCGTGATGGTTCACTGAGAGTTTATTCTTTGAGCTACAGCACTGGCCATGATTTATTTTCTAGAGATCCATTGCTTTGCTTTTAATCAGCTGTACAGTTATTACCTAGATACATTATAGAATTAACCTCCCAACAATATCTATTATTTGTATGGTTAGGTGGCTTTGGCACTCTGACTTGGAAACCATCAGTTAAGTAAAGTTTCAAAGTGAGCTTGAGGGAGTATTACAAGAAGGAAGCAGGAGATTAATTAGAGACTGCACATGAACAAAGGGACCCCAGGGCTATAATGTAGTGTTCTCAAGAACTCTTGAATTACTAATCTATCATTGACCACAGCTACTCTGATCAAGGGACGTAATGCTTTGTAGGTGTTCTCTGAAGTTCATACCTGATTGATTTTGTATTTCCTTACGTCAGATATCCATGGTAACCATTCTTTGTAAATGCTTCACTAGATACATTTTTCTTCAGTAATGTAATACCAACTTATGAGTATAAGAATTCCTGCCTCAGAACAGTAAAGTGCATTCAGACGCATTCAGATCTTGTGTGTGTCTGTCTGTCATTCGCCGGACCTGTACCTTCCTGCATACCAAAGACCCTGATTCCCCACGAGAGTGTGTGTCCGTGGCAATAAAGAATGCATCTACTGTGCGAGTAAAGCTTATATAATTAGATCACATGTTTATTCTTTAAGTTTCCCCTTGATTCAGCACAGATAAATGAATTGGGTGTTGTAGTTTCTTTTTTTAAAATTATAAAAATCAAACACTTAATATACATATTTTGATAATATGTCTATCACTATCTCTCTCTATATATATATCTCTATATGTATATATTATATATATGTCTATATCTATCTCTATATCTAATTATCTCTCACACTCTCTCTCATTCTCTCTTTCTATCTCTATAACTATATATATCTTTATCTGTAGCTGTGTCTTTATCAGTAACTATATACCTATATCTATAATCTTATCTAAATCTATATTCATATTTATCTACCTATTATATATATCTATATATAAAACCTGGCTTACAATTGCTTGAAATGATTGCTTTTTTTCATTGTACTTATTCTTAAATTTTGAAATTATATATACAAATACAATTAAAGTTAAAAACATTAATAGATATATGTATGACTGTTGACAGCTATTCACGCTTTATAAGTACAATTCTTTTAACATGAGAAAGAACTAAAAAATAAAATTTGTCATTACATATGTTATTTTTTCTATTGGGTTGTTCTTAATCAGATTAGGACAAGTATTATATCTGATTATTACAGTTAGGCATTTGAGATGTTTTATTAAACATTTAATATTAGTCATACATTGAGATTGCTAATAATCCTCAAGGACAATATATTGTGAAACAGGCCCATAAAACTTTCAAACAATACTTTATAACAACAAGAGGGGAGAAACATATCTCTGTACAACTCAGCACTGTATACGATAAAAATTTTAAAATGTCAATGCCAGGAATTCTATGACAGTGGAGAAGAAGGCATTTTTGTGTTTTTTTCCTGCAGGATACAGAAGGAACATACTAGCTGCCAGAGTAAGCTAATGCTGAGAAAAAGAATGGTGCTGATTATAATCATTGAAAACAGCCGTGGTCCTCAACACCTTGGGATGCCTCCTAGTAATGCTGACACCACAGATATCTAGAGACACATCATCCCTCTTTGCATGGAGATTTTATTTGGCTGACACTTGGACAAATTATAAACATATTAAAGGGCAAATATTGGCTATTGCTGATTGCCACACTTCAGAATGTCAAGTGGCCATATATTTAAATTTAACAGATTGTAAGTTTAGTCCAGGTAGTACATGATTTTCTCTTTGTTTTCTTCAAGACAGTATTTACATTTGTTGTCTGGGTCACTTGAGATAACACCCCTGGATACTACTCTAACAGATGATGAGTCCTTCAAGGCATCTAATTCCTACACAAAGAGGATGGAGCACACATTTTCAAACTAAATAAGCACCTATGAAAATCTCCCACTTTAAATTGGCAAAAAGTTTCTGAATGGGCTCTTTATGAATCCATCTCAGATACAGGTACTACCTTCACTATTAAGTTCCTTTAATAGTCTTTACATCATGCCCAGGCAGTCCCAATGGGGCCTCATCCTGTGTTGGTGCCTTGTCCTGCTCATCCTAGAGGAACTGACAAGGGCATCACCCGTGCTCTCTCTCTTAAAGAAACCTCCCTATTTTATGTACTTGCCCTCTGACCATCAGCCAGACCTCTAGCCGTTATTCTGCCTGTACTACCTCCACAACCATGTTCCATTAAAAATCTTGTCTTTCTTTAGTTAATCAGACCTTTCTTACCTTAAATGAAACTTTCCCTCACCTTCTTGAAGATTGCGGGTTGTGCTACCATATTCAAATACCTTTTTATAAAAGAAATGTAATTCTTAGTTATCCTAAACATGTTGATGATACACTACACTGCCACTGCAGAAGGGTGCTTGGCCAGGTATTTCATTAACCCAAATATCTTTCTTGGGGCTTTCCTATAGAGGAACAAATGTGCCCTCAGTCTATATTAAATTGTGTAATGAAGAAACCCCTCCCCTCCTGGCATTTTTTTTCTCCCTCTGAAAGGAATCCGGTGTGTGTTCCTTAATGGCATCACACCATGCCTCCCTGACTCAGTTTTTCAAAATCAAAAGAATGGAGAAATCACTGAGTATTACAACATTATTAAAACGGTTCCTCATTTAGTTTTTGACCACTCTCAATTTTTTTCCACCTATAGGCTCAATAAACATCCACTGATGTCTCCAGCTCTTTGAGCCAGTCTCAAAGAGAACCAAACTCTGCCATTAGTATATCAAACCTACATGGCATTGGAGCTGTGGGAGTGGGCACAGGTCTTTCTTCCCTCATTCTTTCTAGCTATAGGTACATAGTGCTCCATGCCACTATCAATCAAGATGCCCAATGCCTTCAGTAGGGGATAGATGATCTCTCTGAATCTATTAACACCCTATCTGAGGTTGTGCACCTAAATAGGTAAGGAATTGATCTCCTGTTCATTCAACAATGTCGACTTTGGGCAGCTTTATAAGAAGAATAATGCTTCTATACTAGTAAACCAGAAGTTGTAAAGATAGTCTGAGAAGTCAGAGGACTAGAAAAATGTAAGAGAGGAAGAGAACAGAGAGAATCTTGGCATGGAAATTGGTTTTATACCTCTCCATGGCTCACTTCCCTTTTACCCAATATCATAGGACCCTTTGTAGGTCTATTATTGTTATGTTATTTTGGACCAAGGGCTGTTCATTGTCTCACTACCCCAATTAAACTACAGTAAGATAACATGGCAGTCATGCCTACTCTGCTACATTATCATTGTTTTGCCATGAAGGAACAAGTGATGGTTACCCAGGCCCCTAGGGCAGTTAAAAAAAAACAGTCCAAAAGGCACAATCACATGCCCTGGACTTTCTGTCACAGCCATTTCAGTCTTGACTCCAGAAGGAGGCCTCAAACTCACAGCACACACAATAATACACTTGCTGAGGGGCACATACCAAGGTTCATGGCCCCCAGGACAGATATCTATGAGACTGGCAGAGTTATACAGTGACTTGTAAGGTATAATGAGTCACCAGCCCATTGAATTCCTAAAACGGGCCCTACACCATCTTTTTTGTGCCCTGTCTGCTTTGTTCCTCAATAGCATCCCACCTCTGCTGCGTATAATACAGAGGAGTGGGAATTGGCAGGATCTATTCTCACATAGATCAAAACCTCCTCCTATCAACCATTTTACAAGGTCAAGCTTGCTTTCAGAAGGAGAAATACTAGCTTTCAAGTTAGGCAAGTCGCAAGTTGGTCAGTAATTACAGAGTTTACCTGAGTTGGTTAGAACAAACAAAGTTCACCTACATTTAGGTTACCATAGCAACTTCTTTCTACTTCACCTCCTCATGATTATTTTAGCTTCCCAGGTGCTTTGAAATCCATCCAGATTTCTTCATGAGATTCTGAGAGACAATTCTGAGACTACTTCCTAGAGACAATGTTTAGAGACAGTGATTGTCCCCATCAGTGTCTGTTCCCCAAAGAAAATGTTTGCCCTCTCATAATACCTCCCTCTCTTTTTCTTGCTTCCCAGTATATTGTAGTGTGTAAAATAATATAACTAGAGAGCTTGAACAGAATATTTTCTTGCTGTCAGGCTCTTGAGTCTCTTGTCCCCCATTCTCTTCTAGGTGTGCAGGAGCCCTGTTGACTCTCTTGTTGGTGGGAACAGATTTCTAGATATAGATATATGTTCATATACATTTCTATCTCATATCATTCAATTTATCTATGTATTTATCTATCTATCTGTCATATTAATATCTCTCTCCCTCTATCTATCTATCTATCTATCTATCTATATCTATATATCTATCTATCTATCTATCTACCTAGCTAGATATAGATGATAAGGATATAGAGATAGATGTACATATAGATGATATATATGATATAGATATAGATATATATTATATAGATATATAGTATGATACTCTCAAGTACCTGTTCTAATATAATGTGTAATTTTGATGTTTTCTTTTGGTTTCTGGCTGACAGCCAACAGAATCTTTGTTACAGCTAGAGGTTATCTGGCTGGTCATACTAATAGATCTGTACAGCCATTCTAAACTATTAGGTCTTCAAAAGTCTAGTGTCCAGGTCTTTGCTAAACAAAGACATGGCAAATATTTTCTACTGTATTCAAAACAGAAACTGTATATTACTGATACCCATTTCTGAAGTGGGCTACATTGCAAACAATTCTGAAGATGAGATAAAACAGCAGAAATGTTTTAAAAACTACCCAAGGAATACTAATGAGACTATAATATGACAGGATAGGCAATGAATAGTGATGTGGAGAGTGAGCCTCTCAGATATCACCTAAAAAGAGAGAGGTTTACTGATACTAAGGACAAAATCGGGATATCTGGACAATGATTTTGAAGAAAACAAAACACAATATGCATAAACAAACAGTTTGGAAAGAAGTCAAGAAAGAGAAGGAGAGGAAGACATTCAAAGACAAAGAGACACATAGGATATATTTAACAGTAGGAACATAATGACCTGAGGCTTTCTATTCAAAATTAAGAAGGAAAATTTGAAAACAATGCACATGTGCTGCTATCATTAACAAGCACCAGATCACCTGACTGAGAAGGAGAAAAAAGTCACCAAATCTCAACATATACAGTCTAAAACCTGTCACCACTTGTGAAGATCTTTCCAAATATATTCTGAGAATGTATTCTCTACTGCCTTCATCCCTAATTTCTGTTTCTCAGACTTTTATTTGATTAGAAGTAGAAGGTCGTAATTTTCATCTAACTCCTGAACAACCTTCTGGTTCTTTTGACCCAGAGTTGATTTACTCTTGTAAGACTGGGCATAGGAACACGCTGAAGTTATTGACTAAATCTGTAAAGCCAGAAGATGGGACTGACTTCAAAGAACTAACATTGGTGTCATTGAGTCTGACACACTGCATGTTTATTCTCCAAAGCACAGGTAGCATTAAGGATTAAATCTCAAGTATTCATTTTCTTCATGGTAATCAGCTTGTATTGTTGGGTCAGTCTCTACATTTCCATTTTCACCTGTGTCATGAGAGAAGAATAAATGGGGATTTTGGTTCTCAACCCAACCGGGTAGAAAAATGCATGGAACTTTGATAAATTTCCTAATGAGTATACGTAGAAGATTGGTAGACAACCCTAATTTAAAATGAGTTAACAAATGTGCCTAGAAAACAGTGAAATACTTAGATTTTGTTCATATATTGAGATGTCAAAATCGATAGACATAAGCTTTCCTGTCATTGTATAATTGAGAGTATCTAAAGAACTAGGAGTTTCTCTGCCTCCTCACACATGCTTAGGCTGACTACAGTCTTCATGTCATCTTTAGCAAACTCTGTCCATGCAACCAGGATTCAGAGAAATCCAGATTCTTGGCTCAAAATCTAAGAAAAAATGGCTGTGTTGTGCACTCAGCATCTGTGAAGATATACCTACAAATCTTACTGTGTTATTCTAGGCCAAGTGTCTCATGCAGAAAAATACCAACAACAGGTCAAAATAATAAACTTTGTGACCCAATTACAAGGCAGAAAACCTTTCAGATGGCAAAAGGATACACTGTTGTTCCACTTTATCTGACTAATGCATAGCTGTAATAGAGTAATACCTGATGCTCTAAGAAGACAATTCAGAAAGCAAAGTGTGCCACTCTATGCCAAAAAGTTGTAAGAGAAGTTTTGAAAACAAAAGTTCACATACTCAAAAGTATCTTTATCTACAGGTTATTATATACAGGGTAAAGTTGCACATGGAAAAGAGACAAGGTGAATTAAGTGATGACACACATTATAATCAATGGGGCAATATTATCACTGATCTCTCAGTTGATTGTCAATTTTATATGCATTGCTACATGCCCCATGCTCAGCAAGAGCCAATGTCATAATCTTGTGGTAGAACAGCATGGATACATCTAGATTAAAGCGTAATGTACTGATATATAACATTTTTGAATACTAGTCTTTCAGGAATTACGATAAACAGGGAAATCAATTTACTTCCCAAATGCTCCATTCCTTGAAAGAACAACTCAATTTTCACTTCTGCAAGAAGTTCTTCCCAATAATCCCTATGCCATTCTTGTACCACATATTCATTCTGTACATTGAGATGAATATCTAGCTCTTCCTTCCAATCCCTCTGGATGACCAATTCTATCGCTCACACAGACTCTGAGTTGGCCAACATAATTGAGACTGAAATTGAATACAGTTAGGGAATCAGTGTCCTACCATAATGTTGATAACACAGGCAATTCCTTTAGCACTCTACAATAGTACTTTAACTGAGCTTCAGAAAAATCTGTCATGGTCAAGAATGGTATGTGGAACAGGTTGGCCAGAAGGAATATTATGAAGTCCCTGAGTGTGTATGAGCATATGTAGAACCTGGAGACACAATATTCTTGACTCCTAGCAAGCATCAAGCATCATAAATGCTCTTAAACTAAGACTGTCTGTATGCTTTTCTGGATTATGAAGAAAAGCATATCGCAGAAGGGTGAGCATTCCCATTCAGGTTTATGAAGGAATTGAAAGAAATCTAATTAACTGAACTCAACATTACAAGTGGAGACAGAATTGTGGTCAATGTTTATGGTGGTATGGTTATGTAGGAGGGCGGCCCTTGCTCTCAACACCCTTAAACAGTGCCCCTGATGGCTGCTTCCCTATGAGAAGAGGCATTGGATCTCCTTGCAGATTGTAGGATGTAATGCCTGGAAGTCATATTTTACATAATGATTGTGATATATTTACATTATATCAACCAGTGACTCCCAGAGAGCATCACATTATAAGTTGTCAGTTTGTAAATGTAGCAGCCAACAATTTATGTGTTACAAGGTTTCCCAAGAGGTAAGTAAAAGGAAATCTTCAGAATTCCACAAGTTATTTTCATGACTGTTTTTTAGTTCTTTTATAAATATATATGGCTCTTTTTTGAATGAATTCTCATGCAGTCATCCAGACACACATGCACACACATGCACATACACACACACATACACACACACTTGCACATACACACAAACTCACACAAAACACACATAAAAAGATACACACACACACACACACACACACACATACACATACCCGAACACACACAGAGACTAGAAAATACCTATAGGACTTTTTTTCACGCTATCATGTGGTTCCTAAGAAGTAACTCTGGTTTTAAACTTGGCAGCAACTATCATCACTTACTAAAGCATCAATTTATTCCAATTAATCAGTCAAGGAATTTTGTAAGTTATTTATCTGTTTTTATCTTTTTAGAAATACATTTATATTTAAATTTGCATTATTCTGTCTCTTTGTCTTTGCCTTTCTCCTCCATGGTCTCTCACTCTGACCCTGTATATTTATATCTGTTTATAAATCTGTATATATGTATATCTAACTATACATGTATTGATAATAAAATTGTATTATAGATATATGCATGCTTTTTTGATATGTTATTGATTATTCCACCAAAGATTGATGGCTTCTTCTAGTAAAAATACATGAGGAAATTTGGAAAGCATGAAGGACGTGCTGTGGTGGCTGGAATTTAGAGTGACTTAAATGTATTTATAGGGATATTCCTCTATTGAAGTCCATAAGTCATATGTGAGTGAACACATCTACTGCTCTGATGCCACTAGATCTCGATTTGTTCTGAGCTGTTTTTCATACTATAAAAACACTCTAACAGTGAATTACATGTCATGGCCATTCATCTTCTACAACAAAGATATTGCAGGCTGTATGAGAGACACTGTTGCTGATTTGGCCATTCTGAAAAAGGTACTTGGCGATGGCTTATAAAATATTCAAAATTTGTGAATATTTAGCTATCTGGTAGAGAATAGATAAGCACTGGGCCCCAGTGTCCGTTAAAACATTTTATTATGGGAAATGTTGATACTAAAGTATTGTATACAGAAGCTGGTTCTAGTAGAGGAATCTAGTTCAGTCTGTCCATCTGATATGATTTACCAAAGCAAATAACGTCTATACAGAAGAGTCCATGTGAGAAAGTCTTAGCCAGGATAAGGCTATTAACAGGGACTAAATGGAAAATGAGTTCTGTGTCCTAGTGCTATTTTAATATATTTCCATTGTTTTATTAGTACTTTCTGTGTCTGAGTCAAATCACAAAGACCAAGAGATTTACTGTATGGAGAAAAGAAAGAATCTACCATATTTTTCTGGATGCTAATGTTTTAAAATTTTCTGAATTGCAATCTTAATGAGCAGCTTCAACTCCCCCTCATATGTTCCAAACTTATATAGACATGTAGTCCAGCAGATGTATTTTAATTCTGTATTCTCCTCCCATTGGAGCTATATTGAAATTTCATTTTTACTGTCTTGTGTTATTAGAGATTCTATGTCCTTGGAATTTATGGCAATTATAAAACCCATTTTCCAGACAAAAGACCACTGAAGAATGTCAGGCAGATGGTATTCTGTCTGCCTGAGCTCACTCAGTAGGATTGGAAGTGCAGTCTTTTCTTTATATTATCGTATACTACACTTCTTGGCTCACACTAAACAATATTTCTATTCTCCTTTTTCAAAAAGTGATTTAAGAAACCTGTGACCATGCTTGCAGTAGACTTTGTACATTTTCTAGGAATGAGTCTCTGTTACAGGAAAGCTTTAAAATTTATGACGACATTAAAAATGTCTTCCATTGTGAACACATTTCAAGTGTGGTGGGTTTTGAAAGGGAGCTCTGACAGTTCAGCACTGTATGAAACTTAAAACTGTGCAAAACAATAATTTGTTGGAACTAACATGGAACACTCACTTTTAGATTCTTTTCATCCTCATATACAAACATGAAAATGTGTATCATAAATCAAAATAAAGGGTAGACAAAGGGATTAAGAGTAGCGAGAGGGGGGGAAGGAGAGAGTGCTTACAGTGGGATGGAGAACAGATGCATGGATGAATAGTGTCAAGAAATATAAGGCACATTCCAAGAATAGTAGTGCAGTTCAAAGCCTATGCATTATAGCTCTGGTTTCAACAGATGTATTTCACAACCCTCATTCTTAGACTAAGACTTTCCAGAAATTGTTTACATTCCAATATTTAGAAAATGCTCTACTCACATTCACGTTGCTTATACTCGCACAAGGACAAAGGGTGCCAAGAAACATTTAAATTCATCTGGCGATCTTACTCTCTACTGTTTAAACCAGAAATTATTTTTTGTCAGAACACAGGTACATATTTATTTGAAGAACGCAAATAAATCCATTTCATATCCCTTTCCTATATGAACGATATTCTGATTGTGTGTCTCCTGAGAGTATTAAGTAGTAACATGAATTTGTTCACAGGACTACCTGAGGATCCAGAAATTCTAGCCACAAAACTTATAAATACCAGCTGAGGATGATATTGGAAACCAAGACTGCCACCCTTTTGTTTGAAAAAATGCATATGTATAGTCTAAGGATCCTTTACTGATGAATCTAAGTGGATCCAGCAGCTCATTATCACACTAGTCATCAGGTATTTGAAAGACTGTCCATCCTTTTTACTTGGGTTACTACTTAGCTACAGAAACCTCCAGCTTCTGTTTACAGAACAAAGGGATAATTGTCACATTCCACAAACACTCACATTTTTGAAGATAAACAAATGTCTTAATATGTCACTTTCGTCCAATATCTGGGTTTTAAAAAGTCATAGATGATCACAAAATCATCATCATATTCATCAATCCACTCATTTGAAGGTACCAAATACCTCTGTGGTGATAAAATATTCAGGCTCTGACTCTAAGTAATGTTTGGCTGAATAAGAGATATTTCTGTCAACACCACAGCGGATCGAGAGAGCTAAGTGGAGACTTCTCAAGAAGTAACTGTTAAAGAAGTCTTAAGATCATAAGGTCACATAGCTTGAATATAAAATCACATAAGGACACTGATTCCAAGTTACTACTGTCTGAAAACCACTGAATATTTATGATCCAAAAGGGAAAATTAGGCTGTGAGCTATACTTTAAAGTGGTAAATATCTTCTTCCTTACTCCTTATAGACTCCTTTTCCCATGTTACAAATTCATTAACTAGTTAGAATAAAGATTGAAATTAACAGTGCAACAGCTTTGGCTTTTAAAAGTACATGCTTTGGAGTGGACAACTCTTATGCTGAATAGTCTTTCTGAAATTTGCTAAGAAAGTTTCTATTAGTTTGTCAGGAAATCTATTTGCTGTAACCCATTACATAGTACCCAGTCTCAAGTATGCCTTCTCCAGACATTTTCAACTCTCCTTGACAGCACTCGCTGTCTCTTCACATTCACATATTTCTTGAAGGATTACAGTAATATTGAACCCCAGATTATTTCCTGCCTTTTAACCAAGTTTGTCTTCCAATGTTATACAGTGGTTATACAGTCTTATACAGTTAAATATTTATTTAAAATTACAAAATTTATTAAAGTGAAATATTCATTAAATGAGGCAAACCCAAGGAATTCCACAAATATCTTCATGATAATTCAGTTTGGGAAAATTTAGGGAAAAACCATTTGGTTAACAGCATAGCTTCTTGAATAATGTCAAGTACATATAGGCCTTGAACACAAAACTATTCTTGTGTAGAAAGTACTTTAGTTTCTATGGCTCCAAAAACCTGCATATTTTGAGATATCATGAGCTGCTCCTTGATCTGTGAGTGTGGTAGAGTTGCAGAGCTTTTGTTTAGTGCTATGTCTTATCTCTTGATGTAATTCCAATGTGTCAGAAATCCATGACTGAGAACTGAGTCCATGGATTTTGTTTAGGGAATTGGGCTCTGATTCCTATGTCTGGTTATGGGCAGCCATTACCACAACCACAAAGTTCTACTGCGTGGATCAAGATGGGAGAATGGAAAGGAAAATACTGAAGGCACCAATTTGAAGAAGGCAGACAACATCCGCTAAGCTTGGGGACATGGGATCATGAGTGACCACAGGATTAGTGGGGGCAGAAACTTCATTGCGGAGAAAGTGATTTTCAGCTCTTTCTCTCTGATTCTCTGGTATTGACATATGCTCGTTGGGATGTTTCCTAAAGTATTTAGGTCTCAGAATCTTAAGCCATTTCCAGATCATTTCACACATAGGCTTTGTGCCAGCTCCTAATGTTGTTCAAAGGAGAGATAGTTGGAATTTTCCAAGAAAAATTCTCCAACTTCATCTTATGTTCTGGGCTATACCTGGAATGCCCTCGCCAAGGTCTTAAAGAAGTCTTTCGACTTCCGGACCCACAAGTTGAACTAAGGGAGAGGTTAAAACCTGAAATTCGTATTACTGTGGATCCTGGAGATATTTGTAGACTATCAAGAAATGGAAGTATTTGTGGTGTTTGTAGATAGTGAGGCATTAGTGGATTTAGTGGCTTTTGGAGACTTTCAGGTAATAGAAGACTTTGGGGCATTTGGGGATAGGGAGACAGCTCTAGAGCTGGAGGCATTTGGAGGTCTGTGGACAGTGGGGGAATAGAGGTCCAATGGTTAGGTAGGATTAATGTGGGAGCCTTTTTCATGGTACAGGCTGGACTATCAGTAGACTCTTGCATGTTTTCTTACTCTTGTATTTCTGGATCTCCTCTCTCTCTTCTCTTGTACAGCCTTCTCTCTAGAAAATATTAATAGGGATGAACTCTGTGGAGGCTAAGTGATGTAGAGGAACAGTTGGTGTTGATACCACACTGCTGAAATCACAGTAGATGGCAAGAGCTGCCCAGGAAACTGTAGTAAGTTTAAGCTGGGACTTCTTATATCACATAATAATGCCTTTTCTTTCCTGCTAATGCTAGTCCTGCACTGTCCTGTACTGTGGTGCTCTTTTTCAGAACTCTACTGCTACACTGGAATGGAACACTGCTTCTATGCAAAGCTAGAGATCTTGCCCAAAGAGTTTTTTCAATGTTAGTACAATGGGAAAGTGATGTGATGTTTTAATCCCCTACCACATTATTTTCTTGAATATCTTCTTTATTTGCCTTTCAAAAGTTTACAGATATGCAGGATCAACTACAAAAGAGATCTCTAAGCCATCTCCAATTTCCATTTTTCTGTGAGGGTTTCCATATATCCAGTCACCTATTCTGGCCTCCCTAACTCACTTTCATTACTTGGGCCATTCTGCTTCCATAGAACGAAGGCTGACATCTGATGAGCCTCAGTGCCATCCTCTGGTAAATATATGCATCCATGGGAATTGTCTCTGTGTCCTCTTTGGTGGCTTAGTGTCTAGGAATTCATGTTGTTTACATGTTCTTGCTGCAAATATATAAACTGGCAAAAACTGAGAATGGATGGAAAGAAAGTCCAGACCATCAATTTGTTTGCAGATATTTAGTGATATCTTCCTACTTGTGATTGAGCTACAAAACCTTGTTGAGGAGTGTTCAATGTTTACAAATCTCTCAAATGTAGAGATATTCACCAAGGATACACACATGGTATACAAATATGTAAAATGCATACTGTGCCAGAACAAATTATTAACTTGGGCAGTTTTAATAATAAACTAATTATAAAGATGGGTAATTCTGTAGGCACACACTGTCTAAACAGGAAGAAATGTCCCTCATACTATTACTCTCCATGATTAGGCCAGGAAGCAACACATACATAGGCTTGGGTGTCCTTTCTCAACCGATGTCCCTGCCCAACCTGGAAGTATTCAATGAATTATTGTACACAATTTCTTTGATTCAATGATGTGTTATAAATAGGTTTGTGATTCATAGAAATTTGTATAACACTGGTTCTAATAGAAGCAGAGAAATGTTAATTTGGTGATTGCTAGCTCCTAATTCAAAATTCAGAAATACAAGGTTGATAAAAATAAGAATGGCAAGCATGTTTTTATATTTTTTTTTCTTTGATAAGGAACAAGAAATTGAACAAATCATTTTGTATTAATTAAATTGCGCTTTGGTTTGCTCAAATGTTTATACTAGATTTAGAAATATCCATGTATTATTTAGCAAGGAGATTGACATAAAAAGGATTGGTGAAATTGTTTAAAAGATAAGCCATCTGAACTGTTTCAAATTGTATCTTTATTAAATGATCTGTATATTTAATGCTGTGTAACATAATGGTGTGATACACACTAATTTATATATATATATATATATATATATATATATATATTTTTTTTTTCACATATTGTGTTCTTTTGCTATCCAAAATAAGGAAATAACTTCTTAATATAAGTTGAAAACTAAAATCAATCCATTAGTACAAACAGGACAAAAGCATGAATTAAGTTTGGTATATCAAATCAAAGGGAAGGTTTCAAAATTCCATTGATATTAACATACAGTTGTCCATTTAATTCAGTACATAAATAATGGTCTTTCTCTATTTTTCTATTATTAAATGAATTTCATTGATCTTATATATTGTTCCACATGATTTCCTATATTATCTTTTCCAGGATTTTATGGAAGGTTTGTGTTCATGTGTTTTTCTTACAATTTTTCATTGTCTTCTCTTTATTTTAAGTTAATTTTAGCAATGAATCATAGATGCACGTTTTATACTAATAAGAGAAAAATGTAATGTGAAAAATAAATATGAACGATATTGGAGGTTAAAAACTCCTCATTCATATGATAAAATATAATGATATTAAATTTAAGAATGGAATCAAATTACACACACATTCTGTCCTCTCTAAGGATCTGTGATATTCCTATGTGAAATCCATCTGTTTTTAGTTTGAATATATGCTCAAGTATGGTGAATATGTCTTCATTCCTTGGAATGCACCTTACTTCCATGAACCTAGATGTATGTGTTGAAATTTTTGTTGAAAACATTTATCAGGATTGCACTCATGTGTGTCCCTGGAACCCTTAAAGTATTCTAAGATTTTCACATTCATAGTTATTGCAATCCTAAGGGTAATCATACTCAAATAGTAAAATGAGAAAATAAAAGACTAGTTGATAAATCATAATTATATCTGTGTGGAATTTGAGCTGTACCTTAAATTTTATATTTTAACTCTATTACAACTGACAAAGTGAAGTTTGGCTTGTTTTCATACATTCTCATATAAATTTCATAACCCAACTTGAATAATTAATTTGAATAGGATGACTTGTTTTCCAATTCCAAAATGTGTATGTTATCACAATAAGTAATGTAAACATCACTAAATATTCATACCACATCACTCCAATTCTGAGATTAAAGTCACGTCAGATAGCATATATCATGGATTTGGAAGCCAATGTTCAGTATAAAATTTTTAATTTTACAAATATAGCAAATCAGAATACTCATATAGGACAACATTTTGTTTTGTTGTAGTTTTGCTATGTAGTTTACATATGAAAAAAATGTAAAACAGTACCATTTCACAATGCACACTACTACAATTGATAAAAATATGAGGGGGAAGTTTGTCTCTCTAGAAAGGACATGCTTGATTCCTGGGGACCAGCTAGTGAGCTTGCAGCTGGCTTCCTTCTTCCTTGGGTCGCTGCTGGCAGCTGGGTTCACGTGCGTGGACAGAGACTTGGCCTAGCAACGAATACCTTGTCGGGCCCTTGCTGGCCCATAGATCCAGGAAAGGTCGGCAGGAGCTCTGAGAACCTGCAGCTCAGAGGCTGTCCCTGAGGTCACTGTGGACTGCCTGCTGGCGCCTCGGTTCATTTTGACCTCTAAATCTGTGGATTGTTCCTCATCACTGCCCTTAATTTCTGCTTTTTTTCCCAATAAGAAGATATTTCCTTCCAACCCACACTATCCTTTTATGAGTTATTTTTGTGTTCTGAGCTTAGGGATTAGTTCCACAATAAAAACTGGAATTACAACAGCTTGCTTTCTTTAAAATAGTGCAACATTTCTTTCATTATCAACACTTTACACAACCCTAAGTCTTTCCATGTCTTTTTCCAACAATGATCAATGGGTTTTAATAATCTCTTCAATATGTGTGAAATAAGGAGTAATGCCAAATGATTTATGGGTATATTGGCAAACTAGGAAGAGAAAATTAATTTGTTATCAGCAAAATTCAGTACAAAAATTCTTTTTTTCAAAACAGTGTGCTTCTTTGTAGCCCTTACTGTCCTGTAACTAACTATGTAGACCAGGGTGGCCTCGAACTCTGAAAATTTGGGGATCTCTTGCTTTTGACCAGATATAAATTCTGGAAGAGGAGTTCTTGGAAACCACTTATAGCACCTTGTTTACAGGAAATGAAGCACAGAGCCTAGAATTCTCCATGCTAATGATATATTTAGAGAGTCCCTGAAGTATAATCAATACATTTCCCTTGCTGGGATTTTCTTTCTGAAAAAAGGTGTTTAATATCATTTTCAGACTGAGTAGACCAGTGCATTCATTTCAATGATAAATAACTTGTGTGTACAAACAAGTTCTCTGCATCTCACAAAGGATCATCAGAAATGGTGGGTTAAAAAGGTTGTCTTCCCCATACCATACTGTGGCAAAGTCTTCATCTTACGAGGGTATGCCACTCTGCACCCTTAAAACGTGTCCTGAGCTAATCTAGACCACTGAAACCAGGTGGGCTCATTTGAGCATCAACATGACACTTTTAATTTTGTGGTTAATAACAAGATATTTTCATAGGTGTTTTCTAGGCACATCCTCCAAACCAGAATACCATGATTTTCACCTGGAGAATCAGGGGTCTTAGCATCTAATTTAAACTCTCTTTAATTTTTCCTGAGTGACTTTTCTATGGCATTTCCCAAGTATTATACCATTAAGGAGTGAATAAGGAAGATAATAAAGATCCACTGTATTTAACCTACCTGAGAAGAGAAGTGAATTTCAAAACAACATGCCCCTGAAATTTTTTATGATAGAAGCTTAGTCCAAATTTGTTGGCATTTTGATTTGCAAGAAATTTTATATGATAGGATGATTGGTAAAGCTATATAATATGTGTATATGTTCCTCATGAGAGCAATTGATGTATATCTGAGAGTGTTGTTACAGAAAGGTCAAAAATGAGAATATCTAAGTATAACATACATACAAATTTAGTACAATGTAGATCACCATAGATTTTATGGCATAATGGCCATCTTACAACGAAGAAAATTTAAACCATCACCTATATATTCTTAGGCTCCTAAGAAAATTTAAACCATCACCCTCCTATTTTTAGGCGTCCTTTCCCACCAGCCGTTGCTACTCAACTTGTAAGTATTTTATGAATCTTTTCTTCATCCATTTTCTGTGCACACTATAGAGGGCCTAAGTAATGTCTAAATACATTAAACTAAGTACATACAATAATGATGTGTAGAAGTATTAATCTTAGGAATTTTAACAATTAAAAAATTAATATATCAAAAAATCAGAGATGTGTGAAATACAGAGCTGTTTTTTAATTAGAAGATAGCAAAAGACATCAAGACCATCAATGACATCAGAGACTGATTAATGCTCAAGCACCGACAGGTTAATAAATCAGGGATAGGCTAATGTCTTCAATAGAGACTGGGTCCTTGTGTACCTTTCACCTGGAAATCTTAAACACACAGCAGGAAGATGTCCGTTCCTAGACAATCCTAGACAGTTTGCACATATCTATGACCCTCACATCATCGAGATCATATTATGGTGTGTGATTCTGTGATTTGAATAGTTTAGATTAACAATGAAACAAAGAACACATCTGACATATCTTAAAATCCATGATAGACTTGTATTCTAGCATTCTAGGTCCCTTCATGTTTAAACAAATGCTATAAACTTGAGTCAAAGAAAAGGTCATAAAATTGTGGTTGAACATGTTTTAAAGACATACTTTTATAAAGGGTTATCAAAAGTGGCGATTGTGGGAAGTGAGAAATATAGAGTGAAACTTAGCAATGGAATACAATCATATATCCAGAAGTAAACTCACACAACAATGCTTAAAACATTTTTGACAAAGAAGAACAAACCAAATGTAGGATAAAGAAAATATTCTTCAATGTTGCTGATCCAAGTGTATATATATATATATATATATATATATATAGTATAAAAGCAATCAAACTGATTGATTAGTTTCAACTTGCACAATGCTCCAGTCCTAAAAATTTACTTTAACATAATACTTGATACACAAAATTTCATAAAAAGTTGTAAATAAACATGAGCACTTACTGCTCAGATAAGAACAGCAATATAGAAATGAGTCCACAATAACATGAAACACTTTTGTAGTAAAATAGTTTCCCTCAATAGGACAAAGCAGCAACCTGATTATTAGGTAAAATATTAGGAAAAAAATTTCACTAGCAATATAACTGTTAGAGTCTTGATATCCAAAATATTTAAGAATCTAAATCAATAGCCTTCCTATACTCAAAGAAAAGAAGTCTGAGAAAGATATTAAGGAACTAAAACCCTTCACAATAGCCAGAAACAATATAAAGTATCTTGGTTTGACTCCCTCATACAAGTGAGAGATCTGTATGACAAGAACTTCAGGTGTCTATAGGAAGAAGTCAAAGAAGACCTCAAAAATGGAAAAAAAAACATCCATGCTTCTGGATTGGCAGGATTAATATAGTAAAAAATGGCCTTGTTGACAAAAGCAATATACAGATTAAATGCAATCCTCAACAAAATCCCAAGTCAGATCTTCATGGAGTTAGAATGTGAAATTCTCAAACTTATCTGGAATAACAAAAAAAACAGGATAGCTAAAACTATTCTCAACAGTAAAAGAAGTTCCCCCAAAATCTGTATCCTGGACTTCAGCAGTTCTACAGAATAATAGTGTTAAAACCTGATTAGTATTGGTACAGTGACAGGCTGGTAGATCAATGGAATTGAACAGGTGACCCAGAAGTGAACCCACACACCTATGGTCATGTAATTTTTGACAAAGTAACTAAAATCATTCATTGGAAAAAAACAGCCTTTATAACAAATGGTGCTGGTTCATCTGGAGGTCATCATGGAGAAGAATGCAAATTGTCCCACTCTTATCTCCTCATACTAAGCTCTAATCCAAGTGGATGAAGGACCTCCACATAAAACAGACACATTGAAACTAATAGGAAGGAAACTGGGGACACCCTTGATGATATGGGTAGACTGGAACAGAAAACCAATAGCTTATACTCTAAGATCAAGAATTGAAAAATAAGGCCACATAAAATTGCAAAGTTTCTGTATCACAAAGGACACTGTCAAAGGTCAAAATGACAACCAACAAATTGGGAAAAGATCTTCAACAACCCTACATCTGACAGAGAGCTAATATCCAATATAAAGTAGGAACTAAATAAGTTAGACTCCAGAGATCCAAATAACACTATTAAAAATGGTTACAGTGTTAATAAAATAATTTTCACCTGAAGATTTTTGAATAGCTGAAAATCACTTTAAGAAATGTTCAACATCATTGATCATTAGGGAAAGGCAAATCAACAACCCTGAGATTTCACCTCAAACCTGTTAGAATGGCTAAGATAAAAAAAATCAGGATACATCAGGTCTTTGGAGAGATGTAGAGAAAAGGAACACTCCTCCACTTCTGGACGTCTTGCAGGCTGGTACAACCAATATGGAAAACAGTCTGGTGTTTCCTCAGAAAATTTGACATACCACTTCCAGTGGACCCTGCTATACCCCTGTGGGCATACACCCTGTCATGCAATAAGGACACATGCTCAAATTCATTCATGAGCAGCCTTATTTATAATATTCTGAAACTGGATCGACCCCATATGTCCCTCAAAAGAAGAATGGATTCAGAAAATGTAGTGTATTTACACAATGGAAGACTACTCAGCAAGTAAAACAATGACTTTATGACGTTTTTTGGCAAATGTGTGGAAATGGAAAATATCGTCCTGAACGAAATAATCCAAGCACAAAATAGCTCATATGAAATGTGGTCATTGACAAGTGGATATTAGCCCAGAAGCTCTGTGTACCCAAGACACAGTTCACATATTAAATGTTTCCCAAGAAGAAAGAATGAAAGGGTCCTGGATCTGGAAAGACTTGAAGCAGCAATGTAGGGGATTAGCACCACAGATAAGTATGAGGGTTTGGTTTGGGAATCACTGGAGAGCAAAGGAATTATAGGATTTGTGGGAAAGGGGAACGTAAAGGGGGAAAATATTTGGATATTATCCATATGAAAATTAATGATACATTTTTGTCATAACAAATGTAATCTGTTTTGAGGACATATTCCATAACTTATTCTTGTGTTTATATTTTATGAACATAAAATCAAGTTAAAAATTCATTTTGAAAAAACATTCTAAGAAGGAAGGTACAATGGAGCAGATAACATAAATATTAATATTTTCAGTCTTTGTTAGTTTCTTCTTCAATAACTCTATCATAAATTCTTTTGCAAATATTTGTATCAAATGGTGTATTTGAATATTTTATTATAATAAAAACAGTATTCTCAATAACTACATTTGTGGTAGCTTTAACAAAGTTAAACATTTTCTCAAGCAGTTTATTAAATTTGCTTCCCATGCGACTATTATCATCATTTACGTTTAGCAATCTCATATTTTTTTATTAAATCCCACACAAGGAAAGAAATGATCTATGCTTCCTTTTGTTCTTTGCAAGTAGAAGCTTAAAACTTATTTTCTCAAAATTTTCAATGACTCAGGAAGACTCTTAGTTCCACTCATCAAAGTATAAAATGTAAAACACTATTGTGAACAGCAAACACAAGACATGGATCAAAAAAGCTGTAGAAAAGAATATGAAGAATCTGCATTCAAATAAATTATCATTTCAAAAGAAAAAATACAGTAAAATGTTATAGTTCAAGATGAGTTTACCTTCCATGATTCTTCCTGGGGTGTGCAAGCAAACATGAGATGAAAATAAGACAGCAATGTGGAAAAGAAAGATGGATGAAATTAAAGCAAATGCATTCCCTATTGTCTTCAATATTAGTTTTATTGCAAATTGTAAGTTAGTTTAGTTCTATATAGTAGAATATAAAGTATATTTTGTAAAGTTAAGGATCATATAGTGATAGTTTATTACAGAACTGATATCACACGCTTCTCTTGAATCCCGTGATTTCACGCAGCCAAGCTGCAATCCAGACGAAGGCTGTGTGATATTTACTGGGGCTGTTCAAGGTGAATGCTGCTGTGGGCCTCCTTGGCTGCAGATAGAGCTGAGCTGAAATTTCTCGTGGCAAGCTGTGTAACCCTTTATCTGACCTGTTCTTTTACTTACGAGATGTCTCTGCCAGCCAGAGGTGCGAGCATTCCAGGCGTGACAGTTCACTCACAGTTTATTCTTTGAACTACAGCACTGGCCATGATTTCTTCTAGAGATCCATTGCTTTGCTTTTAATCAGCTGTACAGTTATTACCTAGATACATTAAAGAATTAACCTCCCAACAATTTATATTATTAGTATGGTTAGCTGGTCTTTGGCACTCTGACATGGAACCCTTCAGTTAAGTAAAGTTTCAAAATAAGCCTGAGAAAGTCTCACAAGAAAATACCCAAACATAGTGTAATATCTGACTCTTGAATTACTAATTTATTATTGACCACAGAGGGACGCGATAACCTTGTGTGTAGTCTCTGACTCTTGAATTACTAATTTATTATTGACTACAGAGGGACGCGATAAACTTGTGTGTAATCTCTGACGTTCATGCCTGATTCATTTGTATTTCCGTGTGCCAGTTACTCATGGTAACCATTCGTTGTAAACATTTCACTGAAATACCAACTTAGGGTGTATAAATGTTCCTGCCTCAGAACAGTAAAGTGCATTCAGACACACTCAGATCTTGTGTGTGTCTGTCTGTCATTCGCCGGACCTGTACCTTCCTGCATACCAAAGACCCTGATTCCCCACGGGAGTGTGTGTTCCGACTGAGTCGGTCCGTGGCAAACTGAAAACATTATTCCAGGATGCCAAGGAACAATTTGTTATCCTTCATCTTAGAATTTGTAGAATATTATGTTGGGTGCTCTACCAGTAAAACAGACTCAAACAGGCATACACACACCCATCTTAAACTCACACATACACACACACACACACACACACACACACACACACAAAGTACAAATACACACAGAAAGATCCTCTTCCCATATTGACACTCTATCTCTCCCTATCTAGATTCTTCAACTCCATTCTTCCATTGTCTTAAATAGACATGCACACACACACACACACACACACACACACACACATGCACGCACAGAAAAGATTTCAAATATCATACACCATACACACGAACACTCAGAATTATTGTACACAATTTCTTTGATTTAATGTGTTATAAATAGTGTTGTGATTCCTAGAGATATGTATTACACTGGTTCTAATAGAAGCAGAGAAATGTTAGTTTGCTTTGTGATTGCAGCTCCTACTTCAATAATCAGAAATATAAAGTAGATACAAATGAGAATAGAAAGCATGTTTCTCCATTTTTTAATTGATAAGGAACAAGAAATGGAATAAAGCATGCTTTATGCATGAAGTGGCCCTTCTATTGATGAAATGTTTACCTTAGATTTAGAAGTATCCATATTATAGTTTGCAAGGAGATAAGCATAAAAAGGATTGGTGACATTTTGTACAGGAAAAGCTTTCTGAAATGTTTCAAAATGCAACTTTATTAAATGTCCTGCATATTTCATGCTGTTAAAGATAATAATGTGTTAAAGATATATGCATTCAGAGATTGTGTTCTTTGCTTTCCAAATTCAGTAAATAACTCTTTAATATAAGATGAAAACTAAAATCAATCCGTTTGTGTACAAACATGACTAAGACATGAATTAAGTTTGGCATATAAAATCAAAGGGAACGTTTACAAATTCCATTGAGATTATCATAAAATTGGCCATTTAATTGAGTCTATAAAAATGTTCTTTCTGTATTTTTCACTTATGGATTTAATGTCATTGATTTTATTTACTATACCATGTACATTTTCTTTATTTGTTTTCCAATATTTTATGGAATTTTGTGTTTATATGTTTTTCTTACAATTTTACATTGTCTTTTCTTTGTTTTAAGTTTCATTTTAGCATTGTATTGTAGATTCAAATTGTATATTAATAAGAGAAAAATGTGATGTGAAAAGAAATTATGAACGATATTGGAGGGTAAAATCTCCTCATTGCAATCCATATCAAATATATTATGATTCTAAATTTTAGAATCAATAAAATTACATAGGTATTCTGTCCTCTCTAAGGAACTGTTTCCTATGTGATATCCATGTGTTTTTCGTGTGAATATATGCTCAAGTATACTGAATACTTATTTATTCCTTGAAATGCAACTTACTTCCCTGAACCTAGATGTATGTGTTGTAATTTATGTTGAAAACGTATCACAGCATTGCCCTCGTGTGTGTACATGTATGCCTTAATCTATTCTAAGATATTTGACTTCATAGCTATTACAATCCTAATGGTAAGCCTACTCAAATAGTAAAATGTGAAAATAAATAAATAGTGGATAAATGATAAATATGTGTGTGGAATTTGAACTGTAACTTCAAAAGTTTTTTATTTTAACTCTATTACAACTGACAAAGTGAAGTTTGGCTTCTTTTGATATGTTCTCATATAAAATAATAAGCCAGTAGAATGATTAATTTGAATAGGATGATTTGTTTTCCAATCCCAAAATTTGTATGTTGTCACAATAAGAAATGTAAACACAAATAAAAATTCATACCATATCCCTCTAATTCTGAGATTAAAGATTAAAATAGAGAAAACTAAAACACTCATATAGGAAAACATTTTGTTTTTGTTTTGTTGTTTTACTTGGGAGTGACATATGAAAAAAATTATGTAAAACAGTACCATTTGACCATACACAATACTAGAATTGTATAAAATTACACAAGAAGAAAGTTTGTGTCTCTAGGATGGAAAATCTTAATTATTGAATATAATAAAATAAGAAAAATATTGCTGTATGACTGTCCTAAATATTTCACTATGTTTTTATATGAAGATTATTAAGAGAATAAAACTAAAGAAAAATTAAGAGAAGAAATAATTGATAGTTAAATAAATAATATTAATAAAAGAAAATCCTTGCAGAGCATAGGGCTAATGAATGCCTTTAAAAATGGTGCAAGGGAAGCCATCTTAATTATAGTGCATTTGTCTTGGATACATAAAAAATGAGAATGATTTAAAGACTAATTAATGTGTCAGTTCCAAAGACTGAAAATTAGATTGTGATATGAATGAGGAGGCAGGGACTTTCTTTAAAGTTTCAAAAAGGAGAACCTGAAAGGGGCATCTATGAGTTGCTGAGAGAAATCTGACATTCTCAAAAGCAAAATGAAATGTGTTTATTTTTGAGGAAAACTAGGTTAAAAAACCTTGGAAACAATAGGAATTCAAGGCCCAGACCTAAACATTGTAAATGCAATATAGAAGCAACCAGTAGCCCATATCAAACTACATGCAGAGAAACATGAAACAAACCGACTAAAATAGGCCAGTAGACAAGGCTAGACTCTCTATATTTACTCAATATAGTACTTGAAGTTCCAGTTAGAGCATTAAAAAAACAAAGGAGGGTCAAAGGATGAATTCAAAAGGATTAAGTAAATTTATCCTTATTTACAGATGATATGATAGTTTACTTTAGCAACCCAAAAAACTACACCAGAGTATTCCTATAGCTGATGAACAAATTCAGCAATGTGGCTGGATATACCATTAGCTCAATCCAAACAGTAGCCTTCCTATACTCAAAAGATAACACGCTGAGAAAGAAATTAGTGAAATGACACCCTTCACAATATCCACAAAAATAAAAGTATCTTGGAGTGACTCTAACCAAACAAGTTAAAGATGTGTATGACCAGAACTTCAAGACATTGAAGAAATTCAAAATGACCTCAGAATATGGAAAAAATCTCCCAAGCTCTTGGATTGGCAGGATTACTTTAGTAAACATGGACATCTTGCCAAAACAAGTCTACAAATTCAATGCAATCCCTATCAAAATCTCATCTAAATTCTTTATAAAGTTGGTAAAGCTATTCTTAAATTCTTCTGAAATAACAAAAAAAAAACAGTAAAAGTAAATCTGTTTATATCAGTAAAAGTAGATCCATGGGAATCAGCATCCTGGACGTCAGGCCACACTACAAAGCAATAGTGTTAAATACTGCATGATAATTGTACAGTGACAGGTAGGTAGATCAGTGGAATAGAAATGATGACAAAGCAATGAACCCACACACCTAGGGTGACTTGATCTTTGATAAAGAGCTAAATCCATGCAGTGGAAAAAGAGTCTTTTAAACAAACAGTGCTGGTTAATGTGGAGGTCAGCATGGAGAATGAAAATCTATGTTATTATCATCCACAATTGTACAGCATTACGACCACTCTCTACACACATTGAAATGATGCCCATTTCAAAATAGAGAAAGTTTATTGACTGCTGTTATTATCTGATATGAATTCTTTAGGCACTTTCCTATTCAAATTGGATTTGCAACTAATCTGGAACATCCATGTGTCAATTAACAATGTCAAACTTAGAAGACAAAAAAAAATTCAGAAATCTTTACAATCTAATGATTTCTACAGTTTTGGAAATCTGAATGAGTTGTATGCGCTCAAGTTGATAGCACTAGAATATAATTTTTATCTAGCATAACTCAAATTACATTTAGCAAAAGATATTAATTTCAATTCTAGATATTGGAAGATCAAGGGAGGACTTTGAATGTAGTTTAAGTATCAATTCTAAATATTCAAGAAAGACAGAAACATCTCTCTTTCTGTCTCTCTGATCTCTCTCTCTCTCTCACTGTGTGCAGCCATATGTGTTTGTGTGTGTGTCTGAATGTGAGTGTGCATATTTGCATTTCCTGCTTGTATTACAATCTCAGAGGATAAGCCATTTCAAAATCTGAGTGATAAATTTCTAAGTGTATCTTCTTTTGGTTAATTATGTTTAAAGTATCATTCTGACAGTGTTAAATTATATATAGGTATATTTATGCATATATATGTATGTATATATGTGTATATATGTCTCTCTATATATATGTTAGTGTGTGTTTGTGTATGTGTGTACTTTAACATTATGACAACTGTACATAAAAATCACATCTAATCTTTATTCTACAGTGCATATTTGTTGATTAGTTTAAAGTCAATCAACATGTATTTATCACTCTGATAGACTGAGTGCTGACCATCGATTGAATGATCATATTGTTATTGCAACAATGTGTGAGTACTGACTACTGTCCTATATGTTACTATATCCATATCATAGTAATGGTGTGATCTCTCTATATCTTAGCTCTGTAGTGTGAACACTGCTTTGAAGACAATGTTATCAACAACATATGATGGACACGATTGATATAAATTGTGTAGTGGCAAACTCTGTGTCAATCGCGCATTACCCACTGTGTAAAATCACTATAAGATGTCTATTCTGTGAGGGAGACAGTGTGATAGTCAGTGTAGTATGATCAATTGGTGATTTGAAAATGTGATGACCACAGTATGATGTTCCTAGTGCGATGGTAATGGTGCAGTATTAATTCCGAAGACGATTTTGTTAAAGAAACTATGTGATAAGACTTGTTTGACAGATACTATATCATGGCCAATATATGATGCTCTTTTAGTGGAAAACCAATGGAATGGAAAGTTTGCCCCAAAGTGTGTTCACTTTGTGATGGGGATTGTTTCATAGTCACAGTATGATAGCAAGTTCGTGAAGAAAACTACATGATAACCACCAATTAATGCCCACTGGGTGAAGAACACTTTGTGATATTCACTGTGTGATGTTCACAGTCTTGTGTTCACTGTGTAATGGTCATTTGTGTGGTAGGTTGTGTGATGACACCTTAGCGATGGCTCCCATATTACTGTCACTGTGGCGTAGTCACTATATTATGATCACTTTCTGAAATCCGGCAAATAATAATCCCTGAATTCCCATCATTGGATAATTATCAGCATGCACTAATTGTAATATGATGGTCAGTACGATGGTATCAATATTTACCACTGTCATATGGCCAATGTGAAATGACCACTGAATGCTTGCTACCATGTAGTGGACATTGCATTGTTGTCATTTGATTGTCACTCTTTGATAGCAGATGGGTGTCAGACTCAGCGTGATGGTCATGGAGTAATTCACACTTGGAAGGCATAAGAGTATAGAAATCACATGGGGGTGACCAACTTTTGCTAAATATTAGGCAGGTTTGTAAAGGTCAACATTCTGATGGAAACTGGAAAATGATCTAAGGGTACAGTAATGCTAACTATATAATGTTTGATGGCAACGAGGAGATGAAAACTGTGCTGACATCGCTTTATTATAATTACTTGGTGAAGCAAGATTAATATCCACATGCTGTTAATGGTCAAGGCAATGTGGAAGCAACAAATATTAAGAGGCAAATGAACTCACGCATGGACTAGAGACCTAAAGAAAGAACAATCTACCTGTTCAATGACAATCATCAGCCTGACATCACTCTCATAGTATAAATCACTTTCCTGTTTCATTAAAAAATGTGTTTAAATTAGCCCATAGTTAGAAAACATTATTTTTCATATAACAATTCAATTCATGTATATATCAATAATTGTGCTGATTCCCAATTACCCTTCATAAACGTCCATTCCGTATCTGCTATCTCCCCCATTTTGCCACAGGGAGTGTAGTCCTGATTTCAATAACCTGCTCCTAACTGATGACTCCTGAATCTACATACACTTCTACAGGAACAAGGGTCTGTCTCAACTCACACTGATGCCAGACAATCCCATTCTCTGATTTATATATAGTTGGAGCCATGAATCTCTTCATGTACACTCCTTCATTGGTGATCTAGTCCCTGGGATCACTAGGTGGCCCAGCCAGCTTATGTTCTTCTTATTGGGATTCAATGCCCCTCTTTTTGTTGCAAACATCCACATCTGATTTGGATAGTTGCTGGTGGAACCTCCCAAGGGACAGCCATACTGGGCTATTTTAAGCAAGAGACACCTTAGAGCAGCAGCAGTGTCCATGTTAGTGTCTGATGAGTGGAGGGCTTCCCAGGTAGGGCAGTAAAAATTTGTGCCTCTCTTAAATGTCTGATTCATTTTGTTCCTGTCTTTCCTTTGGATAGTAATATTCCTGTGCTAAAATCATTCTGATCGGTGGATGGCATCATCACTTGTTAAAATGTTATGCCTTTCTATAGGAGATTGTATCTACAGGATTTAACTCAGTTACTAGTCATTTACACTAAAGTAAAAAAAAAAACATTAAATCCTGGATGTGAATTGCAGTTCAGTCCAGGAACTGCAGAGGCTTCATGGACAATGCTGGGAAGGATACCATGTCTTTCACACTAAGCAAAACTGTTTAGCAAAGGCACAAATCAAGGTAATGTCTATCACTAAGAAAGAATTGAGGTAAAGTTTCAGGTTGTTCAGTCTAGAAACAAAGAAAGGCAAAAAGTGTCAGTAAACTGCTTGAAACTTCTACAGGCAAATACTAAAAGTAGTTGTTCTCTTTCTTGGGCTCCTTAATGTTCTATAAAGCTTCAGTTTTCTCATTCTCCAAGGTCTCAAAGAAAAACCCACATGATGTGTGTATGTTATTTTTCTTCTGAACAGTTAAATATTTGAACTGTTGTAGGACCTCGACCTAGGAAGATTGAATCCTATAACAAGAGATCTAATGTTTCACATGAAATATGTCTGTATCTTATCCTTCCATTAGGAATACTTCTATTTGGAACATTATGTTGATTATGAAATCTTGTTTCTTAGTGCTTTCCCAGGAGAAGCTTGGTGGTTCTGTGGAGAAATCATTGGATGGATGAGCTCATTGTGTAGGAGGCACATTTTTGTCCTTAACATATCAGAAGCCTTATGGCTTTGGCTTTGGTCCACACAATATCATTATTCTGTTTTTCCTGTTTTCACAGCAGGGATTCCAACTTCTGCTTAAACCTTGCTTCAGAGTCAGATATTGAGCATAATTGTGAAGGTGAGATCAGTAAGACACAGAGGCTATACTCTACCTAAGATATTCCTGTGTTCTTTTAAAACAAACACAGGGGAAATCTCAAGTCTATTGCCATGAAAAATAATCTATCCTCTGCCAGAGACTCACTATACTTTTTGCAGGACCACTATTAATTTTCTCAGCTGCAATTTCAGCTTCATTCCACATCTCTCTCATCTCTCTATACTCCCAATTCCATTTTCCATGTACAATTCCAAATTATGAAATATTAATATAGGAAGGTGTTGATTGGTGAATGATGTGTTGGTGTGGTATAACACTGTTGATATCAGAGTGTATGGACAGAACGTTCCAAGATATGACAGTATATCCAAAAGAGGGAACACAGATGTCTTGATGAATACCTTCCCCCCTATCAGGTGATATTGCCATAATACTGAGTGCAGACATGAGCACATCTCCATTTCGAAGGAGATAATAGTTCTAGGCTTAATTGGAAACTGAATGAAGTGAGATTTTCTTTTCAATCATCATGTAGGAATGTTTCCTTGCTTCCTCAACACAAAACTCTTAAAACATATGAACAATTATAACTCCTTAAAATTGTACCAGGATGGATACAGATGTTGGGATAATGTCACCTGTCTACTTTTGAACTTATGCTTCAAAGCGATCCAGAATGAGACATCACATCTACTTAATGTAGAAAGTGATACAGTGTGTATTGTCAGAGAATTCATACACAAATCTTTGATCTCCATAGCATAATCCCAGTTTCATAGGACCGTGAAAATCCAGGGAGCTGAGTTAGTCTAAAGTATATCACCCTTTGAGCTTTGGACATCAATCTGCTGTCCACACTCTTTCTGATCTGAAAATTCAAATTAAAAATACACTCTCCTCTCCAGACACCTGACTAGTGTAATATGATCGATGATTTCTCTTTATATACACATGGATATTGGTAAGTTAGCCCCTTGTGCAAAACAGACTTATTGGCAATCATATGTCTGCTTAATGAGAATGTAAAGCTATCACGGCACATTTCTTGAACCCTGTAATTTCACGCAGCCAAGCTGCAATCCAGGCAGAGGCTGTGTGATATTTACTGGGGAACGCCTTGTTTGGCAGGGCTGTTCAAGAAATGCCGCTGTGGGCCTCCTTGGCTGCAGATAGAGCTGAGCTGAAATTTCTCATGGCAAGCTGTGTGACCTGTTTCTGACCTGTTCTTTTACTTACAAGATGTCCCTGCCAGCTGGAGGTGCGAGCATCCAGGCGTGATAGTTCACTCAGAATTTATTCTTTGAGCTACGGTACTGGCCATGATTTACCCTCTGGAGATCCATTGCTTTGCTTTTAATCAGCTGTACAGTTATTACCTAGATACATTAAAGAATTAACCTCCCAACAATATCTATTATTTGTGTAGTTAGCTGGCTTTGGCACTCTGACATGGAAACCATCAGTTAAGTAAAGTTTCAAAGTAAACCTGAGGGGGTCTTACAAGAAGGAAGCAAGATTTAAACTAAAACTGCACTAACAATACCTAGCCCTGTTACATAGTGGTTTCCAAGGACTCTTGAACTACTAGCTTATCATTAACTACAGAGGGACGCAATGACTTTGTGTGTATTCTCTAACGTTCATACCTGATTGATTTTGTATTTCCTTGTGCCAGATACTCATGGTAACCATTCTTTGTATACATTTCCCTGGATACATTATTTCTTCAGTAATGTAATGCAAACTTGTATAAAAGTTCCTGCCTCAGAACAGTAAAGTGCATTCAGACGCATTCAGATCTTGTGTGTGTCTGTCTGTCATTCGCCGGACCTGTATCTTCCTGCATACCAAAGACCCTGATTCCCCACGGGAGTGTGTGTTCCGACTGAGTCGGTCCGTGGCACCTGGCGCCTCAGCACAGGGACAAATTGGGCAGGTAAACTTTCCTTTTTTCTTTCTTTCTTTCAAGGTAACAAGCAGGATCTTGCGAGGGAGCTGCGGTCCCGCCGGTAAAGGATCACCGGTTAAGTGCAAGTAATCTGATATCATGGGGCAGACCGAGTCAAAGCAGGAACGAATGTTCTTTTCAGTGTTTAAGCATATGATGGCAAGCAGAGGATTTACAGTTTCAGAAAGTACAACCAGGGAGTTCTTTGAGATACTCCTTAAGCAGTTGGCTTGGGAGAATGCTAATGCTTTGTGTCAAGATATCATAAGGCCTGTCAGAAAGACGGGAACGATGCAGGACTTTATAAAAGTCTGCGTGGATGCCTCACCAGCCGTAGTCCAAGGTATGGCCTACGCTGCAGCTATGAAGGGAGAGAAATTCAGCGCCTATGTTAAAAAGACTTATGGTAAAGGAGGGAAAGCAACCTCCAAGCCCACTTGTTTTAAATGTGGGAAATCAGGACATGTGCAAAAGCAATGTCCAGGAAACAATAAGAGGGACTCCAATAGAAAGGGTCTTCCCCCAGGAGTATGCCCTCGTTGCCAAAAAGGCAAGCACTGGAAAAATGAGTGCAAGTCTAGGTTCCACAAGGATGGAACACCCCTTAATGGGGAAAAGAAGGAGGAGGAATCAAAAAACTAAATCAGGGGCAGCCTCTCAGCCCCGAACTCGAAAGATGAAACTGCTGTAGTTACATCAGGGAGTCCTCTGAATTCTGAGGCTCCTGAATTTACTATACATGATTTGCCTAGAGCTACTCCTGGTAGTGCTGGTTTAGATTTAGCCTCTTGTAATGTTGTAATATTCTCTAGATGGGATGGTGTTTCTTTGGTCTCTACGTCTACCTTGGGAACTCTGCCACAGGGAAATGTGGGGTTAATAATTGTCCGTAGTTCAAATTGTAAAAAGAATTTTGAGGTGCTGCCTGGTGTGATTGATAGTGATAGCACAGGAGAAATAAAAGTCATGATTAGACCACTAAAAGAAACTATACAAATTCATAAGGGGCAGAGAATAGCTCAGCTTCTGCTCCTGCCTTATCTTAACTTACCTAATCCAATCTTAAAGTGTGAACGTGGACAAGGGAAGTTTGGATCTACAGATATTGTGGCATGGGTCCAAAATATTGGTATGGAAAGACCTTTTAAAGCAGTTAGAGTAAATGGAAAGTTGTTTCAAGGACTTTTGGATACAGGGGCAGATAAGACTTGTATAGCAGGAAAGGATTGGCCTTCGTCTTGGCCATGTAAGAGGAGTTCTTCTTCTTTGTTAGGTTTAGGGACAGCCTTTAATGTGGCTCAAGGTTCACAGTTTCTGAAATGGGAATTGGAAGGAAAGACAGGAATGATTCAGCCTTACGTTGTTCCTTCTCTCCCCTTTTCCTTGTGGGGAAGAGACATGATGAGTGACATGGATGTAAAATTAGTCACCTCAGATAATCTGAGTGAACAGCATTTTTCATAGGGGCTGCTGAGGGCTTATTGTATGCAGATAAATTAAATTGGAAATCAGACCAGCCTGTATGGCTTAATCAGTGGCCACTAACAGAAGAAAAATACAGGCTATAGAACAACTTTTGCAAGAACAATTAGAAAAAGGACATCTTGAAGAAAGCAATAGTCCTTGGAACACTCCCATATTTGTAATAAAGAAAAAATCTGGGAAGTGGAGATTGCTACAGGACCTTAGGGCAGTAAATGCTACCATGGAAGACATGGGAGCGTTGCAGCCAGGACTGCCCTCTCCAGTGGCAGTCCCAGCAGGATGGGATGTGATAGTAATTGATTTGCAAGATTGCTTTTTTACTATAAAACTACATCCTGAGGATTGTAAAAGATTTGCTTTTAGTGTGCCAGCTGTAAATTTGAGAAGGCCATATAGAAGGTATCAATGGAAAGTGTTGCCTCAAGGAATGAAAAATAGTCCGACATTATGTCAAAAATTTGTGGATCAAGCTTTAGTATTTATTAGAAAAAATATCCTGAGGCTTACTTTGCCCACTTTATGGATGACATCTTGATTGCTCATCAATCACCATCAATTAACAAGGAAATATTACTTTATACAATTGAACATTTTACCAAATTTGGATTAGTAATAGCCCCAGATAAGATACAAAAGAATAGACCTTTAAGTTATTTGGGACAGTTAATTCATGATGACTATATTGCCTCACAAAAGGTGTCTATAAGAGTAGACAAATTAAGGAATTTAAATGATTTTCAGAAATTATTAGGAAATATTAATTGGATTAGACCTTTTTTGAAAATTACTACAGGAGAATTAAGTCCTTTGTTCCAACTATTACAAGGGGATACTGATCCTAAGTCTCCAAGAGTTATGACTCAAGAAGCCATAAAAGCTTTAGCATTGGTGGAGGAAAACTTAAATGATGCAAAGGTAAAGCAGATATCTTATGATAAAGAGTGGGACTTGATAATTTTTAAAACACCTTACACTCCCACTGGATGCTTATGGCAGGATGGTGTGTTGGAATGGATACATTTACCTCATGTGCAACAGAAAATGTTGGCTTCCTATCCATATATGTGCTCATTATTGATTTTAAAGGAAGAATGAGATCCAGGGAACTATTTGGTAGAGAAATGCATAATATTATATTGCCATATAATAAAAGACAATTTGAAATACTATTGATGGAAGATGATGATTGGGGAATTGCATTGCAAGGTTATACAGGACAAATTAAATATCATTATCCTAAACATCCTTTAATTGAATTTTAGAAGGAAACAGAAATAATTTTCTCAAATAAGTGTGCTTCACAACCTTTAGAGTCTGCCTTATGTATTTTCACAGATGGCTCCTCTAATGGGAGGTCCGTGGTTTATGTACCAGGACAAAGGCCTCTGATAGAGTAAGGTGTGCAGACTTCTGCTCAGCAAGCAGAGATAAGAGCAGTTCTACTTGCTTTTCAAAATTTTACAGAAAAATTTAATCTTTATATGGATTCAAAATATGTGGTTAATTTGTTTCCAGCCATAGAAACAGCCTTGCTTTCAGGGCAGTCTCAAATTTTAAATTTATTACAGCAATTGCAAAATACGATTAGAAAAAGAGTAGAAAAATTTTATGTAGGACATATACGGGGTCACTCTAATTTACCAGGCCCCCTTAGTAAAGGAAATTATATGGCTGATGCGTTAACTAGAGGAACAGTTATGAATGTATTAGAGGCAAAGAATAGTCATGAGCTACATCATCAAAATGCTCTTGCTTTAAGAAGGATGTTTCATATTACTAGAGAACAAGCCAGACAGATAGTTAAGGATTGTAGTAATTGTCCTCAAGTTTATCACCCACAAAAAATGGGAGTAAATCCCCGAGGCCTTAAGGCATTAGCTTTATGGCAAATGGACGTTACACATATCCCTGAATTTGGAAAATTGGCTTATGTTCATGTGACAGTGGATACTTATTCTCATGTGCTGTTTGCCTCTGCTAGAAGTGGAGAAGCTGTGAAAGATGCAATTCAACATCTTGTACAAAGCTTCATGATGATGGGAAAGCCATTAAGAATTAAGACAGATAATGCTCCAGCTTATACATCTAAGGCTTTTGCCTCTTTTCTGCGAGCATGGGATATACACCATACCACAGGAATACCATATAATCCCCAAGGACAGGCAATAATTGAGAGATCTCACCAAACTTTGAAAAATCAGATTGAACGCCTCAGAGCTGCTAATAAATATTTTTCTCCCCATCATCTATTGAATCATGCTCTTTTTGTGATAAATTATTTGAATACTGATGAACAAGGAAACTCCCCTGATATGAAACATTGGGGAGGAATAAAAGGAGAACAACTTCCACAAGTAATGTGGAAAGACTTATTAACTGGATCCTGGAAAGGACCGGATGCTTTAATTTCCTCTGGAAGAGGATATGCTTGTGTTTTTCCACAGGATGCAGATAGTCCAATCTGGATCCCAGACAGGCTTATCCGGCCGTTTAACCAGAGGGCCTCTATCGAGGAATCAGAGGAGAAAGCAGAGACTGAAAAAGAAGAAGATGCTGAGAATGATAATGGGGCTTGATCTTGCTGTTCTACGGGAGACCTCAACTGCTGCTGAACCGTCACAGGAGTCAAGGGAGGATCGGCCCACCTGGGGACAGCTGAGGAGACTCGCCCGAGAAGCGCAGCAGATGATCACTAGCACCAGAAAGCAGTTATCGACAAAAATTTGTTTCTTGCTATGTTTGTTATCCTTTCTATGCAAATGTGTCCTGTGTCTGCAGTTTCATATTGGGCTTATGTTCCTCATCCCCCACTTCTTCATCCCGTGGGTTGGGGGGAGAATGTAAATATTAGAGTGATGACCAATGATACTGGACTTATGGGGGGACATGCTACTCTTTCCTCCCATCTAACCTCTACTCCATTTAGATATAAGGGGATGTCAGACTCTGCTCCGATTTTTATCAATTTTGTTGGATTAGAGTCTATGGGTTGTCTTTCTCTTGCCTATAAAACTATTCTCGCTGATGCCCCTGATAAATCGCCTCCAGCGAAAGAACCTCCACATTATAGAAGATTTATGTGGGAAATTAAACTAAAGATTTTGGGGACTATTTTTCATAATGAAACCTTTGTGAAGTTATCTAAGGACATCCCTTTAGATTCATGTTTTCGGGACTACAAAGACCAAGATAAGATGTGAAAGCCTGCTCGGAGTTATGAAAGACCAAGTTGGCTTAAATGTGGTTTTGAACATTGGGCTATAGCACATACTCCCTGGAAGAATCAAGAGAAGATTTATGATTATTCCGTAGCCACACCAAGTAATAACTATAGAGCTTTACTTCTTGCAAAAAAATTACACTATCATGGATATAAACCTGAAGGGTTTGCTTTGGAACCTATTAATAGATGGTTTACACCAGGGTGGGTAGAACCTATCTATGTTAGTCATTCTCCTTCAGGTGATGTTTTGAATACATTTCCAGGACTATTTAGACTTCTTGCTGCATCAGATATAATTTACTTTAAGAAGCCTCTGGAGTCTAAACCTCTTCCTGTAGCAATTAGATCTTGTTTGAGCTATCCTTATAGTATACTTGCTGGAAACGATACAGATCTAATCATTACTAAATTAGGGCACTCTTATGAGGTTCACTGTTCCAAATGTATTTTGACTAATTGTATTGATCATAAGTTGATTGAATCCTATTCACTCATTGTGATATTACAAAGGCCTTCTTACGTAATGCTTCCTGTAGATCTAAAGGATGAAGCTTGGTTTGACAATGAGGCTTTACAGGTAGTTACTAGAATTAGTGAGCTTATTAGGCCAAAGCGTTTTGTAGCAGCTTTAATGTTAGGTATCAGTGCCTTGATAGCTATTGTAACTTCACTTACAGTTTCATCAGTTGCTTTAGTCTCAGAAATGAAGACTGCACACTTTGTTAATGATTTGAATAAGAATGTTTCTTTGGCACTGGTAAAACAAGAGGTTATAGATAAGAAATTAGAAGCAAAGATTGATGCTTTAGAGGACGTAGTTCTGGAGTTAGGACAAGAGATAGAAAATATTAAAGTTCAGCTTTCCACCAGATGTCATGCCAGCTTTCGATACATATGCGTAACGCCATTAATCTATGATAAGCAACATAATTGGACTCTTACAAAAAATCATTTGTTGGGAATTTGGAAAGATAATAATATTTCACATGATATGGCTCAATTAAAAACTCAAATTGCGGTTATGAGTAAAGCACAAGATGGATCGGTTAACTTAGAGGATTTGGCTCAGACTTTTAGTTCTGGTTTGAAGTCTCTGAACCCTGTAACTTGGTTACATTGGATTGTTGTCGTTGCCGTGGCTGCAGGGGTAATCTTTCTTTTTCTTCTTATCCTTCCAATAATTTTCAAACTAGTCTTCTCCTCCATTTCTGCTGCCAAAAGAGATATTCATGAGCTCAAATTAAATAATAAAAAAGCGGGAGATATCACGGCACATTTCTTGAACCCCGTAATTTCACGCAGCCAAGCTGCAATCCAGGCAGAGGCTGTGTGATATTTGCTGGGGAACGCCTTGTTTGGCAGGGCTGTTCAAGAAATGCCGCTGTGGGCCTCCTTGGCTGCAGATAGAGCTGAGCTGAAATTTCTCATGGCAAGCTGTGTGACCTGTTTCTGACCTGTTCTTTTACTTACAAGATGTCCCTGCCAGCCGGAGGTGCGAGCATCCAGGCGTGATAGTTCACTCAGAATTTATTCTTTGAGCTACGGTACTGGCCATGATTTACCCTCTGGAGATCCATTGCTTTGCTTTTAATCAGCTGTACAGTTATTACCTAGATACATTAAAGAATTAACCTCCCAACAATATCTATTATTTGTGTAGTTAGCTGGCTTTGGCACTCTGACATGGAAACCATCAGTTAAGTAAAGTTTCAAAGTAAACCTGAGGGGGTCTTACAAGAAGGAAGCAAGATTTAAACTAAAACTGCACTAACAATACCTAGCCCTGTTACATAGTGGTTTCCAAGGACTCTTGAACTACTAGCTTATCATTAACTACAGAGGGACGCGATGACTTTGTGTGTATTCTCTAACATTCATACCTGATTGATTTTGTATTTCCTTGTGCCAGATACTCATGGTAACCATTCTTTGTATACATTTCCCTGGATACATTTTTTCTTCAGTAATGTAATGCCAACTTATGAGTATAAGAATTCCTGCCTCAGAACAGTAAAGTGCATTCAGACGCATTCAGATCTTGTGTGTGTCTGTCTGTCATTCGCCGGACCTGTACCTTCCTGCATACCAAAGACCCTGATTCCCCACGGGAGTGTGTGTTCCGACTGAGTCGGTCCGTGGCATAAAGCTAATAAATAAGACAAGTAAATGATATGACAGTAATCTACATGTCTGCATGATAGGTTGTGTACTATTCTCTGTACTTTCAAAAAGTTATTGTCTTTTATTTATTTTGTTGAAACAGAATTGGTTTCATCTCTTTACCCTTTTCTTGCTTTACAATATGAGAATTGTGAGATGCGCCTTATCTGCCCTGAGTTTTTAAAGGGCTGCTGTTTAAATTTCCTGTCTTAGAGTTTTACAAGATGGATTCCTTTATCAAGTTAACAAAAACTGGAGTTATAATGGAAAAAGGAGCTGCAGGTAAGGAAATACCTTTATAGAAAATAGTGTAAATCAATTTATCCATGTCTGATCAAGCAGGGAGCTTCCTTTCTGCATGCACCATGCCTGGAATGGTAGATTTGGGTTCTATAAGAAACCAAGCAGAGTAAGACACGAGAAGCAAGCTGGTAAGTAAAATCCCTCCATGACCTCAATATCACCTCCTGCTTCTTGGCCTTCTTTAAATCCAGTCCTGACTTCATATTGTGTGGAACAACACTATGGGCGTATAAGCTAAATAAAACTTTTCTTACTCAGATTTTGGTAATGATGGATTGTGCAGGAATAGAAACTCTTACTATGAAATGGATTATATCCTTGAACTGAGTACATGACCATGTAAAGGAAAGGGATACTTTACAGGTGGATAACTGCAGACTTCAAACTAAACAGAGTATGTTCTGCTTTTGGAAAACAAAGTGCATGCTGCAGTGTGTTTTACCTTCTAAAGGAAGCATAGAAAACTTCACAACCATGTCTGAAAATGCGTGTGCCCTGAAGCTGTGGGATGTTTTGGGCACTTCTTTGCATTGACTAACGGGGTTGATTTTTTTGTTTGTCTTAGTATCATAGAACAGTGATTGTGGAATCCTAAGGATCTTGGGAAACTTTCTGGATTGCCTAGAAGACCAGCAAAATTTTGACATCCATTTTACTTTGTTACACTTGTATTAACACCGGTGCATATTCATGTATAATCCTCTACTAAGAACACCAACTTCTAATTAATATCATTGATATACACTTAAAGAAAATTACCCAGTTCTGTACCCTACACATGTCATAACATATTACATGAATACATGAAAAATGTTGTGCCCCTATTACATGAATGCATGATACTGTGAAATAATTTATAAAAAAAGAGTAATTTTATTACACAATAATTTTTCTTCAAATGTAAAACGAAAGTGCCTGAGGTGTTTTACTCAGTTATTTTTCAGAATTTTAGGGGCAATAGTGCTACAAATATTATGGGAGTTTCTAACCATTTGATGCTTGAATTTGATAACACTTCTCTGTCAATTTTAACAAGGATAAGAACATGTGGTTGGGAAGTTCATAATATTGAGAGGTGAACCTACTACTCTTATTCTGCTAAATGGACATACTACTGAAATGCCATTAGATTCTTACATTTCTAGCGATGAGGAAATATGCCTCACAAAACTCATTTGAGAAACTTCTTTTTTGCTGACCCCTAATTGGTCATCAATCAGAAAATAAAAGACTTCACAATGAAAAATGTAAATGGGGTATCTATATGTCACCCATTCCTCCATAAGCTCAGAGATCCTAGATTAAGACTTAATGGAAATATTTTAAGAATCACGGGTAGTGGAAAACAAAACAAAAAATATTTTCCAGACACAACATGACAGGTTCAAATATGAAGACACAGCAGCGACAACAGCATTTACAAGATCTGTGCAAGATCAATTTTGAAAAATTCTAGCATAGATGGTAAATATGGGTAAAAACCAGGAAATGCTTTAAGGAATTTGGAGTTTCAGGAGCTATAGTAAAATATTTCATACCTAAAAAGCTATCTATGTTCCAGTAAGTAGCTACAATATATATGCAAATGTTGCAAACACTAAGTGAACTTCATGGAAAAGAAAAAAGAAGAGAAGCAGGAGAATAAATACAAAGGATAAAGGAGGAGGAGGAGGAGGAAGAAAGTTAAGGGGGAGGTGTAAAGTAGATGGAGTGAGAAGAAGAACGGGGACAGGGAAAAAGGAAGAAGAATGGGGAGATTGAAGAGTGGGAAGAGATTGAGGAGGAGCAAAAGGAGAAGGAGGAAGAAAAGAGTGAAAAGGAAAAGGAAGAGGAGAAAGAGGAGAAGAAAGAGGAGTGTAAAAGGAGCAGAAAAATTATGAGAAGAAGGCGAAGTAGGAGAAGAAGTAGAATGAGGAGGATGAGGAGAAGAACAAGTAGAAGGAGGAAAAGAAGGATGCTGAGGAGAAAAGGAGAAGGAGGGAAAGCAGGAGTAGAAGAAAGAAGAAGAAGAGGAGAAGGAGAAAGCCGAGTAAGTGAGGGAGGAAAAGGAGGAGGAGGAAAAAGTTGAAGAGTAGCATGAGAATGAATTTAAGGAAGACCAGTAAGAGAAAATAAAGAGCAAGATTAGAAGATGGAGTGAAAAAGGAAGAGGAGAATTATGAGAAGAATGAGGGTGAAGAGAAATAGGAGGAGGAAAAAGAGAAAGAGGAGAAAAAGGAGGAGGAGGAGAAGCATGAAGAGGATGAGAAGGAAATGGAGGAAAAGGAGGAGGAAGAGAAAGAGCAGAAGAAGAAGGAGGGGTAGATGAAAAGGAGGAATCTAAAGTGTAGGATGAGATGTAGGAGGAGGAATAGTATGAGAATGTGGAGGAGATGAAAGAGGGGGTGTAGGAGGAGGAGGATGAGAAGGAGGAAGTGGAGCAGGAGGAGGACAAGGTAGAGGTGAAGCAGGAATAGAATGATGAGAAGGAGGAGGAGAAAGAGGAGAGGCTGTGGCAGAATAAAAGGAGGAAGAAAAGAAGAAGGAAGCAGAGGTGAGCAAGAAGGAAGAGGAGTAGTGGGAGGGGAATAGGAAGGAGAAGGACAAGGATGAGTAGGAGAAGGTGGTGGAGAAAGAGAAGGAGGAAAATGTTTGAACATTTCATAAATTATTCGTGTGTGAATCTCTCTCTCTCTCTCTCTCTCTCTCTCTCTCTCTCTCTCTCTATGTGTGTGCGTGTGGGGGGGAGGTGTATTTGAAACCCTGAGAAAAAGCTATATATTTCAAAATCTTTAAGAGAAATTTCTGAGAGTATCTTTTTTAAATTAATGTCCAGTTTTGTTAAAAAATCATTCTGTCAGATTCACATATTATTTCTATAAATGCAAGTGTGTGTGCTTTAACATTTTAGTATCTGTACATAAAATCATATTCATTATTACTTCCATGGCACACGATTGTTTATAAGTGTAAATTCAAGCAGAGTGTGATGATCACTATTTCATGCCCTGTGGTATGCCCACTGAGTGAAGGATTATATTGTTCTTGCATCGGTGTGATGAATTCCGACTGATGCCTGTATCTGATTATGGTCATGGTATGGTAAAAATTTAGTAATGAAAACTATGTGATAATCACCAACTATGTCCATTGTGTGATATACACTTTGTGATAGTCACTGTATGATGGTCATTGTATGTGGTAGAATGTGTGTTTACATATGTGTCTTGCGATCTTGCCTCAGGACCCTGCGCGCAAACAGCGGGGCACACTGGACGCAGTGAGCTGCTGGAGTCAGGTGCGTGGCCAGAGATATAGCTTAGCTTAGCTCTTCAGGAGATCCTGGCACAGAAAGCTCAGCTGCGGGTGCAGAGTAGTGTGGCCGGGACCTGCTCTCTGAGCAGACTAGCAACGAGGGGCCAACTTCCCGCCTCTGAGCACAGGTCGGAACTCTAGCAGCTGGAGTCAGGGGCCTGGACTCAGACCTAGCATAGTCCAGCACAGACAACACTGGCAGAAGGGATCAGCAGAGCCGGGAACCAGCAGCTAAGCCAAGGTCACACTGTGCTTTCAGTGTGGCAGCCATCTTGCCTCAGAAACCTTCGTGCAAACAGCGGGCACACTGGACACAGTGAGCAGCTGGAGTCAGGTGCGTGGCCAGAGATATAGCTTAGCTTAGCTCTGCAGGAGATCGGGGCACAGAAAGCTCGGCTCTGGGTGCAGACTACCATGGCCCGGCCGGCTCTCTGAGTGGACTAGCAGAGAGGGGCCACCTTGCTGCCTCAGGACACAGCTCGGAATTCTAGCAGCTGGAGTCAGGGGCCTGGACTCAGAGCAAGTATAGTCCAGCACAGACAAGCTGCCAGAAGGGATCTGTCTCCTGGGGACAGACGTGCTGTGCTTTCAGCAGGGCGCCATCTACAATAAGACCAACTAATGCCAGAGATAAAGAGATGGCAAAAGGCAAATGTAGGAACATTATTAACAGAAATCAAGGCAATATGGCACCATCTGAACCCAATTCGCCAGCCACAGCAAGTCCGTGATACCCCAGCACACCAGAAAAACAAGAGTTAGATATAAAAGCACAGGTCATGATGCTCCTAGAGGAACACAAAAAAGAAATAAACAAATCTCTTAAAAAAATGCAGGGGAACATCAATAGGGTAGAAGCTCTTACACTCCAAACACAAAAAAAAAACACTTAAAGAACTCCAGGAGAATATGGGCCATCAGACAGAAACCAATAAAGAGGAAATGAGAAAATCAGTTAAAGAAATGCAGGAGAACTTGAAAAAACAGGCAGCAGTCATGAAAGAGGGAGCACAAAAATATATTAAAAATTATATGAAAACACAAACAAACAAATGAAGGAATTGAACAAAACCATCCAAGATCTGAACACAGAGGTAGAAACAACTAAGAAATCACAAAAGGAAGCAACTTTGGAGATAGAAAACCTTGGGAAGAAATCAGGGGTCGTAGATGCAAACATAAACAACAGAATACAAGAGATAGAAATAAGAATCTCAGATGATGACGATAACATAGTAACCATTGACTCCACAGTCAAAGAAAACGCAAAATCGAAAAGGCTTCTAACCCACAACATCCAGGAAATCCAGGACACAATGAGAAGACCAAACCTAAGGATTATAGGGATAGATGAGAGTGAAGATCTACAACTTAAAGGGCCAGCAAATATCTTTAACAAAATTATGGAAGAAAACTTCCCTAACTTAAAGAAAGAAATGCCCATGAATATACAAGAAGCCTACAGAACTCCAAACAGACTGGACCAGAACAGAAACACCTCCCGTCACATAATAATCAAAACCCCAAATGTACTAAACAAAGAAAGAATATTAAAGGCAGTAAGAGAAAAGGGCCAAGTAACATATAAAGGAAGACCTATCAGAATCGCATCAGACTTCTCTCCAGAAGTCTTCTAGCTTTCTCATGAAAGCTAGAAGATCCTGGGCAGACCTCATGCAGACCCTAAGAGAACACAAATATCAGCCAAAACTACTTTACCCTGCAAAAGTCTCAATCGCCATAGATGGAGACATCAAAATATTCCATGACATGACCAAATTTACACCATATCTTTCCACTAACCCAGCTCTACAAAGGATAATAGGAGGAAAACTCCAATACAAGGAAGGGAATGGCACCCAAGAAAAAGCAAGACAGTAAACTTCTTCCATCAAACTCAAAGGAAGATAACTACTCAAAAACAAAAATAACATCAAAAATGTCAGGAAGTGATAATCTCTATTCCTTAATATCTCTTAGCATCAATGGACTCAACTCCCCAATAAAAAGACATAGACTAACAGACTGGATATGGAAACAGGACCCTACATTTTGCTGCTTACAGGAAACACACCTCAGAGTCAGACAAACACTACCTTAGAGTAAAAGTAACAGAAGGAACATAATGACCTGATGCTTTCTAGTCAAAATTAAGATAGAAAATATGAGAACAATGCACATATGCTACTATCAGGAGCAAACACCAGATCACATGACAGGGAAGGAGAAAAAGTCACCAAATCTCAACACACACAATCTAAAACCTGTCAACACTTGTGAAGATCTTTCCAAATATATTCTGAGAAAGACAAAGGGTGTCAAGCTACATTTAAATTCATCTACTGATCTTACTCTCTACTGTTTAAACCAGAAATTATTTTTGTCAGAACACAGGTCCATGTTTATTTGAAGAACCCAAATGAGTCCATTTCATATCCCTTTCCTATATGTATGATATTCTGATTGTGTGTCTCCTGAGAGTATTAAGTAGTAATATGAATTTGTTCACAGGACTACCTGAGGATCCAGAATTTCTAACCACAAAACTTATAAATACCAGCTGAGGATGATATTGGAAACCAAGACTGCCACCCTTGTGTTTGAAAAAAATGAATATGTATAGTCTAAGGATCCTACACTGATGAATCTAAGTGGATCCAGCAGCTCAATTATCGCAGTAGTCATCAGGTATTTGAAAGACTGTCCATCCTTTTTACTTGTGTTACTACTTAGCTACAGAAACCTCCAGCTTCTGTTTACAGGACAAAGGGATAATTGTCACAGTCCACAAACACTCACATTGTTGAAGACAAACAAATGTCTTACTATGTCACTTTAGTCCAATATCTGGGTTTTAAAAAGTCATAGATGATCAGAAATGATCATCAGACTCATCAATCTACTCATTTGAAAGTACCAAATACCTCTGTGGTGATAAAATATTCAGGCTCTGACTCTACGTAATGTTTGGCTGAATAAGAGATATTTCTGTCAACACCACAGCTGATTGAGAGAGCTAAGGGGATACTTCTCAAGAAGTAACTGTAAAAGAAGTCTTAAGATCATAAGGTCACATAGCTTGAATATAAAATCACATAAGGACACTGATTCCAAGTTACTACTGTCTGAAAACCACTGAATATTAATGATCCAAAAGGGAAAATTATGCTGTGAGCTGTACTTTAAAGTGGTAAATATCTTCTTCCTTACTCTTTATAGACTCCTTTTCCCATGTTACAAATTCATCAACTAGTTAGAATAAAGATTGAAATTAACAGTGAAACAGCTTTGGCTTTTAAAAGTACATGCTTGGAGTGGACAACACTTATGCTGAATTGTCTTTCTGAAATTTGCTAAGAAAGTTTCCATTTGTTTGTCAGGAAATCCATTTGCTGTGACCCATTACATAGAACCCAGTCTCAAGTATGTCTTCTCCAGACATTTTCAACTGTCCTTGACAGCACTCGCTGTCTCTTCACATTCACATATTTCTTAAAGGATTACAGTCATATTGAACCCCAGATTTTTTCCTGCCTCTTAACCAAGTTTGTCTTCCAATGTTATACAGTGGTTATACAGTATTATACAGTTAAATATTTATTTAAAAATACAAAATTTATTAAAGTGAAATATTCATTAAAAGAGGCATACCAAAGAATTTCCAGAAATATCTTCATGATAATTCATTTTGGGAAAATTTAGGGAAAAGCCATTTGGTTAACAGCATAGCTTCTAGAATACTGTCAATTACGTATAGGCCTTAAACACAAAACTATTCTTGTGTTGAAAATACTTTAGTTTCTATGGCTCCAAATACCTGCATATTTTCTTGAATATCTTCTTGATTTGCCTTTCAAAGTTTACAGATATGCAGGATCAACTACAAAAGAGATCTCTAAGCCATCTCCAATTTCCATTTTTCTATGAGGGTTTGCATATATCCAGTCACCTATTCTGGCCTACCTACCTCACTTTCATTACTTGGGCCATTCTGCTTCCATAGAACGAAGGCTAATATCTGAAGAGCCTCAGTGCCATCCTCTGGTAAATATATGGATCCATGGGATTCTCACTGTGTCCACTATGGTGGCTTAGTGTCTAAGAATTCATGTTGTTTACATGTTCTGGCTGCAAACATATAAACTGGCAAAAACTGAGAATGGATGGAAAGAAAGTCCAGATCATCAATTTGTTTGCAGATATTTAGTGATATCTTCCTATTTGTGATTTAGCTACAAAACCTTGTTGAGGAGTATTCAATGTTTACAAATCTCTCAAATGTAGAGATATTCACCAAGATACACAGATGGTATACAAATATGTAAAATACATACTGTGCCAGCACAAATTCTTAACTTGGGCAGTTTTAATAATAAACTAATTATTAAGATGGGTAATTCTGTAGGCACACACTGTCTAAACAGGAAGAAATGTCCCTCATCCTATTACTCTCCATCATTAGTCCAGTAAGCAACATGTACATAGGCTTGGGTGTCCTTTCTCAACCGATGTCCCTGCCCAACCTGGAAGTATTCAATGAATTATTGTACACAATTTCTTTGATTCAATGATGTGTTATAAATAGCTTTGTGATTCATAGAGATTTGTATAACACTGGTTCTAATAGAAGCAGAGAAATGTTAATTTGGTGATTGCTAGCTCCTAATTCAAAATTCAGAAATACAAGGTTGATAAAAATAAGAATGGCAAGCATGTTTTTACATTTTTTTCTTTGATAAGGAACAAGAAATTGAATAAATCATTTTGTATTCATTAAATTGCACTTTGGTTTGCTCAAATATTTATCCTAGATTTAGAAATAACCATATATTATTTAGCAAGGAGATTGGCATAAAAAGGATTGGTGAAATTGTTTAAAGATAAGCCATCTGAACTGTTTCAAATTGTATCTTTATTAAATGATCTGTATATTTAATGCTGTGTAAGATAATGGTGTGATACACACACACACACACACACACACACACACACATATATATATATATATATACTTTCACATATTGTGTTCTTTTGCTATTCAAAATAAGGAAATAACTTCTTAATATAAGTTGAAAACTAAAATCAATACATTAGTACAAACAGGACAAAACCATGAATTAAGTTTGGTATATCAAATCAAAGAGAAGGTTTCAAAATTCCATTGATATTAACATACAGTTGTCCATTTAATTCAGTACATAAATAATGGTCTTTCTCTATTTTTCTATTATTAAATGAATTTCATTGATCTTACATGTTGTTCCACATGATTTCCTATATTATCTTTTCCAGGATTTTATGGAAGGTTTGTGTTCATGTGTTTTTCTTACAATTTTTCATTGTCTTCTCTTTATTTTAAGTTAATTTTAGCAATGAATCATAGATGCACGTTTTATACTAATAAGAGAAAAATGTAATGTGAAAAATAAATATGAACGATATTGGAGGTTAAAAAGTCTTCATTCATATGATAAAATATAATGATATTAAACTTAAGAATGGAATCAAATTACACACGCATTCTGTCCTCTCTAAGGATCTGTGAAATTCCTATGTGAAATCCATCTGTTTTTAGTTTGAATATATGCTCAAGTATGGTGAATACGTCTTCATTCCTTGGAATGCACCTTACTTCACTGAACCTAGATGTATGTGTTGAAATTTTTGTTGAAACATTTATCAGGATTGCACTCGTGTGTGTCCATGGACCCCTTAAAGCATTCTAAGATATTCACATTCATAGCTATTGCAATCCTAAGGATAATCATACTCAAATAGTAAAATGAGAAAATAAAAGACTAGTTGATAAATCATAATTATATCTGTGTGTAATTTGAGCTGTACCTTCAAATTTTATATTTTAACTCTATTACAACTGACAAAGTGAAGTTTGGCTTGTTTTGATACATTCTCATATAAATTTCATAAGCCAACTTGAATAATTAAATTGAATAGGATGACTTGTTTTCCAATTCCAAAATGTGTATGTTGTCACAATAAGTAATGTAAACATCACTAAATATTCATACCACATCACTCCAATTCTGAGATTAAAGTCATGTCAGATAGCATATATCATTGATTTGGAAGATAATGTTCAGTATAAAATTTTTAATTTTACAAATATAGCAAATCAGAATACACATATAGGACAACATTTTGTTTTGTTGTAGTTTTGCTATGTAGTTACATATGAAAAAATTTGTAAAACAGTACCATTTTACAATGCACACTAATACAATTGATAAAAATATGAGGGGGAAGTTTGTCTCTCTAGAAAGGACATGCTTGATTCCTGGGGACCAGCTAGTCAGCTTGCAGCTGGCCTCCTTCTTCCTTGGGTCGCTGAGGACTACCTGCTGGCGGCTGGGTTCAGGTGCGTGGATAGAGACTTGGCCTAGCAACGAATACCTTGTCTGGCCCTTGCTGGCCCCCAGATCCAGGAAAGGTCGGCAGGAGCTCTGAGAACCTGCAGCTCAGAGGCTGTCCCTGATCCCTGGGGGCAAGCTAGCAGGCTTGCAGCCGGCTGCCATCTTCCCTCAGGTCGCTGTGGACTGCCTGCTGGCGCCTGGGTTCAAGTGCTTGGACAGAGACTTAGCCTGGCAAAGAACACCTGGTCAGGCTCTTGCTCGCGACCAGAGCCAAAGGAGGTTGGAGAGAGGTCTGTGCACCAACAGCTTGGCAGTGCACACAGAGCCAGATCAGCTTGGCAAGCAGTCTCTGCGCCAACCCAAGGGGGCACCAACCTGCTAGTGGGTCGGTGACTGGATTACAAGCAGAGGCTGACATCGTGACTCAGGACACCACAGACAGCTAACATGACAGAGCCATGTGGACTGAGAGTACTACCATCTAGGTTCTAGCAGCCCAACCAGGGAACCTCCAGTCCTGTAGGGAACCCAGTGGTTAGACAGAGCCCTGAGACCCGCCACCATTTTGGAGCTGGTGGTCTGAACAGGTCACCATAGAGAACCAACAGAGGAACCCAGGACACCATAAAGATCTAACAGACTAACCCAGATTGGTGGTGGAAAAAAATGTGATTCTGAAGAGCTAGCAACTAGGCAGGCCAGGCGGAGATTGCAGGAGGCCAATTACAGTGAGCCTCAGGGAGACTTAGATCCAGGACACCTGAGGAGGTAACTGAGAGCCCAATAATTGAAAGTTCCCGGTCTCCACCTCGGAGCTCAGATGCCCTCTACTACAACAGCGCCAAACACTAGGTGCACAGGAGCCTCAAACACCCTACATTTTGCTACATACAGAAAACACACCTCAGAGTTAAAGACAAATGCTACCTTAGAGTAAAAGGATGATGGACAATCTTGCAAGCAAATGGTCGCAGGAACGAGCTGGAATAGGCATTCTAATATCAGATAAAATTGACTTTCAACCCAATGTCATCAAAAGAGACACAGAAGGTCACTTCTTGCTAGGCAAAGGGAAAACCCACCAAGAAGAGCTCACAATTCTAAACATCTATGCTCCAAATACAAGCGCACCCTCATTTGTAAGAGAATCTTTACTAAAGCTCAAAGCACACATTGCACCTAAGACAATAATTGTGGAGGACTGCAACAATCCACTATACTCATTGACCGATCAGGAAAAAAGAAACTAAGCAGAGATATGGGGAAACTCATTGAAACGTTGGACCAATTGGATTTAACAAATATATATATATATATATATATATATATATATATATATCTATATCGTTTCATCCTAAAGCAAAAGAATATACATTTTTCTCAGCATCACATGGTACCTTTTCCCAAATTGATCATATAATTGGTTACAAGACAGATGTCAACAAATACAAGATCAAGCTAATCCCATGCCTCCTATCAGATCACCATGGAGTAAGAGTAGTCTTTAGTAGCAACAAAAACAACAGAAACCTCACATACACATGGAAACTGAACAATACTCTACTCAATGACACCTTGGTCAAGGAAGAAATAAAAAAAGAAATCAAAGACTTTTTAGAGTTCAATGAAAATGAAGGTACAACCTATCCAAATCTATGGGACACAATAAAAGCAATGCTAAGAGGAAAACTCATAGCTCTAAGAGCATCGAAAAATATACTGGAGAGAGCATACACTAGCAGCTTAATGGCACACCTTAAAGCCCTGGAAGAATAAGAAGTTAATTCACCCAGGAGGAGTAGAAGACAAGAAATAATCAAAATCAGGGCTGAATTCAATCAAGCAGATACAAAGTAACCATACAAAGAATCAACAAAACCAGGAGCTGGTTCTTTGAGAAAATCAACAAGATAGATAAACCCCTAGCCAGAATTACCAAAGGGCACAGAGACAGTATCCAAATTAGCAAAATTAGAAATGAAAAGGGAGATATAACAACAAAAACTGAGGAAATTCAAAAGATCATCAGATCTTACTACAAAAGCCAAACTCAACATACTGGAGAATCTGGAGGAAATGGACAATTTTCTAGACAGTTACCAAATACCAAAATTAAATCAGGATCAAATAGATCATCTAAACAGACCCATAACCCCCAAAGAAATAGAAGGGGTCATAGAAAGTCTTCCAACCAAAAAAGCATAGTACCAGATGCTTTTAGTGCAGAATTCTATCAGACCTTCAAAGAAGTCCTAATACCAATACTCTTCAAACTATTCCACAAAATAGAAACAGAAGGAACACTACCCAACTCATTCTATGAAGCCACAATTACCCTTATACCAAAACCACAGAAAGATCCAACTAAGGAAGAGAACTATAGGACAATCTCCCTTATGAATATCGATGCAATAAACACTAAATAAAATACTTGTCAACAGAATCAAAGAACACATCAAAACAAGCTTCTGGTTCTTCTGACCCAGAGTTGATTTACACATTAAGACAGGGCACAGGAACACCCTCATTATTGACTAAATCTGTAAAGTAAGCAGATGGGACTGACATCAAAGACCTAACATTGGTGTCATGGATTATGACACACTTCTCTTTTTACATGTTCCCTTACTTGTTGTGGAACATTCTCTACATAAAGCAAGCCTCTAAAAAGTGACAAATCCAAAGACATTTGCATTAGAACATCAGGTAAACAAACTAAGTATACAGACCTGGTAGCCTGCTCCAGTCTAAAGCTCATGCTACGAATTTGTAATTTACAAGGGACATCTCTCATGTCCCTTTCCCAGTATGGAAAATGCTTTTACCATAGCCCAGAAGGGGCACCTGATTACTGCCTTCTAATGAGAAGAAAGAGGCATTGCCTCTCCTTGTAGACTGTAGAATGTAATGGATGGAGGTCTTATATTTTTACATAATGATAGTAATATATTTACATTACGTACACCACTGACTTCCTGAGATCCTCACATTTTCACTTGTCAGTGTGTAAATTTAGCAGACAACAATTTCAGTGCTACAAGGGGTCATGAGACATAAGTAAATTGAAGACTTCATGATTCTATAACAGTGGACCCAACTGCTAAATTCTCTCACTAAATAACAGGTATGTGATAGACTGTCCATTCTTTTTACTTGGTTCTTGGTAATGATTGAATAGAGAATGACCAGTTCCTGGTGAGGTCTCAAAGGTCTGCCTCGAAAACAGTAAGATGGCAAAATTTTATTCCTGGAATAAGGTGACGGCTCTATAGTTCTCAGCAGTACCATAATTTTATAGAGTGTTTGAACGCTAATCAGTAATTCATTTCTTCTCACACCCTATCCATCTTAAGACGACCATATATGGTCACTCCAGCCTTATTAGCAGTTGAATGGGGTGCTACTTAGCTAGAGATTCCTTCAGCTTCTGTTTAAAGAAGCAAGGAATAAATGACATATTCCAAAAACACTCACATTCTTACAGATAAGCAAATGTCTTACTATGTCAATTTAGTCCAATATCTGTGTTTTGAAAAGTCATATATGTCAGAAAATCATCAAACTGATCAATTCACTCAACAGAAAGTACAAAACACATATGAGTTGATAAATATATTCAGGATCTGTCTCTATTGAGTCTACTGTTTGACTGATTTAGAGGTATTTCTTTCAACACCACAGCTGATTAAGAGAGCTAAGTGGGTCCATCTCAAGGACTGATTGAAAAAGTCTTAAGAACATAAGGTCACATAGCTTGAATATAAAGTCACATAATGACACAGATCTAGTTTCTACTGTCTTAAAACGACTGTATAGTAATGATCCAAAAGGGAGAAATATGCTGTGAGCTCTACAATAAAGTGGTAATATTTATATTCTTCTTTACTCCTAATAGTCCCTTTTTCCCATGTAACACACTCAATACCTATTTAGAATAAAGGACAGAATTAAAAGGAAAAACCACTTTGACTTTAAAAGTTCATGCTTTGGAGTTGACAAATCTTATGCTGAATTCTTGTGTTTCTGAAATTTTACTTTGGCGGGAATTTGTTTTGTGTGTCACATTACATAGAACCTAGTCTCAAGTATGCCTTTTCCAGATATTTTCAACTCTCCTTGACAGGACTCACTGTTTCTTCACAGTCACATATTTCTTAAAGGACTACATTCAGATTGAACCACAGATATCTTACTGCCTCTTAACTAAGTTCCTCTTCAGTGTTATGCAGTGGTTATACAGTGATATATAGTTAAATACAGTGCTCTTGTATTTAAAAATACAAAATTTACTAACGTGAAATATATAATAAACAAGACAGACCAAAAGGATTTCCAGAAATATCTTAATGATAACTCAGTATGGGCATATTTATGTAAAACATATTTGGTTAACAGCACAGCTTCTAGAGTAATGTCAATTATGTATAAGCCTTGAACACAGAGCTATTCTTTTGATGAAGTCATTTTAGTCTCTATGTCTCTAAAAATCTGCATCTATTGAGGAATCCTGAGCTGCTCCTTGATCTGTGAGTTGGTAGAGAAGTATAGCTTTTCTTTACTGCTATATCTTATATTTGTGTAATTCTGACGTGTCTTCAAATGCATCACTGAACTGAGTCCATGGATTTTGTTAAGGGAAATGGGCCACGATTCCTTTGTCTGGTTATGGGCAGCCATCACCATAACCAATATGTTCCACTGCCTTGGTCAAGACTCGGGAGAAGATAGGAAAATACCAGAGGCTCCAATTTGAAGAAGGGTGCCAACGTCTGCTAAGCTTGGAGACATGGGCTCGTGTGTGGCTACAGCATTAATGGGGGAAGGATCTTCACTTCTGAGGCAGTGAGTTTCAACTCTTCCACTTTGATTCTGATAGGTTGTCATATGCTCATTGGGATGTTCCCTAAAGTATCTAGACCTCCGGTTTTTAAACCATATCCGGATCTGGTATTCTGTCACACAAATGCTTTGTGCCAGCTCCTTACGTTGTTCAATGGACGGATACTTGGAGTTTTCCAAGAAATATTTCTCCAGCTTGTTCTTATGTTCTGGGCTATACCTCGTACGCCCTCTCCAAGGTCTTACAGAAGTCTTTGGGGAACATGTGGTCTTGTATAGACATCTGGACCCACAAGTTGAACTAAGGGAGGGATTAAAACCTGAATACCTTGATTCTCTGTGGATCCTGGAGACATTTGTAGACCATCAGGTAATTGAAGTGTTTGTGGTATTTGGAGATAATGAGGCATTAGTGGATTTGGAGGCATTCGGAGACTTTCAGGTAATAGAAGGTTTTGGGCCTCTTGGGGACAGGGAGAGAAGTCTAGAGCTTGAGGCTTTTGGAGATCTGAGGACAGTGGAAGAATACAGTTCCAATGGTTAGTTTGGATTGTTGTAGAAGCCCACATCATTGGACAGGCTGGAATATCCGTAGACTCCTCCATGTTTGCTTGCTCTTTTATTACTGGAGATTCTATTTCTCTCCTCTTGTAGAAATTTCTCTCTAGAAAGCATTAATGTCATTGAACTCTGTTGAGGCTAAGTGATCCATAAGAACTGTTGGTGTTATAACCACACTGGTGACATCACAGTAGATGGCAAGAGCTTCCCAGGAAACAATAGAATGTTGAGAATGGGGACAGCTTATATCACATATGACTGCCTTTCCCTTCCGGTTAATGCTAGTTCTGTACTGTCCTGTACTGTAGAGTTCTTTTTCAAGACTCTAAGGCTACACTGCAATGGAACACTGCTTCCATGCAGAGCTAGAGATCTTGTCCATAGGGTTTTATTCAATGTCTCTTCAATGGGAAAGTAGAGTGCGTATTTTCTCCCCTACCACATTATTTCCTTGAATATCTTCTTCCTTTACCTTTCAAAAGTTAACAGATATCCAGAATTAACTACAAAAGTGATCTCTATTCCATCTCCACTGTCCCTTTTTCTATGAGGGTTTTCATCTACCAAGTCACCTACTAGGGTCTACCTACCTCACTTTCACTTCTTGGGGCATTCAACTTTTACAGAACCAAGAGTAACATTTGACGACCCACAATGCCATCCTCTGCTAAATAAGTGGAGTCATGGGATTCCCTGTGTTCTCTTTGTTTAGTGGCTTAGTGTCTAGAAGGTAATGGTGTTTGCTTGTTCTGGCTGCAAATATGTTCTAGCTGGAAAATATTGGGAATGGATGGAAAGAAAGTGCAGAACATCAATTTGTTTGCAGATGATTAGTGGTGTCTTCCTTCTCCCTGTAGTTTAGCCACAAAACCTTGTAGGAGAAATGTTCAAGCTTTACTGAAGTTTCAATTGTAGAAATATCCATCAGGCATACACACATGGTATTCAAATATGAAAAATACATATTGTGCCAACACAAATTATTAACTTTGCAGTTGTAATTATAAACAAATTATAATGTTGGTAGTTCTGTAGGCACCCATCATCTAAACAAGATGACACTTCCCTCATCTGTTTACACACGAAGATTTATCCAGTAATCAGAAAGACGTTTTGCAGGCCAAATGTCTCACTGTATCACTGACATAGTTCAAAAATCAATGTATATTTTCATATTATATTTATCACAAACAAATTCGAAGTTAATATATTAATATAGAAAAGGAGACAGAGGGTGACATACTTGAAGACTCTATAAAATGCCAGTCAAGCTGTATGATTTTTCTGTATGTAGCAAAGTGTGGGTGTTGCCCTACAAATTACCATATTCTTAAGCAATCAAGCAACCAGAAGTTTTGCTTGTGCTCTTGTTCAATCTTCCATGGAATTTTTCAATGTCTTTATTTGTAAATTCCAGCAAGAGAAATATAACAGAAAAAAATCTGGCAAATGTTAAGTAAAACAAGCAGCAAATCATCATAGAAAATGTAATAATAATTCATTCCTTCATAAGCGAAGGTACTATTAGTTTGTTTGCAATAATATCTGAATCAAAGATTCCTACTAAAACAACTATTGGACTCAATCTTCCATTAGAAAATGAACTCTGATTCTATTTCATGTCATATCATAGATGTTCTGCTACCTCATTCAAGGTTCATTTATAAATGAAACTCAATATCAAACATTTTCACATCTAAATCTGTGGATTGTTCCTCAACGTTGCCCCTTAATTTCTGCTTTTTTTCCAATAAGAAGACATTTCCTTCCAACCCACACTATCCTTTTATGAGTTATTTTTTTGTTCTGAGTTTAGGGATTAGTTCCACAATAAAAACTGGAATTACAACATTTTGCTTTCTTTGAAGAGGTGAAAAATTTCTTTCATTATCTACACTATACACAACCCTAAGTCTTTCCATGTCTCTTTTTCCGACACTGATCAATTGTTTTTAATAATCTCTTCAATATGTGTGAAATAAGGAGCAATGCCAAATAATTTATGGGTATATTGGCAAACTAGGAAGAGAAAATTAATTTGATATCAGTAAAATTCAGTACACAAATTCTTTTTTTCAAAACAGTGTGTTTCTTTATAGCACTGACTATCCTGTAACTAACTATGTAGACCAGGGTGGCCTCGAATTCTGTAAACTTCCTGTCTCTACGTCCAAATTGCTGGAATTAAATGCTGGTACCACCACTACATGGCAGTACCCAAATTCTGAAGGGAGAATTCCAGGGGATCTCTTGCTTTTGACCAGATATAAATTCTGGAAGAGGAGTTCTTGGAAACCACTTATAGCACCTTGTTCACAGGAAATGAAGCATAGAGCCTAGAATTCTCCATGCTAATGATATATTTAGAGAGTCCCTGAAGTATAATCAATACATTTCCCTTGCTGGGATTTTCTTTCTGCAAAAAGATGTTTAATATCATTTTCAGACTGAGTAGACCAGTGCATTCATTTCAATGATAAATAACTTGTGTGTGCAAAAAAGTTCTCTGCATCTCAAAAAGGACCATCAGAAATGGTGGGTTAGAAAGGTTGTCTTCACCATACCATACTGTGGCAAATTCTTCATCTTACCAGGGTATGCCACTCTGCACCCTTAAAACGTGTCCTGAGCTAATCTAGACCACTGAAACCAGGTGGGCTCATCTGAACATCAACATGGCACTGTTAATTTTGTGTTTAATAACAAGATATTTACATAGGTGTTTTCTAGGCACATCCTCCATTCCAGAATACCATGATTTTCACCTGGAGAATCAGGGGCTGAGCATCTAATTTAAACTCTCTCTAATTTTTCCTGAGTGACTATCTGCTGCATTTCCCAAGTATTATACCATTAAGGAGTGAATAAGGAAGATAATGAAGATCCGCTCTATTTAACCTACCTGAGAAGAGAAGTGAATTTCAAAACTACATGCCCCTGAAATTTTTTATGATAGAAGCTTAGTCCAAATTTGGTGGCATTTTAATTTGCAAGAAAATTTACATGATAGGATGATTGGTAAAGCTATGTAATATGTGTATATGTTCCTCATGGGAGCAATTAATGTATATCTGAGATTGTTGTTACAGAAAAGTCAAAATTGAGAATATCTAAGTATAACATACATGCAAATTTAGTACACTGTAGATCACCATAGATTTTATGGCATAATGGCCATCTTAAAACTAAGAAAATTTAAACCATAACCTACATATTCTTAGGCCTCCTAAGAAAATTTAAACCATCACCTACATATTTTTAGGCCTCTTTTCCCACCTGACATTGCTACTCAACTCGTAAGTATTGTATGAATCTTTTCTTCATCCATTTTCTGGGCACACTATAGAGGGCCTAAGTAATGTCTAAATACATTAAAGTAACTACATACACTAATGATGTGTAGAAGTATTAATCTTAGGAATTTTAACACTTAAAAGATTAATATATCAAAAAATCAGAGAAGTATGAAATACAGAGCTATTTTTTAATTAGAAGATAGCAAAAGACATCAAGACCCTCAATGACATCAGAGACCAATTAATGCTCAAGCACCGACAGGTTAAGTAAATCAGTGATAGGCTAATGTCTTGATTAGAGGCTGGGTCCTTCTGTACCTTTGACCCTGGAAATCTTAAACACACAGCAGGAATATGTCTATTCCTAGACAATCCTGACAGTTTGCACATATCTATGTCCCTCACATCATCGAGATAATATTATGGTGTGTGATTCTGTGATTTGAATAGTTTAGATTAACAATGAAACAAAGAACACATCTGACATATCTTAAAATCCATGATAGACTTGTATTCTAGCTTTCTAGGTCCCTTCTTGTTTAAACAAATGCTATAAAATTGAGTCAAGGAAAAGGTCATAAAATTATGGTTGAACATGTTTTAAAGATATACTTTTATAAAGGGTTATCAAAAGTGGAGATTGTAGGAAGTGAGAAATATAGATCGAAACTTAGCAATGGAATACAATCGTATATCCAGAAGTAAACTCACACAACAATGCTTAAAACATTTTTGACAAAGAAGAACAAACCAAACGTAGGAAAAAGAAAATATTCTTCAATGTTTCTGCTCCAAGTATATATATATATATATATATATATATATATATATATATATATATTATAAAGGCAATCAAACTGATTTGTTTCAACTTTCACAATACTCCAATCCTAAAAATTTACTTTAACATAATACTTGATACACAAATTTCATCAAATGTTGTAAATAAACATGAGCACTTACTGCTCAGATAAGAACAGCAATATAGAAATGAGTCCACAATAACATGAAACACTTTTGTAGTAAAATATTTTCCGTCAATAGGACAAAGCAGCAACCTGAATATTAGGTAAAATATTAGGAAAAAAATTTCACTAGCAATATAACTGTTAGAGTCTTCATATACAAAATATTTAAGAATCTAAAGCAATAGCCTTCCTATACTCAAAGGATATCAGGCTGAGAAAGAAATTAGTGAAATGACACCCTTCACAATATCCACAAACAATATAAATTATACTGGTGTGATTATACCCGAAAAAGTGAAACATATGTATGACCAAAACTTCAAGATTTTGAAGAAGGAATTCAAAGATGATCGCAGAGAATAGAAAAAAATCTCCCATGCTCTTGGATTGGCAGGATTACTATAGTAAACCTGGACATCTTGCTAAAAGCAATCTACAGATTCAATGCAGTCCACATTGCATGGAATTCTTCATATTGATATTAAAGCAATTCTTCTGAAATAACAACAACAAGAAACAGTATAGGTAAAAAGGTTTTCATCAGAAAGTAGTTCCAGGGGAATCAGCATCCTGGACCTCAGGCCACAGTACAAAGCAATAGTGTTAAATACTGCATGATCTTTGTACAGTGACAGGCAGGTAAATCAGTGTAATAGAAATGATGTCCAAGCAATGAACACAGATACCTATGGTCACTTGATCTTTGATAAAGAGCTGAATCCATGCAGTGGAAAAAGAGCCTTTTCTACAAAGTGTGTTGGTTAAAATGGAGGTCAGCATGGAGAATGAAAATCATCTCTGCTGTCATCCACAATTGTACAGGATTACTACCACTCTCTACACACATGATGCCCATTTCAAAATAGAGAGAGTTTTTTGACTGTTGTTATTATCTGTTATGTATTCAGTAGTGACTCTCCTATCCACATTGTAATTTAAACTGATTTGAAACGTCCATGTGTCAATTAACCATGACAAACAGAAGACAAAAATTTTCAGAAATATTTACAATCGAATGTTTCTACACTCTTCAAAACCAGAAAGAATTAAATTTTTTCAAACTGTTAGCATTAGAATAAAATTTTCATCAGGTGTAACTCAAAATACATTTAGCACAAGATATTAATTTCAATTCAAGATATTGGAAGATCAAGCGAGGACTAGTGAATGTAGTTTAATTATCATATGAAAATTTTTCAGAAGGTTGTAAACATCTCTCTCTCTCTCTCTCTCTCTCTCTCTCTCCTCTCTCTCTCTGTCTCTTTCTCTCTCCCTCTTCCAGCACATGTGTTAGAGTGTGAGTGTGTGTGTGTGCATTTCCACTTTGTATTAAAAACTCATACAATAATCTGTCTATTTCAAAATTGAAAAAGTATCTTCTTGATTATTTATGTTTTAAAATATATATGTCTACATATATGTATATATACAAATATATATATATATATATATGTGTGTGTGTGTGTGTGTGTGTGTGTGTGTGTGTGTGTAAATATATATTGAATGGGAGGAACATGACCTGAGTGTTTCTAGTCAAAACTTAAGATAGAAATGTTGAGAACAGTGCACATGTGCTGCTATCATGAGCAAGCACCAAATCACCTGACAGGGAAGTAGAAAATAAGTCACCAAATCTCAACACTTAGAACCTCAAAGATGTCAACACTCGTGATGATCTTTCCTAATATATTCTGAGAATGTGTTCACCACTGCTATAATCCCTGATATCTATCTGTTTCTCAGACTTTTATTTTGATTAGAAGAAGGAGAAGGATCTATTTCCCTTTTAACTCCTGAACAAGCTTCTGGTTCTTCTGACCCAGAGTTGATTTACACATGTAAGACAGGGCACAGGAACACCCTCATTATTGACTAAATCTCTAACGTAAGCAGATGGGACTGACATCAAAGACCTAACATTGGTGTCATGGTGTTATGACACACTGCTTGTACTTTCTCCAAGGCACAGGTAGGGCTAAGGATTCAATATCAAGTATCTATTCTCTTACTTGTAATCAGCTTCTATTGTTGGATCAGACTCTATATTTCCATCTTCAACTGTGTTTTTTGAGAAGAATTAATGGGGATTTTGACTGTCAACCGCACAAGATAGAAAAATGCATGTGAACTTGGATACAATTTCAGAATGAGTATTCATAGAAGATTGATAGACAACCCTAATTTACAAAGAGTTAACAAATATGCCTAGAAAATTGAAACACTTAGATTTTGTTTGTATATTGACTTGTAGAAATCTATGGACATAAGCTCTGCTATCACATTGTATAGTTGAGAATATCTAAAGAGCCAGGGGTTACTTGCCTCCTCACACAAGCTTGGTCTGACTACAGTGTTCATGTGATTTTAACAAACTCAGTCAATGCCACAGGCTTAAGAGAAATCAAAATCCACGGGTTCAAAATCTAAGAAAAAATGGCTGTACTGTGCACTCAGCTAAAATGGAGATATAGCTAGAATCCTGTGTTACTCTAAGCCAAAGTCTCATGCACAAAAAAAAATCATCAACTGTTCAAAATGATAATTTTGGGGGCCCAATTGCAAGGCAGAAAACCATTGAGTTGGCAAATGGATACAGTGTTGTTCCACTTTATCTACTATTGCTTAGTGGTACAAGAGAAATGCCTGATGCTCTCAGAAGAGAATGCAGAAAGCAGTGTGTCACTCTCTTCACAACAATGCCAGAGAAGTTCTGAGAACAATAGTTCACATAATCAGAAAAATCTCTCTCTCCCAGTTATTATATTCAGGGAGAAATTGCACATGGAAAAGAGACAACGTGAATTAAGTGATAACACAAACTGTCTTCAACTGAGAATCATTAGCCCTGATCTGACAGTCGATGGTCAACTTCAATTGCAATGCTCAATGCCCTATGCACAGCCAGTGCCAATGTTAGAATACTGTTTTAGAACAGAAACAGCATGGATCCATCAATATTAAAGCTTAATATAGAGATATATAACATTTTTAAATACTTGCTTTTCAGGAATTATGATAAACAGGAAAATCTATTTCCTTTCCAAATGCACCATTTCTTGAAAGATCTCAATTTTCCCTTCTGCAAGAAGTTTTTCCCAATAATCCCTATGCCTCCCTAATACCACATATGTATGTTCACTCTGGACATTTAGATGGATTTTTAGCTATTCCTGCCACTCCCTTTGAATGTCCAATTCTATTTCTCACAAAGACTCTTTGACATGGCTTCCATGATTGTGTATGAAATTTAATAATTTTAGGGAATCAGTATTCTATCATAATGTTGATATCACAGGCAATGCTTATAGCACTCTAGAATATCAGGAATGTTGAGAAAATGAATTTGTTATATAATTATCTTATTCCATTTTTACTGACCAAAGTCAAAATTATCCATTGTAGGAAACTCTTTTTGCAACATTACAGAACTTCTCACTTGCAAAACTAAATATTACTTTCAAAATATTACCAGAAATATCTCACTCCTTTCTAAAAATACCCCCATACAACATTTAAATTCTACTACAAATCACACTAGGCTGACTAGGGAGGTGAAATACCATCTTCCTCTTAAATTACAAAGAAACCTTCAATAAAGGTTCTTATACAATGAGATATAGAAGAACTATTGGAAATGTATGGGTCTCATGTATTCTCAGCTGAGATACAGTATAATGGACTCAACATTAAATTAACATAGTTTTCATGTGATTCATGGCTTGAAGCTCTTTTTACATGTTCCCTTACTTGTTGTGGAACATTCTCTACATAAAGCAAGCCTCTAAAATGGGACAAATGCAAAGATATTTGCATTAGATCATCAGGTAAACAAACAAATTGAGTATACAGACCTGGTAGCCTGCTCCAGTCTACAGCTCATGCTACCAATTTGTAATTGACAAGGGACACCTCTCATGTCCCTTTCCCAATATGGAAAATGCTTTTACCATGAAGAATTGTTGCCAACATGAGTATCAGTAACTAGGGGACCGAAGTGCATTGTCATTTGTAAGGCTATGTAATATTCCATCAAGAGAGAGTGAACATTTACTGAGCTTCATAAAAAGCAATCAGTCATGTTCAAGAATGGTATGTGGAACAGTTTGGTCATAAGAAATTTTATGAAGTCCCAGAGTGCGTGTTGTTGTCTGTAGGACTTGGCAACACAACGTTCCTGATTCCTAGCCAGCAGAAAGCATCATGTATGCACTTCAGTAAGACTGTCTTTATGTTGTCTGGATTATGAGGAAAAGCATAGCCCAGAAGGGTGACCATTCCTATTTAGTTTTATGAAGGAATAGAAAGAAATCTATTGAGCTGACCTCAACAATGTAAGAGGAAACAATGGTCAATGCTTACAGTGTTATGGTTATGAAGGAGGGCAGTCCTTGCTCTCAACACCATTAAAGAAGCACCTGATTGCTGCCTTCTCATGAGAAAGAAGAGGTATTGTCTCTCCTTGTAGACTGTAGAATGTAATGGATGGAGGTCTTATATTTTTACATAATGATAGTAATATATTTACATTACATATACCACTGACTTCCTGAGATCCTCATATTTTCACTTGTCAGTGTGTAAATTTAGTAGACAACAATTTCAGTGCTATAAGGGTTCATGAGACATAAGAAAATTGAAGACTTCATGATTCTATAACAGAGAAGTAACTCTGGTTTTAAACTTGGTAGCATGTATCTTTACTTGCTGAGCCATTATATTATTTTAATTCTTCACTCAAGGAATTTTATAAGTTATTTATCTGTTTTTATGAGTTTGGAAATGCATTTATATTTAAATTTGCATTATTCTGTCTCTTTGTCTTTGCCTCTTTCCTTTTTGCTCTCTCTCTCTCTCTCTCTCTCTCTCTCTCTCTCTCTCTCTCTGTATATTTGTGTATATGTATAGTTCTAAATATACGTGTATGATAATAAAATTCTATTATATAGATATATGTATGCATTATTGATTTGTTTCTGATAATTCAACCCAAGATTGATGTCTTCTCTTATTAAAATTATAAGAAGAAATTTGGAAAGGTTGGAGGACGTGCTGTGGTGACGGGAACGTAGAGTGACTTAAACATATTTATAGGGTTTTTCCTCTACTTGTAGTCCATAAGTCAAACTAAGTGAGCACTTTCACATCCCTGAATGCCCCTAGATCTCAATTTGTTTCTGAAGAGTTTTTTTATACTATGGAAATACTCCACCACTAAGTTACACTTCATGCCTATAACCCAATCATCTTCATCAACAATTAATGGTTAGGATGAATTAAGAATCACAGTTGCTGTTTGGCCATTCTGAAAAAAGTTTTGTGGGAATAGTTTATAAAATAACAATTATTATAAAATAATATTGTGAATATTTAGCTATCCGGTAGAGAAAAGATAAAGATTAGGGCCCAACATTCATGAAAGTCAGGGTATTATGGGAAATATTTATATTAAAGTATTTATACTGAAGATGGTTCTAGTAGAGGAAGCTAGTTCAGACTATCCATTAGATTTTATTTACCAAAGCAAATAACCACTATCCCGAAGATTCCAAATGAGTAACTCTTGGACAGGATAAGGATAATAGCAAGTACTAAGAGGAAAAATGAGTTCTGTGCCCTACGGCTATTTCAATCTATTTATTTAAATCTATTTAATTTGAAATTTATGGAAATTATAGAACTCATTTTCCAGACAGAAGGACACTGAGGATGGTCAGGTAGATGGTATTCTGTCTGACTGAGCTCACTCAGTAGGATTGCTGGTGCTATCAGAAGCCTGTACTACAGTTCTTGCCTCACAGTAAAAAAAAACATTTCTATTCTTCTGTTTTCTGAACAGTTATTCTAGAAACCTGGGTAAGTATTCTTGCAGAAGGAGATTTTGCACCTTTTCAAGGAATGACACTATGTTGAAGGAAAGCTTTAAAATTTACCAAGACATTCAAAATGTTATCCGTTGTGAACACATAGCAAGTGTGGTGCATTTTATAATAGGACTCAGACAATTGAGCCTTGTATGAGCCTTAAAACTGTGCAAAAGGGTAATTAGATGAAAGTAACATGGAATTCTCACTTTCAGATTCTTAGAATATGTTCATTCTTATAGCAGATTTTCCAGAAATCAGTTACATTCCAATAGTTAGAAAAGGCTCACCACAAAACCGCTCTGGAAATCAGTGTGGCGTTTCCTCAAAAAATTGGGCATGTCCCTTCCAGAGGACCCTGACATACCACTCCTGGGCATATACCCAGAGGATTCCCCTGCATACAATAAAGACTCATGCTCCACTATGTTTATAGCAGCCTTGTTTATAATAGCCAGAAATTGGAAGGAGCCCAAATATCCCTCAAAGGAGGAATGGATACAGAAAATGTGGTATATTTATACAATGGAATACTACTCAGCAATTAAAAATAATGAACTCTTGCAATTTGTAGGTAAATGGTTAGACCTGGATAATATCATCCTGAGTGAGCTAACCCAATCACAAAAGAATACACATGAAATGCAATAACTGATGATTGGATATTAATGAGCCCAGAAGCCCTAAATTCTCAAGGCAGAATTAGCAATTCAAATGAATCCCAAGAAGAAAGGAGAGGACCCTGAGCCTGGAAAGATTGGAACCAGTTTTGTAGAGAAACTGGGGGTGGGGGGAAGGGGAATGATTGGGATATAGTTGGGGGGAGAGGAACTATGGGACATAGGGAGGGGGTAACTGGGAAAGGGGAAATCCTTTGGAATGTAATCATAGAATACAGAAAATTAAAATTGAAAAAAATAAAAAGAAAAGGCTCACCACAAACTCACATTTGCTATAATATCACAAAATCAACAGGTGTCAAGCCACTTTTAAATTCATGTGGAGATCTTCCTCTCTACAGTTTAAACCAGAATTTTTTTTCTGTCTGAAAACAGGTACATGTTTCATTTAAAGACCTAAATTAGTCCATTTCATATCCCTTTACTTATATAGGATTTTTTGATTCTGTGTCTCCTGAGAGTATTGGTTGATAACATGTAGCTGTTCACAGGATATTCTGAAGGTCCAGAGACTTCTAAATACATAAATTATAAATACAAGATGAGGATGATATTGGAAACGAAGACTGCGACCAGAGGGTTTAAAAAATAAATAAATAAATAGATATAATCTAAGGGTCCTTCACAGATGAATCTCAGTTGACCCAACTGCTAAATTTTCTCACTAAATAACAGGCATGTGACAGACTGTCTATGCTTTTTACTTGGTTCTTGGTAATGATTGAATAGAAAATGAGCAGTCCCTGGTGAGCTCTCAAAGTCTGCCTCGAAAACAGTAAGATGGCAAAATTTTATTCCTGGAATAAGGTGACGGCTTTGTAGTTCTCAGCAGTTCAATAATTTTAGAGAGTGTTTGAATGCTAATCAGTAATTCATTTCTTCTCACACCCTATCCATCTTAAGAGGACCATATATGGTCACTCCAGCCTTATTAGCAGTTGAATGGGGTGCTACTTAGCTAGAGATTCCTTCAGCTTCTGTTTAAAGAAGCAAGGAATAAATGACACATTCCAAAAACACTCACATTCTTGCAGATAAGCAAATGTCTTACTATGTCAATTTAGTCCAATATCTGTGTTTTAAAAAGTCATATATGTCAGAAAATCACCATCAAACTGATCAATTCACTCAACAGAAAGTACTAAACACCTATGAGTTGACAAATATATTCAGGATCTGTCTCTAATGAGTCTAATGTTTGACTGAATTAGAGGTATTTCTTTCAACACCACAGCTGATTGAGAGAGCTAAGTGGGTCCATCTCAGAGACTGATTGAAAAAGTCTTAAGAACAGAAGGTTACATAGCTTGAATATAAAGTCACATAATGACACCGATCTAGTTTCTACTGTCTTAAAATGACTGAATAGTCATGATCCAAAAGGGAGAAATATGCTGTGAGCTCTACAATAAAGTGGTAAATATGGATTTTGTTAAGGGAAATAGGCCATGATTCCTAGAAGGTAATGGTGTTTGCTTGTTCTGGCTGCAAATATGTTCTAGCTGGAAAATGTTGGGAATGGATGGAAAGAAAGTGCAGAGCATCAATTTGTTTGTAGATGATTAGTGGTGTCTTCCTTCTCCATGTAGTTTAGCCACAAAACCTAGGAGTAGTTTTTTAGGAGAAGTGTTCAAGCTTTACTGAAGTTTCAATTGTAGAAATATCCATCAGGGATATACACATGGTATTCAAATATGAAAAACACATATTGTGCCAACACAAATTATTAACTTTATAGTTGTAATTATAAACAAATTATATTGTTGCATAATTCTGTGGGCAACCATCATCTGAACAAGATGACACGTCCCTCATCTGTTTACACACAAAGATTTATCCAGAAATCAGAAAGACGTTTTGCAGGCCAAATGTCTCACTGTATCACTGACATAGTTCAAAAATCAATGTATATGTTCATATTATATTTCTCACCAAACAAATTCGAAGTTAATATATTAATATAGAAAAGGAGACAGAGGGGGACATACTTGAAGATTCTATAAAAAGCCAGTCAAGCTGTATGATTTGTCTGTATGTAGCAAAGTGTGGGTGTTGCCCTACAAATTACCATACTCTTAAGCAATCAAGCTATCAGAAGTTTTACTTGTGCTCTTGTTCCATCTTCCATGGTGTTTTTCAATGTCTTTATTTGTAAATTCCAGCAAGAGAAATATAACAGGAAAATATCTGGCAAATGTTAAGTAAAACAAGCAGCAAACCATCATAGAAAATACAATAATAATTCATTCCTTCATAAACCAAGGTACTATTAGTTTGTTTGCAATAATATCTGAATCAAAGATTCATACTAGAACAACTATAGGACTCAATCTTCCATTAGAAAATGAACTCTGATTCTATTCCATGTCATATCATAGATGTTCTGCTACCTCATTCAAGGTTCATTTATAAATGAAACTCAATATCAAACATTTTCACATCTAAATCTGTGGATTGTTCCTCATCACTGCCCTTAACTTCTGCTTTTTTTCCCAATAAGAAGACATTTCCTTTCAACCCACACATCCTTTTATGAGTTATTTTTTTGTTCTGAGTTTAGGGATTAGTTCCACAATAAAAACTGGAACTACAACAGCTTGCTTTCTTTAAAAAGGTGAAACTTTTCTTTCATTATCTACACTATACACAACCCTAAGTCTTTCCATGTCTCTTTTTCCGACACTGATCAATCGTTTTTAATAATCTCTTCAATATGTATGAAATAAGGAGTAATGCCAAATTATTTATGGGTATATTGGCAAACTAGGAAGAGAAAATTAATTTGATATCAGCAAAATTCAGTACACAAATTCTTTTTTTTCAAAACAGTATGTTTCTTTATAACCCTGACTGTTCTGTAATTAACTATGTAGACCAGGGTGGCCTCGAACTCTGAAAACTTCCTGTCTCTAATTTCCAATTGCTGGAATTAAATGCTGGTACCACCACTACATGGCAGTACCCAAATTCTGTAGGGAAAATTCCAGCGGATCTCTTGCTTTTGACCAGATATAAATTCTGGAAGAGGAGTTCTTGGAAACCACTTATAGCACCTTGTTCACAGGAAATGAAGCATAGAGCCTAGAATTCTCCATTCTAATGATATATTTAGAGAGTCCCTGAAGTATAATCAATACATTTCCCTTGCTGGGATTTTCTTTCTTCAAAAAGATGTTTAATATCATTTTCAGACTGAGTAGACCAGTACATTCATTTCAATGATAAATAACATGAGTGTACAAACAAGTTCTCTGCACCTCACAAAGGACCATTAGAAATGGTGGGTTAAAAAGGTTGTCTTCACCATACCATACTGTGGCAAAGTCTTCATCTTACCAGGGTATGCCACTCTGCACCCTTAAAACGTGTCCTGAGCTAATATAGACCACTGAAAACAGGTGGGCTCATCTGAACATCAACAAGGCACTGTTAATTTTGTGGTTAATAACAAAATATCTACATAGGTGTTTTCTAGGCACATCCTCCATTCCAGAATACCATGCTCACGGGTCTGAGCATCTAATTTAAACTCTCTCTAATTTTTCCTGAGTGACTTATTTGCTGTATTTCCCAAGTATTATACCATTAAGGAGTGAATAAGGGATATGGCGAGAGGGGACAGCCTTGTTTAGTCCCTGATTTTAGAGGGATTGCTTCAAGTTTTTCTCTGTTTACCTTGATGTTGGCTACTGGTCTGCTGTATACTGCTTTTACTATGTTTAGATATGGGCCTTGAATTCCTGTTCTTTCCAAGACTTTTAGCATGAAAGGATGCTGAATTTTGTCAAATGCTTTTTCAGCATGCAATGAGATGACCATGTGGTTTTTTTCGTTGAGTTTGTTTATGTAGTGGATTATGTTGATGGATTTCTGTATATTGAGCCATCCCTGCATCCCTGGGATGAAGCCAACTTGATCATGGTGAATGATCATTTTGATGTGTTCTTGGATTCGGTTGCCAAGAATTTTGTTTAGTATTTTTGCATCGATATTCATAGGAGAAATTGGCCTGTAGTTCTCTTTCTTAGTTGGATCTTTGTGTGGTTTTGGTATCAGGGTAATTGTGGCTTCATAGAATGAGTTGGGTAGTGTTCCTTCTGTTTCTATTTTGTGGAATAATTTGAAGAGTTTCGGTATCGGGACTTCTTTGAAGGTCTGATAGAATTCTGCACTAAAACCGTGTGGTCCTGTGCTCTTTTTGCTTGGAAGTCTGTCTATGACCCCTTCTATTTCTTTGGGGGTTATGGGTCTGTTTAGATGATGTATTTGATCCTGGTTTAATTTTGGGATTTGGTAACTGTCTAGGAAATTGTCCATTTCCTCCAGATTCTCCAGTTGTGTTGATTATAGGTTTTTGTAGTAGGATCTGAGGATTTTTTGAATTTCCTCAGTTTCTGTTGTTATATCTCCCTTTTCATTTCTAATTTTGTTAATATGAATACTGTTTCTGTGCTCTTTAGTAAGTCTGGCTATGGGTTTATCTATCTCCTTGATTTTCTCAAAGAACCAGCTCCTGGTTTTGTTGATTCTTTGTATGGTTCTCTTTGTTTCAACTTGATTGATTTCAGCCCTGAGTTTGATGATTTCCTGTCTTCTACTCCTCCTGGGTGAAATTGCTTCTTTTTGTTCCAGAGCTTTCAAGTCTGCCATTAAGTTGCTAGTATATGCTCTCTCCTGTTTCTTTTTGGAGACACTCAGGATTATGAGTTTTCCTCTAAGCACTGCTTTCCTTGTGTACCATAGATTGGGGTATGTTGTGCCTTCGTTTTCATTAAATTCTAAGAATTCTTTGATTTCTTTCTTTATTTCTTCCTGGACTAAGGTATCTTTGAGTAGAATATTGTTCAGCCTCCACGTGTATGGAGATTTTCTGATGTTTTTGTTGCTATTAAAGACCACTCTTACTCCAGGGTGATCTGATAAGAGGCATGGGATTAGTTCAATCTTTTTATATTTATTGAGATCTGTTTTGTGTCCAATTATATGGTCGATTTTGGAGAAGGTACCATGAGGGGCTGAGAAAAAGTTATAGTCTTTTGCTTCAGGGTGAAATGTTCTATAGCACTTGAGGTACTAGCTAGAGCAATTTGAAAACAGAGGGAAGTCAAAGGGATACAAATCGGAAAGGAAGAAGTCAAAATATCACTATTTGCAGATGATATGATAGTATACTTAAGTGACCCAAAAACCTCCACCAGAGAACTCCTGCAACTGATAAACAACTTCAGCAAAGTGGCTGGCTATAAAATCAACTCAAGTAAATCAATTGCCTTCCTATATGCGAAGGATAAGCAGGCCAAGAAAGTAATTAGGGAAATGACACCCTTCACAATAGCCAAAAATGATATAAAGTATCTTGGAGTGACGCTAACCAAACATGTGAAAGACTTATATGAAAAAAACTTCAGATCTATGAAGAGGAAAATTGAAGAAGACATCAGAAAATGGGAAAACCTTCCATGCTTGTGGGTTGGCAGGACTAATATAGTCAGAAAGGAAATCTTGTCCAAAGCAATATACAGATTCAATGCAATCCACATCAAAATCCCAATTCAGTTCTTCATAGAGTTAGAAAGAGCCATTCTCAAATTCATCTGGATTAACAAAAAACCCAGGATAGCTAAAACTATCATCATCAGCAAAAGAACTTCTGGGGAAATCAATATCCCAGACCTCAGGCAATATTACAGAGAAGAGGTATTAAAAACTTCATGGTATTGGTTCAGTGACAGGGAAGCAGATCAATGGAATAGGATCGAAGACCCAGAATTGAACCCACATATCTATAGCTAATTGATCTTCGACAAAGGAGCTGAAAACATCCAGTGGAAAAAAGATAGCCTTTTCAACAGATGGTGCTGGCTCAACTGGAGATCAGCATGCAGAAGAATGAGAATTGATCCACTCTTATCTCCTCGCACTAAGCTCAACTCCAAGTGGATTAAGGACCTCCACATAAAACCAGACACACTGAAACTAATAGAAAAGTAACTGGGGAAGACCCTTGGAGATATTGTCTCAGGGGGGAAATTCCTGAACAGAACACCAATTGCTTATGCTCTAAGAGCAAGAATAGACAAATGGGACCTCATAAAACTACAAAGTTTCTGTAAGGCAAAAGACACTGTCAAAAGGATAAATCTGCAACCAACAAATTGGGAAAAAATCTTCACCAACCCCACATCCGACAGAGGGCTAATATCCAATATATACAAAGAACTCAAGAAGTTATACCCCAAAGAACCAAATAACCCTATCCAAAAATGGGGTACAGAGCTAAACAGAGACTTTTCACCTGAAGAAATTCGGATGGCTGAGAAACACCTTAAAAAATGTTCAACATCACTAGTCATTAGGGAAATGCAAATTAAAACAACCCTGAGATTTCACCACAAATCAGTCAGAATGGCTAAGATTAAAAACTCAGAAGCCATCAGGTGTTGGCGAGGATGTGGAGAAAGAGGAACACTCCTCCACTGCTGGTGGGAATGCAAGCTGGTACAACCACTCTGGAAATCAGTATGGCGGTTCCTCAGAAAACTGGATGTGATACTTCTGGAGGACCCAGCCATACCACTCCTGGGAATATACCCAGAAGACTCCCCAGCATGCAATAAGGATACATGCTTTATTATGTTCATAGCAGCCTTATATATAACAGCCAGAAGCTGGAAAGAACCCAGATGTCCCTCAACAGAGGAATGGATACAAAAAAACGTGGTATATATATATACAGTGGAGTACTATTCAGCCATCAGAAACAATGAATTCATGAAATTCTTAGAGAAATGGATGGAGCTGGAGAACATCATACTAAATGAGGTGACCCAGTCTCAAAAAAATACCCATGGTATACAGTCACTGATAAGTGGATATTAGCCTAGAAACTTGGAACACCAAAGACATAAATCACACATCAAGTGATGTCTCACAAGAAGAAAGGAGTGGACACTGGTGCTAGAATGGACCAAAACATCATTGTGGGGGAGTACAAGAACAGTAAGGTGGGAGGGGGTGGAAGAGAGAGCAGGGGGAGGGAAAAGGACATGTGGGATCTTTGGGGGTGGGGAACCAGAAAAAGGGAAATGAATTGAAAATATAGAATATATCCAATAAAAATACAAAAAAAAGGAGTGAATAAGGAAGATAATGAAGATCTGCTCTATTTAACCTACTTGAGAAGAGAAGTGAATTTCAAAACAACATGCCCCTGAAATTTTTTATGATAGTCCAAATTTGGTGGCATTTTGATTTGCAAGAAAATTTATATGATAGGATGATTGGTAAAGCTATGTAATATGAGTATATGTTCTTCATGGTAGCAATTGATGTATATCTGATAGTGTTGTTACAGAAAGTTCAAAAATGAGAATATCTAAGTATAACATACATGCAAATTTAGTACAATGTAGATCACCATAGATTTTATGGCATAATGGCCATCTTAAAACTAAGAAAATTTAAACCATAACCTACATATTTTTAGGTGTCTTTTCCCACCAGATGTTTCTACTCAACTTGTAAGTATTGTATGAATCTTTTCTTCATCCATTTTCTGGGCACACTATAGAGGGCCTAAGTAATGTCTAAATACATTAAAGTAACTACATACACTAATGATGTGTAGAAGTATTAATCTTAGGAATTTTAACACTTAAAAGAATAATATATCAAAAAATCAGAGAAGTGTGAAATACAGAACTATTTTTTAATTAGAAGATAGCAAAAGACATCAAGACCCTCAATGACATCAGAGACCAATTAATGCTCAAGCACCGACAGATTAAGTAAATCAGGGATAGGCTAATGTCTTGATTAGAGGCTGGGTCCTTCTGTACCTTTGACCCTGGAAATCTTAAACACACAGCAGGAAGATGTACATTCCTAGACAATCCTAGACAGTTTGCACATATCTATGACCCTCACATCATGGAATCATATTATGGTGTGTGATTCTGTGATTTGAATAGTTTAGATTAACAATGAAACAAAGAACACACCTGACATATCTTAAAATCCATGATAGACTTGTATTCTAGCATTCTAGGTCACTTCATGTTTAAACAAATGCTATAAACTTGAGTCAAGGAAAAGGTCATAAAATTATGGTTGGACATGTTTTAAAGACATACTTTTATAAAGGGTTATCAAAAGTGGAGATTGTAGGAAGTGAGAAATATAGAGTGAAACTTAGCAATGGAATACAAACGTACATCCAGAAGTAAACTCACACAACAATGCTTAAAACATTTTGACAAAGAAGAACAAACCAAACGTAGGATAAAGAAAATATTCTTCAATGTTGCTGCTCCAAGCATATATATATATATATATATATATATATATATATATATATATATATTACTTTTATATACATATGTAGTATAGTATAAAAGCAATCAAACTGATTGATTAGTTTCAATTTGCACAATACTCCAGTCCTATAAAATTACTTTACCATAATACTTGATACACAAAATTTCATAAAAAGTTGTAAATAAACATGAGCTCTTACTGCTCAGATAAGAACAGCAATATAGAAAGGAGTCCACAATAACATTAAACACTTTTGTAGTAAAATATTTTCCCTCAATAGGACAAAGCAGCAACCTGAATATTAGGTAAAATATTAGGAAAAAATTTCATCAGCAATATAACTGATAGAGTCTTCATATCCAAAATATTTAAGAATCTAAATCAATAGCCTTCCTATACTCAAAGAATAAGAAGTCTGAGGAAGAAATTAAGGAACTAACACCCTTCACAATAGCCACAAACAATGTAAAGTATCTTGGTTTGACTCCCTCATACAAGTGAGAGATCTGTATGAAAAGAACTTCAGGTTTCTATAGGAAGATGTCAAAGAACAACTCAAAAATGGGAAAAAAAAACTTCCATGCTTCTGGATTGGCAGGATTAATATAGTAAAAATGGCCTTGTTGCCAAAACCTGATTAGTATTGGTACAGTGACAGGCTGATAGATCAATGGAATTGAACAGGTGACCCAGAAGTGAACCCACACACCTATCATCATGCAATTTTTGACACAGAAACTAAAATCATTCAGTGGAAAAAGATAGCCTTTTTAACAAATGGTGCTGGTTCATCTAGAGGTCATCATGGAGAAGAATGAAAATTGTCCCACTCTTATCTCCTCATACTAAGCTCAAATCCAAGTGGATGAAGGACCTCCACATAAAAACAGACACACTGAAACTAATAGGAAGGAAACTGGGGACACCCTTGAGGATATGGGTAGAGTAGAACAGAAAACCAATAGCTTATACTCTAAGTTCAAGAATTGAAAAAAGTGACATATGAAAAAATTATGTAAAACAGTACCATTAGAACATACACAATACTAGAATTGAAGAAATTGACACAAGAAGAAAGTTTGTGTCTCTAGGATGGAAAATCTTAATTATAGAATATAATAAAATAAGATAAATATTGCTGTATGTCTGTCCTAAATATTTCTCTATGTTTTAATATGAAGATTATTAAGGGAATAAAACTAAAGAAAAATTAAGATAAGAAATAATTGATAGTTAAATAATTAATATTAATGAAAGAAAATCCTTGCAGAGCATATGGCTCATGAATGCCTGTAAAAATGGTGCAGAGGGAAAACATCTTACTTATAGTGCACTTGTCTTGGATACATAAAAAAAATGAGAATGATTTAAAGACTAATTAATGTGTTAGACTCAAAGACTGAAAATTGGATTGTGATACGTATAAGGAGGCAGGGTCTTTCTTTAAAGTTTCAAAGAGGAGAAAGTGAAAAGTGGCATTTATAAGTTGCTGAGAGAAATCTGACATTCTCAAAAGCAAAATGAAATGTGTTTATATATGAGGAAAACTAGGTTAAAAACCTTGGAAACAATAGGAATTCAAGGCCCATACCAAAACATTGTAAATGCAATATAGAGGCAACCAGTAGCCCATATCAAACTACATGCATAGAAACATGAAACAATCCGACTAAAATAGGCAAGTAGACAAGGCTATACTCTCTATATTTACTCAACATAGTACTTGAAGTTCCAGTTAGAGCATTAAAAAAACAAAGCATTGTCAAAGGATGAATTCAAAAGGATTAAGTAAAATTATCATTATTTACAGATGATATGATAGTTTACTTAAGCAACCAAAAAAAAACTACACCAGAGTATTCCTATAGCTGATGAACAAATTCAGCAATGTGGCTGGATATACCATTAGCTCAATCCAAACAGTAGCCTTCCTATACTCAAAAGATAACACTCTGAGAAAGAAATTAGTGAAATGACACCCTTCACAATATCCACAAAAATAAAAGTATCTTGGAGTGACTCTAACCAAACAAGTTAAATATATGTATGACCAGAACTTCAAGACTTTGAAGAAAGGAATTCAAAATGACCTCAGAATATGGGAAAAATCTCCCAAGCTCTTGGATTGGCAGGATTACTTTAGTAAACATCTATATCTTGCCAATAGCAGTCTACAAATTCAATGCAATCCCTATCAAAATCTCATCTAAATTCTTTATAATGTTGGTAAAGCTCTTCTTAAATTCGTCTGAAATAACAAAAATCCCAGAATAAGTAAAACTGTTTTTATCAGTAAAAGTAGTTCCATGGGAATCAGCATCCTGGACCTCAGGCCACAGTACAAAGCAATAGTGTTAAATACTCCATGATAATTGTACAGTGACAGGTAGGTAGATCAGTGGAATAGAAATGATGACAAAGCAATGATCCCACACACCTAGGGTGACTTGATCTTTGATAAAGAGCTAAATCCATGCAGTGGAAAAAAGAGCCTTTTAAACAGTGCAGGTTAATGTGGAGGTCAGCATGGAGAATGAAAATCTATCTATGTTATTATCATCCACAATTGTACAGGATTACTACCACTCTCTACACACATTGAAATGATGTCCATTTCAAAATAGAGAAAGTTTTATTGACTGCTGTAATTATCTGTTATGAATTCTTTAGGCACTCTCCTATTGAAATTGGATTTGCAACTGATCTGGAACATCCATGTGTCATTTAACAATGACAAACGTAGAAGACAAAACAATTCAGAAATCTTTACAATCTAATGTTTTCTACAGTTTTGGAAATCTGAATGAGTTGTATGCTCTCAAGTTGTTAGCACTAGAATATAATTTTCATCTAGCATAACTCAAATTACATTTAGCAAAAGATATTAATTTCAATTCTAGATATTGGAAGATCAAGGGAGGACTTGTGAATGTAGTTTAAGTATCAATTCAAAATATTCAAAAAAGTCATAAACATCTCTCTTTCTGTCTCTGATTCTCTCTCTCTCTCTCTCTCTCTCTCTCTCTCTCTCACTGTGTGCAGCCATATGTGTTTGTGTGTGTGTCTGCACGTGAGTGTGCATATTTGCATTTCCTGCTTGTATTACAAACTCAGAGGATAAGCCATTTCAAAATCTGAGTGATAAATTTCTAAGTGTATCTTATTTTGGTTAATTATGTTTAAAGTATCATTCTGACAGTTTTAAATTATATATATATATGTATATTTATGCATATATATGTATGTATATATGTGTATATATGTCTCTCTCTATATATGTTAGTGTGTGTTTGTGTATATGTGTACTTTAACATTATGACAACTGTACATAAAAATCACATCTAATCTTTATTCTACAGTGCATACTTGTTGATTAGTTTAAAATCATTCAACATGTATTTATCACTCTGAGAGACTGAATGCTGAGCATCGATTGAATGATCATATTGTTATTGCAACAATGTGGTGAGAACTGACTACTGTCCTGTATGTTATTATATCCATATCATAGTAATGGTGTGATCTCTCTATATCTTAGCTCTGTAGTGTGAACACTACTTTGAAGAAAATGTTATCAACAACATATGATGGACACAATTGATATAAATTGTGTAGTTGCAAACTCTGTGTCAATCACGCATTACCCACTGTGTAAAATCACAATACAATGTCTATTCTGTGAGGGAGACAGTGTGATAGTCAGTGTAGGATGATCAATTGGTGATTTGAAAACACCAAAACTATCACTATTTGCATATGATATGATAGTCAATTAAGTGATCCAAAAAAATCCACAAGAGAACTTCTACAGCTGATAAAGAACTTCAGCAAAGTGGTTGGTTATAAAATTAACTCAAGCAAGTCAGTGGCCTAGAAAGAGCAATTCTCAAATTTCTGGAGCAACAATAAACCCAGGATAGCTAAAACTATTCTCAACAATAAAAGGACTTCTGGGGGAATCAATATCCCTGACCTTAAGCAGTAGTACAGAGCAATTGTGTTAAAAACTGCATGGTATTGTTACAGCAACAGGCAAGTAGATCAGTGGAATAGGATTGAAGACCCAGAAATGAACCCACAGACTTATGGTCACTTGATCTTTGATAAAGGAGCCACAACCATCTGGTGGAATAAAGATAGCCTTTTCAACAAATGGTGCTGGTTCAACTGGAGATCAACATGCAGAAGAATGCGAATTGACCCACTCTTATCTCCTTGTACTAAGATCAACTCCAAGTGGATCCACATAAAACCACATAAAACCTCCACATAAAACCAGACACACTGAAACTATTAGAAAAAAAAAAACCGGGGAAGACCCTGGAGGACATGGGCACAGGGGAAAGTTCCTGAACAGAACACCAATACCTTATGCTCTAATAGCAAGAATTGACAAATGGGATATATTGCAACCAGGACACAGCTAGAAAGGCCCAGGTAGACACCCCTTGCAGGGTTACCCTAACAGGGGATCTGCTAGGCTCTCGGAGCCAAGCAGGCCGAGTTCTGCCTAGGCTTGTTGGGAATTCCCCGCACACTCTGGCAGTGCACTTAGGCTGAGGTCTGCAACCAGCTCGCCGGCCCCTGGACCAGCGTTAGTGGCGGGCCTCCATATTGCAACCAGGACACAGCCGGAAAGGCCCAAGTAGACACCCCTTCCAGGGCTACACACGGGGGATCTGCTAGGCTCTCGGAGCCAAGCAGGCCGAGTTCCACCTAGGCTCTGTGGGTCTTCCCCGCACCCTCTGGCCGTGCACCGAGGCAGTGGGCAGCAACCAGCTCGCCAGCTCCTGGACCAGCAATAGCAGCAGGCCTCCATATTGCAACCAGGACACCGCTGGAGAAGCCCAGGTAGACAGACTCCATCAGGGGCTACAATCACATGGGTGGCAGCCAGCTTATGATCCCTTAAAGCAGCAGTCACACATATTCACCAGTAGAGAAACAACAGGTGAGCCTAGCCTCACAGGAGATTCAAACACCAGCCACTGACAACAAGGCCAACTAACACCAGAAATAACCAGATGGCAATAGGAAAACAAAGGAACGTTACTAACAAAAATCAAGGCAACATGACAGCATCTGAACCCAATTCTCCAACAACAGGAAGCCATGGATACCCCAAAACACCAGAAAAACAAGACTTGGATATAAAATCACTGGTCAGGATGCTGGTAGCTGAACACATAGAAAAATCTCGTAAAGAAATAGAGGAGAAAATGGATCAAAAGTTAGAAGCCTTTACGAGGCAAATACAAAAATCACTTCAAGAAATGCAGGAGAAGATGGATCAAAGAGAAGAAGACAATAAGCAAGAAAGACAAAAGTCACTTAAAGAACTACAGAAGAACGTGGGCCAACAAGTAGAAGCTATGAAAGAGGCACAAAAATCTATTAAAGAAATACATGAAAACACAATCAAGCAAGCAAAAGATCTGAGCACATCCATCCAGACACTAAAAACAGAAGTAGAAACAACTAAGAAATCAGAGAGGGAGACAACATTGGATATAGAAAACCTGGGGAAGAAATCAGGGGCCATAGACGCAAGTATCAAAAATAGAATACAAGAGATAGAAGACAGAATCTCAGAAGCTGAAGATACCATAGGAACCATTGATTCAACAGTCAAAGAAAATACTAAATGCAAAAAGGTGGTAACCCAAAACATCCAGGAAATCCAAGACACTATGAGAAGACCAAACCTAAGGATTATAGGTATAGACGAGAGTGAAGATTTACAACTTAAAGGGCCAGCCAATATCTTCTATAAAATTATGGAAGAAAACTTCCCCAACCTCAGGAGAGAGACGCCCATGAATATACAAGAAGCCTATAGAACCCCAAACAGACTGGACCAGAACAGAAATACATCCTGTCACATAACAATCAAAACTCCAAATGTAATAAACAAAGAAAGAATACTAAAGGCAGCAAGAGAAAAAGGCCAAGTAACATATAAAGGAAGACCTATCAGAATAACACCAGACTTCTCACCTGAGACCATGAAAGCTAGAAGATCCTGGGCAGATATCATGCAAACTCTAAGAGAACACAAACTTCAGCCAAAACTACTTTACCCAGCAAAACTCTCAATTGCCATTGATGGAGACATCAAGGTATTCCATGACAAAACCAAATTTGCAAGATATCTCTCCACAAATCCAGCCCTACAAAGGGTAATAGGGGGAAAACACCAAGACAAGGACGGAAACTACACCCTGGAAGAAGCAAGATAGAAACCTCCTCTCATCAAACCCAAAAGAAGATAACCTCTTGAATATAAAAAAATAAATATGATAAATAAATATAATTTCAAAAATGTCTGGAGGTAATAATTACTATTCCTTAATATCTCTTAACGTCAATGGACTCAATTCCCCAATAAAAAGACATAGATTAACAGACTGGATACAGAAACAGGACCCTACATTTTGCTGCATACAGGAAACACATCTCAGTGTTAAAGACAAACACTGCCTTAGAGTAAAAGGCTGGAGGACAATTTTACAAGCAAATGGTCTCAGGAAACAAGCTGGAGTAGCCATTCTAATATCAGATAAAATTGACTTCCAACCTAAAATCATCAAAAGAGACACAGAAGGTCACTTCTTGCTGGCCAAAGGGAAAATCCACCAGGAAGAGCTCTCAATACTGAACATCTATGCTCCAAATGCAAGGGCAGCCTCATTCGTAAAAGAAACCTTACTAAAGCTTAAAGCACACATTACACCTAACACAATAATTGTGGGTGACTTCAACACCCCACTCTCCTCAATGGACCGATCAGGAAAACAGAAACTAAACAGGGACACAGTGAAACTAATTCAAACTCTGGACCAATTGGATTTAACAGATATATATATAGAACATTTCATCCTAAAGCTAAAGAATATAACTTTTTCTCAGCACTGCATGGTACCTTCTCCAAAATAGACCATATAATCGGTCACAAGACAGATGTAAACAAATACAAGAAGATCGAGCTAATCCCATGCCTCCTATCAGATCACCATGGAGTAAGAGTGTTCTTCAATAGCAACAAAAACAACAGAAAGCCCACATACACATGGAAACTGAACAATACTCTACTCAATGACACCTTGGTCAAGGAAGAAATAAAAAAAGAAATCAAAGATTTTTTAGAATTCAATGAAAATGAAGGTACAACCTACCCAAATCTATGGGACACAATGAAAGCAGTGCTAAGAGGAAAACTCATAGCTCTAAGTGCATCCAAAAAGAAACTGGAGAGAGCATACACTAGCAGCTTAACGGCACACCTTAAAGCCCTGGAAGAAAAACAAGTTAATTCACCCAGGAGGAGTAGAAGACAAGAAACCATCAAACTCAGGGCTGAAATCAATCAAATAGAAACAAAGAGAACCATACAAAGAATCAACAAGACCAGGAGCTGGTTCTTTGAGAAAATCAACAAGATAGATAAACCCTTAGCCAGACTAACCAAAGGACACAGAGACTGTATACAAATTAATAAAATTAGAAATGAAAAGGGGGATATAACAACAGAAACTGAGGAAATTCAAAAGATCATCAGATCCTACTACAAAGGTCTACACTCAACACAACTGGAGAATCTGGAGGAAATGGACGATTTCCTAGACAGATATCAAATACCAAAATTAAATCAGCATCAAGTAGAACAGCTAAATAGTCCCATAACCCCTAAAGAAATAGAAGGGGTTATAGAAAGCCTCCCAACCAAAAAAAGTACGGGACCAGATGGTTTTAGTGCAGAATTCTACCAGACTTTCAAAGAAGACTTAACACCAATACTCTTCAAACTATTCCACAAAATAGAGACAGAAGGGACACTGCCCAACTCATTCTTCGAAGCCACAATTACGCTAATAGCTAAACCACAAAAAGATCCAACAAAGAAAGAGAACTTCAGGCCAATTTCTCTGATGAATATAGATGCAAAAATACTAAATAAAATTCTTGCTAACCGAATCCAAGAGCACATCAAAACGATCATCCACCATGATCAAGTAGGCTTCATCCCAGGGATGCAGGGATGGTTCAATATACGGAAATCCATCAATGTAATCCACTATATAAGCAAACTGAAAGAAAACAACCACATGGTCATCTCATTAGATGCTGAAAAAGCATTCAACAAAATTCAGCATCCTTTCATGCTAAAAGTCTTGGAAAGAGCAGGAATTCAAGGCCCATACCTAAACATAGTAAAAGCAATCTACAGCAAACCAGTAGCCAACATCAAAATAAATGGAGAGAAACTTGAAGCATTCCCACTAAAATCAGGGACTAGACAAGGCTGCCCTCTCTCTCCATATCTTTTTAATATAGTACTTGAAGTTCTAGCAAGAGCAATTAGACAACATAAGGAAGTCAAAGGGATACAAATTGGAAAGGAAGAAGTGAAACTATCATTATTTGCAGACGATATGATAGTTTACCTAAGCGACCCAAAAAACTCCACCAGAGAACTTCTACAGCTGATAAACAACTTCAGCAAAGTGGCAGGTTATAAAATTAACTCAAGCAAGACAGTGGCCTTCTTGTACTCAAAGGACAAGCAGGCTGAGAAAGAAGTTAGGGAAATAATACCCTTCACAATAGCCACAAACAACATAAAGTATCTTGGCGTAACTCTAACCAAACAAGCGAAAGATCTGTACAACAGGAACTTCAAGTCCTTGAAGAAAGAAATCGAAGAAGACCTCAGAAGATGGAAAAATATTTCTTGCTCCTGGATTGGCAGGATCAATATAGTAAAAATGGCCATCTTGCCAAAAGCAATATACAGATTCAATGCAATCCCTATCAAAATCCCAAATCAATTCTTCATAGATCTAGAAAGAGCAATTCTCAAATTCATCTGGAGCAACAAAAAACCCAGGATAGCTAAAACTATTCTCAACAATAAAAGGACTTCTGGGGGAATCAATATCCCTGACCTCAAGCAGTACTACAGAGCAATTGTGTTAAAAACTGCATGGTATTGGTATAGCAACAGGCAAACAGATCAATGGAACAGGATTGAAGACCCAGAAATTAACCCACAGACTTATGGTCACTTGATCTTTGATAAAGGAGCCAAAACCATCCGATGGACTAAAGATAGCCTTTTCAACAAATGGTGTTGGTTCAACTGGAAGTCAACATGCAGAAGAATGCAAATTGACCCACTTTTATCTCCTTGTACTAAGATCAACTCCAAGTGGATCATGGACCTCCACATAAAACCAGACACACTGAAACTATTAGAAAAGAAACTTGGAAAGACCCTGGAGGACATGGGCACAGGGGGAATGTTCCTGAACAGAACATCAATAGCTTATACTCTAAGATTAAGAATTGACAAATGGGACCTCATAAAACTTCAAAGTTTCTGTAAGGCAAAAGACAGAGTCAAAAGGACAAAACAGCAACCAACAAAGTGGGAAAAGATCTTCACCAACCCCACATCCGACAGAGGGTAATATCCAATATACACAAAGAACTCAAGAAGTTAGACCCCAAAGAACCAAATAACCCTATCAAAAAATGGGGTACAGAGCTAAACAAAGAATTTTCACCTGAAGAAATTCAGATGGCTGAGAAAAACCTAAGAGATGTTCATCATCATTAGTCATCAGGGAAATGTAAATCAAAATAACCCTGAGATTCCATCTCATGCCAGTCAGAATGATTAATACTAAAATGTCAGGAGACAACAGGTGCTGGCAAGGATGTGGAGAAAGAGGAACACTCCTCTACTGTTGGTGGGAGTGAAAGATGGTACAACCGCTCTGGAAATCAGTCTGGCAGTTGCTCAGAAATTTGGGCATGACACTTCTAGGTATATACCCAGAGGATTCTCCTGCATACAATAAAGACACAAGCTCCACTATGTTTATAGCAGCCTTGTTTATAATAGCCAGAAGTTGGAAGGAGCCCAGATATCCCTCAATGGAGGAATGGATACAGAAAATGTAGTATATTTATGCAATGGGTTACTACTCAGCAATTAAAAATAATGAATTCATGAAATTTGTAGGCAAATAGTTGGATCTGGAAAATATCTTCCTAAGTGAGTTAGCCCAATCACAAAAGAATGCACATGAAATGCAATCATTGATAAGTGGATATTTATGAGCCCAGAAGCTCTGAATATTCAAGGCACAATTAGCAAATCAAATGATTCCCAAGAAGGAAGGAGAGGATGCTGGTCCTGAAAGGACTGGATCTAGTTTTGTATGAGAGTACCAGAATAGAGCAGAGAAATGGTGGGGTGGTGATAGGGGAATAGGTGGCGGGGGTGTGGAATGGAAGTGTTCATATGGGACATATTGTGAGGGGGGAATTGGGAAAGGGGAAAGCCTTTGAATGTAAACAAAGAATATATAAAATAAAAATAATAATAAAAAAAGAATTAAAGGCATGTGCCACTGCTGCCTGGCTTAATGTTTTTCTTAAGTACCCGTTTTCTTCCCAGTGCCCATGTCACACCGTTCTCAACTGTCTGCAAATGTAGCTCCAACTCAGAGATTCTTAACCTTAATGTGCTGTGACCCTGTAATCCAGTTTCTCAAGTTCTGGTGGCCTTCAACCATTTAATTATTTGTGTTTTGCTACCTCATCACTGCAACTGTATTACTTTTTGGGGATGTAAAGTGCATATCTGTGTTTTAAGATGGTCTTAGGCAACTGCTGCAAAATAATTTCCATTATCAGATTGTCATATATTCAAGTTGTAAGCCATTTTCTTGATTGGTGATTGGTGTAGCAGTCCCATCCTACCATGGGTAATGACACTCCTGACTTTTAGGAGAAAACTGACTGAACAAACTAAGGAAAGCAAGTATAGACATCTGTCCTGATTTCCCTCGTGATAAGCTATGAACTGAATGATGAAATAAACCTTTCCCTTCCCAGTATTCCATGACTTTGTATCACAACAATAGAAAGGATACTATAACATTTACATAAAATAATCTGCATACTTACATTCATAGGCATGTTCATAATTTGTATTAAAATCCCATCTCTGTCTCTCAAAGTGTTAGACAATACTATTTTTTTTCTTAAAAAGATTTACAAGCTTTTAATTGGAAAAAGAAAGAATATGAGTATACTTAGTGTAAATCTTCAGAAAAGAAAAGTTGTGACAAAGCATTGGCTCATTGACAGTAATAGCTTAAATGTTCAAATTTTGATCAGGAATCTCAAAAGACTAGGGAATGACCTCCTCTGTGGTTGTGTAAATGTGCCATACTCTCTTCCATGATGGTTATGGGTTTTAACACTTTGAAACTGTTAGCACCAAAGTAAATTCTCATGTCTCCACACACTGAAATACAATCTTAACATTCTGATATTTACTTTGTCAAACACCATCTAACTCCTGTCTAATGTGCCCCATGACCATTTCATGTCATCTTTCCTATGTGGCAATTCACTATGCCCAATTATTGTTGCACATGTGAATTTGGATATGAGTGTTTTCAGTAGAACACAGAAAACCTGCTCATTAGTTAAAACAACTCTACAACCCTTATCATATATGCCACTTCAATCCCCCTAAGACATGGACATGGAAACTCATCCACATATTTGTGTGCATAATTCTGGGTGACTTATCTTATGGCTATCAAGAGAAGCAGTATTGCTGGACATTCATGAAATCAGTGCCCACATTCATGTCCAGAAGTCAGAATTTCACAGCATTGTTCATTTCATGTCCCTCATATTAGTCACTCCTCCTCCTTGGTGCTTTTCCCTGAGACTTGGAGGGTATAATATATGGCATGGTGGTTTCTTTTAGGATTTTGCTTTCATACTCACTTATTCTCTGAACACTGGAAAGTACTTGGTCTTTTTCAATGATTGCTGTCCAATTCAAAAGAAGCTTTTTATACTGAGATTGTTAAAAGTCTGTTTGTAAACATAAACATAAAAGGCAGTTTTACAGCACCACCATGAGCAAAATTATAATAGGTTCTCTCTTTTGACTTATGAACTCCCCATTCATGAACCTTAAGTAAATTTCAGTATTAAGCATTGCAGTCCCTCATTGAGATCAGGCATAAATATCTCGGAAAATACATGTTTACCTCATAATAGTTTTACAAACATACTCACAGTGGGAAGATCTTGACAGGCAAGGCAGTGTTTATATCATGCAGTTTCCAGCTTTGGGTAAGACCATGGTTAACTTTTATCTCCACAAACACCCTGAATAGCATAGTCTGATAGTATAAAAGCTAGCCAGAAGGGAACTAGTTTTCTAGTCTCTCTGAGATGGAGTTTAGTTAAAGGGTATTGGGCTGTTATCATTAGGGTTTTACCATGAAGTTGAGGTGGGTAACCAAGGACAGTCATGAAGTTGGGTTATTTTGAAAACTGCTGAGGACTCCAAGGACAGTACTTCAAGAAGAGGTGTCTCACTCTTAGTACTATGGACATTTTTTAGTAATCCCTGTCAATGAGAGATGTCTTGCTCTAACTACTGTGGATTTTATTAAGTAATCCATATCTTTGGGGAGTGCAATTATTGATACATGCTGGGTAATTATTTAAAATCTTTATCAAGTTACATTTGGAAATCACCTAAGATGTGAGTTCTCATAAATTCATTTTAATGCATCCATAGATGTTTTAAATTGTCACACTATTTCCTCTAATCCCTCATACTATTGACAAACAATTTAACTATATTATACATCTTTTTACTTTCATACCCCATGCATTTTACTCTTTACTCAATTATGTTTTCGTTGGTAATCGAATTGAAAGCTTTGATACGGGTTTCTTTGATTTTTGGATTCCTCCCTGTCACAGGTCTCTGTCTTTTCTGGAGATGCACACAATCTTCTCACCCCCATCACTTGGAAATATCTATTCATTTTCGTGGTCATCTAGCCATCTCTCTGACCTTCCTTGTCCAGCCCTAAACCCCAGATTCCGCTCCCCATCACACATCTCCTGAGTCTTTGTACAAGGGAGGACAGAACAAACATTAATTAGCAGAACCATACACCTGCATGAACACACACCACACACACATATTCTCTCTCCATCTTTGTCTCTTTCTCTCTTTCTCTTTCTCTTTCTCTGTCTCTGTCTCTCTCTCTCTCTCTCTCTCTCTCTCTCTCTCTCTCTCTCTCTCTCTCTCACACACAAACTCACACACACTCACATACATACAAATACATACACACATACATACACACACAGAGAGAGCTTAACAAATTACATCACATTTAGCATATATCATTTTAATTCCTTGACGATGACTAATATATACACACAATTTTCATTTTCCTTGTTTCCTTGTATTTGTTTCATGATCATCATGAGTTCCAAAATTCCTATGTGTAATCCTAGAAACTTAAAAAAGTTAAGGAGAAAATTACAAATGGGAGATATTCCTAGGTAAAAAAGAAGATATTCTTCTTGAAAAAATGCAATCTGCCCTGATTCTACTTGTTGTCATCTGTTATTCTGGTGAGTTAAGTGAGTGATTGTGTTTTGATTCTTTTCGGTAGGTTTTTAGTACTCATTGTATTATTATTATTGCTATTATTGTTGTTGTTGTTGTTGTTGTTGTTATTTCAGTTATTATTACTAAGAAAAAATTTACATTCCAGAATTTATCCTCGTCCCAGGTCTACTCTCTGACATTTTCACATCCAATGCCTCCAGCTTGCCCCTCATCTCCAAGAGTGAGATGCCCCCAACACATACATCACCAGATCTCACAACTCCCTTGAGCCTCATGTCTCATAATGGTTAGGTGCATCTTCTCCTACTGAGTCCAGATCTGGTAGTGCTCCACTGTATATGTACTGTGGGCCTCATATCTGCTGGTGTATGCTGACTGGCTGGTAGCTTGAGGTCTAAGAGATCTCTGCTGTCCTTGTTAGTTGAGACTATAGGTCTTCCTATAGGTTTGCCCTGTTACTCAGTATCTTCCATACATGATCATATATTATGAGTGGAAAACAGGTCTGCGATGCTGAGGACCAGCAACAAGAATGGAAACAGGCAACCTTGGGAGGTTCGAATTTGAGAGGATCCTCTAGAATGTACAAGACACCTGAGAGGAGAGACTCAGGACTAAAAGGGACGGGCCTTAGATTAGTCTTAGTGTTTACTGACCCCATTGAACACAGTGTATTAACTGTTTGTACATGATTTGTCTGAAAACAGATTCCCCAAAAGAAGAGATATATGTAAAATTGTTAAAAGTATACAGAACATCAAGGAGACACATAATACTAAATATTATATGTGCAGAGATGTCAAACACCGAAGCTGTAAAGAATGAAATCTGCCATGATTCTACTTGTTGTAAAGGAAAATGACAATATCACATATAAAGGATGACTGATAAGAGCAATGCCTGACTTTATTTACATAGAGAAATCTTTATATAAATATTACATATGTACCACATAACCCACAGTTAGATGTGGTTTCTTGGCCTTAAATCAGGCTTAGAGTAATCAAGGCCCCTGACCAACTTCTGAATAAGTTCTGGTGACACTGGCAGTTGTGGGAATGAATGACTCCAAGTATGACCCTAGAACTATAAGGAAAGGAGGCTGGTCCCTTCTTGCTTCACCCCATTCTTTATGTTGAACCAGCAGGTAGGCAATGGAAAACCCAGGCTTGTCTCTACACTGTGTCTCCAGGGACACTGGAGACAGGAAGATGATTCAATTAAAACTGCACTTTTATTTTCTGTTTATCCTCTGCACATTTTGCACTTGGGGGAGGAAAGCTAAAATTGGATCCTGCCTCTGAGTTTTCTCAGGTGGTAATGTAATGCATTTCCTTGTTCATGTTTCTCTGCCCAAGCCCTTGCTTTGGGCCCAGAGGCAAGTTAGAAGACTAATACCATGTGATGTGTCAACCTGAAGAACTGGGGTGCTGTTTAAGTCCCTGTTGTTATCTTGTTGCCTGGAAGAGGTGGGGACTGGCATATTGTGACCCCTGAGAACAACCTTGAAATAAAACTAGTCTATACAGACCCAACTATCAAAGGCTTTCTTGGTGAATGAGTGGAGTGGTAATACATGGTTAAACATAAGATTTAATCTGAGGAATTTGGAAAAGAAACATGAAAGACCGCAGGGAACTTTTGTTAATGATTTCAGTAAAAGCCTTACGTACTTTAATTTTAGGTCTAATAATTGTTTGTTTAGTTTTGCACAAGTGTTTTGAGAATTACTTATATTCTTGTCATGAAATCATTTTGAAATGCCTGACTTTTAACTGAATGCTCTATGTCTATGTTGTCAAAGAAAACAAATACCAGAGTAGACTACAATACCAAGCAAATGTATCATTCACATCAACCAAAGAAGAGAAACATTGCACAGTATAATCACCCATTGAGACATTTCTCTTCAGCATTCTAGTTCTACACAGGGAAACAAAAGTCTAAAGGCAAGGTATATATTCAAGATGATAGAAATGATAAATAACCCTGAACTCATTCATCATAGGAGTCAGATAAGTATATGTCAACAACCAAATAAAATAAACCAATACATAATACTCCTAATAATGATATACATTAACTGTCTCATACAAATTAAAATACAAAGCATAACAATTTATAAGAAAATGGAGTCCATCATTCTTATGCATCCAAGAAACCCACTTGTTTTAGATACTTGCATACAATTCTTTAGGATACAGTTACCTATATTTCCTTGTGAAGGTTTCAGGTCCCAATTCGTTTTCATGTATATAGGTGTTGTCATGTTGGACTACTGTTTTGGTTGTCATATAGGTAAGAATTTACAGGAGAAGCTAAGGAAACTTGGCAGAAGACAGGGATGAATGAGGATTAAAATGTCATGTCTGTAATATTGCTTCTGCTAGTAACTTCAAAAGTGTTTTTTTTATTTAATCATGTTGAAAACTGATAAAATCAAAATAATATTTTATGACAATCTATTTCCTATATTGATCTTACTGATTCATTTGCAAGTGGGTACCTTTTCATTATCTAATACCTATATGAATTACTTTAGGTTATTTTTTTTCCTTTTTTTTTACATTTTTTTATTCTATATTCTTCTTTACATTCCAAAGGCTTTCCCCTTTACCAGTTCCCCCCACCATACGTCCCATAAGTCTTCTCCTCCCCAACTATTCTCCAATTACCCCCCCCCCACACACACACACACACCATTTCTCTGTTCTGGTCTGTAAGATGATCCTTTTTTAACATTTTTAAAAATTTTTCTATATCCTTTGTTTACATTCTGAAGGCTTCCCCCTTTCCTCGTTCTCCCCTCATCATATGTCCCATATGTCCTCTTCCACCCCCTGCCCATTCCCCACCATTTTAAATTTTATTTTTGGAAAAACTTTATCTACCATAATTATTTTGTGAGTGATTTAAGAAGTACCACATTGGTATTCTGGAGATTAGTTCATTAGTGACCTCATCACAAGGGAAGGTTTTGCACCCATTATTCTTACTTAATATCATTGTCTAGGCTGCCAGGAACCTGTAACTAAGGAATGAAAGAGAACAAAACACACATATTACCAAGAGAACTAGGGCTCAGTGTATTTGCTCCAGACAAGGTTTATATAACTGGTACCAATAGAATTCTTTCTTTTGAAGTTTATGAGTTTTCCTCTGAGCACTTCTTTCATTGTGTCCCATAAGTTTGCATATGTTGTCCTTCATTTTCAATAAATTCTAAAAAAGTCTTTAATTTCTTTCCCATTTTAGATGTTCTGTAATTACCCTACACTGTTGCATTGAGCCTTTTCAAGACAAGAGGCTTGTCCTTCTTTATTCTTGGTCATGATTTGATATATGATTTATTTTGTTGAAGAAATTTACTGGCCTTTACTTCCAGAAATTCGCTCTGTTCTACACCTGCAATCTTTACCTTTTGTCTGCTCATTGTGTCCTCAATTTCCTCTATGTTGAAGGTCAGGAGCATTTTGCATTTTGAATTTTCATTATATTCATATCCATATTTTCTATACCACTTTCTGAACCTGAGATTCTCTCTTCTATATCTTCTATTCTGTTGATACACAACAGAACTCCTGATTCTTTCCCAGGTTCTCTATCTCGAAAGTTCTTAACCTTTGTGATTTCTTTATTGTTTCTCCTTCCATTTTTAGGTGAAATTCTAAAGCATAAAATTATCTTCAGTCTAGTGACAGTACCAACATCTTCGGAGATCAGAGAAAGTTGTTATCCAAAAATTTTACATATATTATGAAAACAAACTGTGGAAATATTGTCATTAGTTGAAGGAAACTGAAACTGGACGAATTAAATGTTTCATCAAAATTTGTTTTCAGAGTTTTAAAACAGTAGATAAAAAGCAACTGAAACTGAGCTGACACATTTGACTTTATTATTTCTATTGAGACCAAGCAGGTACAGAACATTCATTCCTTAGTGTTTCAACCAAAAGGACCTGAAAATGCAGGCCTGGGCAAAAATCTTCCAGTCTTTTTGTTTTTATGAGATGGTAATAACAGCATTACTCAGTCAGTGAAAAGACAAATATTAAGTGGCACATCCTAAATATATTTATTGAGTGAAATGTGTCAACTTGATAACTTAATTCTAAAATTAGGAAGATCTTAAACATCATGAATTTTTCTGAATTCCCAGGAAGTTAATGCTCTGTTTTGTTTTTCATCATTGTTTTGAATATGTGTTCCAAGCTACAGGAAATAGGACTTAAACAGACAGGTCTAAATACTTTTAAAATAGAACACAAATGAAGTGCTCAGATGGATCTAAATAAAGTGATAAATTGAATTCTTTCTCATTGAATTTAGAGTTCTCAGCTTATGCTTTCTTACTTCATCATAATATCCATGAAAGTCTCCTATTGTTTAGGGTGTACAGTCTACATGTTCCAGTGGTGGAATGAGATGTGAAATAGAGCAGTGCTGGCTAAATCCAATTGGGAAGCATGCTCACACTCAGTGTGATTAGTTTCAATTTATATTCTTCTTATAGGCTACAAGTATCCTCATGAGGTTATAGTGACCCTTCTTCAACACACCTCCAGTAGATCAAATTTTAAAAAAATCCACAGCTTTCCCCATCTTGTCTGGATTGTTTCCGAAAGACCTAAACTTGGATGTAGAGGGATAATCCATCTTACAACCCCAATACTCAGCTGGAAGCCAACAGCAAAGTGAGTGTTCCTCCTCAGACTTACTCAGTAAGTACTACACACTTAGAAGGCTCTGGTCATGTGAGTTGAATCATGGATATCTACCTAGTAAAAGGGAGGGAGGACATGGATGTTGTTTTCTAGGTTATTTGTGTCTTGATTAGGATTTTACTTTAATGCCTATAAATATAAAAGTAGGAGATAATAGACAGAAAAGTATGCCATTTTCCCCAGGCTTCAGTAAGAAGCAAGCAATGTCCAGAATAAGATGTCACATTCCCCACACCTAGAGACTGTCAGAATGTATATCAGATGCTACATTATGTAGAGATATTTTTGCAGTTACTTGATAAACTTGTACCTTTTAAACTGAAAAAAAAATCTAAAATTCCATTTTACTTATTTTATTCTCCTTAGTCATTTCTAAGGATAACTCCTAATTATTTAGGCTATATTATTCATGTAACTACTCTTTCTTTAAAGAGATTTCCTCTTACTTAGTGCCTACTTGAGAAACATTCTAAAAGTGAACACCATATCTGCAGATTTCTTTCTACCTTTGATTTTTAGATGGTGTCACTAGAGTGCCCAGCCTGGAATCCCTCCATAGATGAGGCAGCCTTTAACTTGTAATCTTTGTAACTTAATTTCCTGAGTAGCTATAATTGTAGATGTGAACCACCAGGCCTAGACTTTATTCATTGTATATCAACCTGAAATCAAAAGAATGGGACCTACACTGGATTATGATACGATAACCAAGGATGTAGGCATGAGGGACATAAGAGGGTGGTGGAATTTGGCAGTATCTTATGAAGACAAAAGACTAGAAAATGTGTCTCAAAGTTAAACCCCTGTCCTTCAAAATTAGGGTTTAAAGGCTAAGGTGTCATGAGTTCTCTTTAAAAATTTTTAAACACATACTCTTATTTAGTCACATTCATTTTACTTGCTTATGAAAATACATTCTAAATTAAACAATATGTATCTTAATACTTTTTTATTTCCATGCCCATGGGTTAACACATCTACATTATACAGATAATTTACTTTGTCATAGTTTACTTTTTATATAAGTAAATTGTTTCATATTCAATCTACCCCAAAATTTTAACAGGCAAAAAGATCTTGACTATCAACATGGTTTGACCTGAATTGACTACTGCATATCTATTCACATTAATAATTAATTGCAGTAAAAAAATAGATATTATAGCAAGTTTTCTTCTGCTACATCTTAAGTCTAAATCTAGATCAACAGCATTGTATCATACTTAGGAGAATAGACTAGAAAAACTGGAGATGAATGTTAACAAAGTTTCTTTTTAAAACTCTTTCTCTGGTTGTCTTGAGCTTTAATGAAGGCTTAAAAGGAAGTGAGTGTATGCTGTGTGAGGTGTGTGTGGTGGACATCCATTGTTAGCACAGCTCCTAGAACCTAAACTTCAAAGTCTGCCTTTCTTCGTGGTATAGCCCTGGATCTATAGGAGAACCTGATCATCAGCGGCCGTACTTCCTGGTCCTGCCCTGGATCTAAGGGTGAACATGATCATCAGCTGCACAACTGTCCCTCTAAGCAGAGAAATGAGAAGTAATGGGCAGCTGGGGATAAATGTCCTGGGGCACATCCATGGTGGTGCCCAGAAAAAGGAGTCCCAGGCTGAGATGCTGAGTGAGCCCCCTGTTTTCAATGTGAGTGCTTCCATGTGATGTTGGGACATTGTACTTCCCTGATAGTTATTACTTAGGAGAGTCAATTAGCTTACGTTGAAAAGTACTTGACAACACCTTTTCAAGTACCTGTGGGTGTCTCTAAAGATTAACTTTCATCCTGAACATAACTGGATTTAGAATCATCATGGAAATGCATCTCTAGATTTTGAGAAACTTTTAATTGAAGATGGAATGCTACCCCAATATGTGAGTGGCATCACCCCATGCGCTTGAGTTTTCTAGTGAATAAAATGGGAAGAGTAAATGGATGACCAGCAGCCATTTCTCTCTCTCTCCTCCTAACAGTGAAGACTCTGGGACTGTCCCTAACATCTTACAGTACTACAGTAGTGTTAATTACAGTTGCAGTCTATCATGACGTGATAACTCCACTAAGCTTAGCAGAAAATGGATGACTCCTTTTAACAGCAGGTGTTGTCAATCTCTAACCTACTCTGGAGAGTCTGATACCCCCTGTACTCAAGAAGATCAAGTAGTCCTTGACAGAACTACAATTTCAACTTCCTCTTTTCCTGACAATATCCTACACAATGGTGGAGCTAGAGAATGGATCAAATGAGCTGAAGAGGTTTTCAGAGACTTAGGAGCAACAACATAATCTAAATTTTCATCATTTTTTACTCTGTAACACAGCTTGATGTCAGGAATTACTGACAGAGAAATAATGTTTAAAGACTAAATATATTTCAGAATTTTATAGTTAAGGGCGTACTAAGAGAGTAAATAGAATGGTTTAAATACAGAGAAAAAAATCCATGTAATCAAAATCACCATTATCTGAGGAAAATACTGAAGCCTTGATTCAATGCATACTTTGGTCCTTTACCTCAATCTGTCATTTTCCTCATTACAAAATTCCTCTGTACATTGTTAATATATTCTAAAGGGTAATGGATATGTGTACTGTTCAAATTCTGTAATAAAGATTTTAAAAGCCTAGCCGGGCAGTGGTGGTGCACACCTGTAATGCCAGCACTTGGGAGGCAGAGGCAGGTGGATTTCTGAGTTCGAGGACAGCCTGGTCTACAGAGTGAGTTCCAGGACAGCCAGGGCTATACAGAGAAACCCTGTCTCGGAAAAAAAAAGATTTTAAAAGCCAATTTTCTTCTTTCACCAGAAGTGTGTCATCAGTGGTCAAAGACCCAGAGAGCAAAACCACCTAAATTAATGAACAACACTGAAATAACTCACAAAAACTAAAGCATGAATCACAAGGCCTGCATGAGTCTACATCGTGTGTGAGTGTGTGTGTGTGCATTTGTGAGTATGTGTGACTGTGTGTGTGCATATGTGAGAGAGAGAGTGTGTGAGTGAACATATTTGTAGAGTAGAGATATTTTGAGGAGAGTAGATATGGGGAAATTATCAGAATGTGTTGCATGACAAAAGAATCCATATTTAATAAAAGGAAGGAGAAAGAAAATATGTTTGTCTGAAGAAAAGGAAGAAAATCCATTAATCTTTAACCTCAAACTATAAATAATAGAAATAAAGTAAAACAGAATAATATTTTATAGTTATGTTAATGGTTTTATAATGAAGTTATAGATGATAGAATGGATTAATTTACAGAATGTTTTATACCTAACTGTGACTCTAAAATAAGCAATCATTGTTTTTGGAATTTTTTTAATATATTTTTTTATTTTCTATAATTTTTGTTTACATTCGAAAGGTTTTACAATCTTAAATGCTTGTCTAACCTCCCTGTTGGTGAAACTTTCTTATTCTATTTAGTAAAGCACATTAATTTTTTTTACTTCATTTTCTGACATGACAGCTCACAACAGTCTGTAGCTCCAATTCCATTTTTTATCGAATATATACTTTATTTACATTTCATTTCCCTTTTTCTGGTTCCCTGCCCTCCAAAGTTCCCATATGTGCTATTCCCTCCCCCTGTTCCCCTATCCACCCCTTCCCAGTTCCCGGTTCTGGTATTCCCTACACTGATGCATTGAGCCTTTCCAGAACCAGGTTCCACTCCTTCCTTCTTCTCAGACATCATTTGGTATGTGGATTGTGTCTTTGGTGTCCAAAGTTTCTAGGCAAATATATACTTATCAATGAGTGTATACCATGGGTATTCTTTTGATACTGGTTTATCTCACTTAGTACGATATTCTCCAGCTCCATCCACTTGTCTAAAAATTTCATGAATTCATAGTTTCTAATGGCTGAAAATCTTCAATGCTTGTCTATCCTCCCAGTGGGTGAAGCTTTCCCATTCTATTTTGTAAAATACATTATTTTTAAAGTCTCCTATGACTTTTACATATTGGTCTCTAAGGTGCATAGTTTTAATGATGTTTCATTTATACATATACCTTTGATATGGCAAAAAAGATTTGGGTATTGAAAGTATTTGGGAAGGAATATGCATTTTACACTCTTTAAAGAAAATTCACATTTTCTTGAGCAGGTATTATTGCTTATATCTATCAATATTCACTCTATCTATCTATCTATCTATCTATCTATATTTCATTCATCCTGTCTTTTAACTATCTCTCATCTATCACATCAGACATATTTTGTGAAAAATTTTAAGTAATAAAAATAGTTATGATTCAAAAATTGTAAAATGAATATGTCTTAATTCCAAAAGATTGAAGGACATTGAATCACATGTCACTGCTAATTATGGCATGAATCTTTGAATCTTGACATCACATTGGCCTGTCACCCTGACTACTAAAGAATCGTAAGACATCTATGATATTTTGTAATGTTAATATATAACTTTTTGTTTTAGAGAATGTGATCTACTATTTAGCATTGATGTTATAATGGATTATTGCTAAGATAATGCCTGAATCTTAGAAGAGACATGGAAATTTTAACATTGTTCAGACTGTGTTCAACTATTGAGACGTTCAGAGTTGTGGACAGTGTATTATGTTTTATGTTATGTCTAGCATGGCAATATCACATATACACTCATGTCTTTGAATGGATACAAAATTGTGGCATATTTATGCAATGTGGTAAGGAGTACTATTCAGCCATTAGAATCAAAGAATTCATGAAATTCTTAGACAAATGGATGGAGCTGGAGAACTCCATTTGTTCTCAGTCTCAAAAGAATACCCAGAGTATGCACTCACTGATAAGTGGATATTAGCCTAGACTCTTAGGACACTAAAGACACAATCCACATACCAAATGATGTCCAACAAGAAGAAAGAAGTGTACACTGGTTCTGGAAAGGCTCAAATAATCAGTGTAGGGGAATAAAGAACAGGGAAGTGGGAAGCGGTGCATGGGGGAGCAGGGCAAGGGAAAAGGGCATGTGGACCCTTTGGGGGATGGGGAAACAGAAAAAGGGAAATGAAACATAAACATAGAATATATCCAATAAAAAAGAAAAAAGAAAGAAAAGATATTTCTATGCCTAGAACATTAAAATGGATACTAGGATAAAGAACCAAGATTACAAAGTTGAACTTGCAACGCAAGTGTGAAACTACACAGAGACATACTGAAAGAGCAAAGGGCAAAGATGAAGAGAAAAAATACAGAGCATGTTGATGTGGACAGCAAATTAATTATTATTAAACTTTTGCTCCATTTTAAGATTTCTTTATGATTACCTTTTTTTAAAGTTTTTTCCTTTGATATATTCTTATTTATATTGTATTTTCCTTTTCCTGGTTCTCTGTCCCCCAAAGAGCCCATATGTCCTTTTCCTTCCCCTCTTCCCCCATCAACCCCTTCCCACTTCCCTGTTCTGGTATTGCCCTAAACTGATGCATTGAGCCTTTCCAGAACTAGGGTCCACTCATTCCTTCTCGGACATCATTTGGTGTGTGGATTGTGTCTTTGGTGTTCCAAGATTCTAGGCTAATATCCACTTATCAGTGAGTGCATACCATGGGTATTCTTTTGAGACTGGGTCACCTCACTTAGTATGACGCTCTTCAGATCCATTAATGTCTCTAAGAATATCATGAATTCATTGTTTCTAATGGCTGAATAGTACTCCATTGTGTATATATACCACATTTTGTATCCATTCTTCTATTGAGGGACATCTGGGTTCTTTCCAGTTTCTGGCTAGTATAAATAGGGCTGCTATGAAGAGTGGAACATGTATCCTTATTGCATGCTGGGGAATCTTCTGAGTATATGCCCAGGAGTGTTATGGCAGGGACCTCCAGACCCAGTTTTCTGTTTTATCATGGCCAGTTTTTGGAGGAACCACCAGACTGATTTCCAGAGTGGTTGTACAAGCTTGCAATCCGACCAGCAGTGGAGGAGTGTTCCTCTTTATCCACAACCTGGCCAACAACAACTGTTTCCTGAGTTTTTAATCTTACTCATTCTGACTGGTGTGAGGCTAAGTCTCAGGGTTGTTTTGATTTGCATTTCCCTGATGACTAATGATGTTGGATAAGGTGCTTCTCAGCCATCTGAAATTCTTCAGGTGAAAAGTCTTTGTTTAGCTCTGTTTCCCATAGTTTGATAGGGTTATTTGCCTACTCGGGTGTAAGTTCTTGAGTTCTTGTATACATAGAATATTAGCCCTCTGTCGGATTTAGGGTTGGTGAAGATCTTTTCCCAATGTGTTGGTTGCAGATTTGCCCTTTTGACAGTGTCTAATCACACACATTTCTTGAATCCCGTGATTTCACGCAGCCAAGCTGCAATCCAGACGAAGGCTGTGTGATATCTACTGGGGCTGTTCAAGGAATGCCGCTGTGGGCCTCCTTGGCTGCAGATAGAGCTGAGCTGAAATTTCTCATGGCAAGCTGTGTGACCTTTTTCTGACCTGTTCTTTTACTTACAAGATGTCCCTGCCAGCCGGAGGTGTGAGCATCCAGGCATGATGGTTCACTGAGAGTTTATTCTTTGAGCTACAGCACTGGCCATGATTTATTTTCTAGAGATCCATTGCTTTGCTTTTAATCAGCTGTACAGTTATTACCTAGATACATTAAAGAATTAACCTCCCAACAATATCTATTATTTGCGTAGTTAGCTGGCTCTGGCACTCTGACATGGAAACCATCAGTTAGGTAAAGTTTCTAGTAAACCTGAGGGGGTCTTACAAGAAGGAAGCAAGATATTAAACTAAAACTGCACTAACAATACCTAGCCCTGTAACATAGTGGTTTCCAAGGACTCTTGAACTACTAGCTTATCATTAACTGCAGAGGGACGCGATGACTTTGTGTGTATTCTCTAATGTTCATACCTGATTGATTTTGTATTTCCTTGTGCCAGATACTCATGGTAACCATTCTTTGTAAACATTTCACTGGATACATTTTCTCTTCAGTAATGTAATGCCAACTTGTATAAAAGTTCCTGCCTCAGAACAGTAAAGTGCATTCAGACGCATTCAGATCTTGTGTGTGTCTGTCTGTCATTCGCCGGACCTGTACCTTCCTGCATACCAAAGACCCTGATTTCCCCACGGGAGTGTGTTCCGACTGAGTCGGTCCGTGGCAGCTGGCGCCTCAGAACAGGGACAAATTGGGCAGGTAATTTTCCTTCTTTCTTTCTTTCTTTCAAGGTAACAGGCTGGATCTTGCCAGTGCGCCGCGGTCCCGCCGGTAAAGGATCACTGGTTAAGTGCAAGTAATCTGATATCATGGGGAAGACTGAGTCAAAACAGGAACGAATGTTCTTTTCAGTATTTAAGCATATGATGGCTAGCAGAGAGTTAAAAGTTTCAGGAAGTACAACCAGGGAATTCTTTGAGATACTCCTTAAGCAGTTGGCTTGGGAAAATGCTAATGCTTTATGCCAAGATTTGATAAGGCCTATTAGAAAGACAGGAACAGTGCAGGACTATGTAAAAGCCTGCGTGGATGCCTCACCAGCCGTAGTCCAAGGTATGGCCTATGCTGCAGCTATGAAGGGACAGAAATACAGCGCCTATGTTAAAAAGATTTATGGTAAAGGAGGAAAAGAAACCTCCAAGCCCACTTGTTTTAAATGTGGGAAATCAGGACATGTGCAAAAGCAATGTCCAGGAAACAATAAGAGGGACTCCAATAGAAGGGGTTCTCCCCCATGAGTATGCCCTCGTTGCCAGAAAGGCAAGCACTGGAAAAATGAGTGCAAGTCTAGGTTCCACAAGGATGGAACACCCCTTAATGGGGAAAAGAAGGAGGAGGAATCAAAAAACTAAATCAGGGGCAGCCTCTCAGCCCCGAACTCGAAAGAGAGGAAACTGCTGTAGTTACATCAGGGAGTCCTCTGAATCCTGAGGCTCCTGAATTTACTATACATGATTTGCCTAGAGCTACTCCTGGTAGTGCTGGTTTAGATTTAGCCTCTTGTGATGATGTAATATTCTCTAGATGGGACGGTGTTTCTTTAGTCTCTACGTCTACCTTGGGAACTCTGCCACAGGGAACTGTGGGGTTAATAATTGGCTGTAGTTCAAATTATAAAAAGAATTTTGAAGTGTTGCCTGGTGTGATTGATAGTGATAGCACAGGAGAAATAAAATTCATGATTAGACCATTAAAAGAAACTATACAAATTCATAAGGGGCAGAGAATAGCTCAGCTTCTGCTCCTGCCTTATCTTAACTTACCTAATCCAATCTTAAAGCATGAACGTGGACAAGGGAAGTTTGGTTCTACAGATGTTGTGGCATGGGTCCAAAATATTGGTATGGAAAGAACTTTTAAAGCAGTTAGAGTAAATGGAAAGTTGTTTCAAGGACTTTTAGATACAGGGACAGATAAGACTTGTATAGCAGGAAAGGATTGGCCTTCATCTTGGCCATGTAAGAGGACTTCTTCTTCTTTGTTAGGTTAAGGGACAGCTTTTAATGTGGCTCAAAGTTCACAGTTTCTGAAATGGGAATTGGAAGGAAAGACAGGAATGATTCAGCCTTACGTTGTTCCTTCTCTCCCCTTTTCCTTGTGGGGAAGAGACATGATGAGTGACATGGATGTAAAATTAGTCACCTCAGATAATTTGAGTGAACAGCATTTTTCATAGGGGCCGCTGAGGGCTTGTTGTATGCAGATAAATTAAATTGGAAATCAGAGCAGCCTGTATGGCTCAGTCAGTGGTCCCTAACAGAAGAAAAAATACAGGCTATAGAACAACTTGTGCAAGAACAATTAGAAAAAGGACATCTTGAAGAAAGCAATAGTCCTTGGAACACTCCTATATTTGTAATAAAGAAAAAATCTGGAAAGTGGAGATTGCTACAGGACCTTAGGGCAGTAAATGCTACCATGGAAGACATGGGAGCGTTGCAGCCAGGACTGCCCTCTCCAGTGGCAGTTCCTGCAGGATGGGATGTGATAGTAATTGATTTGCAAGATTGCTTTTTTACTATAAAATTACATCCTGAGGATTGTAAAAGATTTGCTTTTAGTGTGCCAGCTGTAAATTTGAGAAGGCCATATAGAAGGTATCAATGGAAAGTGTTGCCTCAAGGAATGAAAAATAGTCCGACATTATGTCAAAAATTTGTGGATCAAGCTTTAGTATTTATTAGAAAAAAATATCCTGAAGCTTACTTTGCCCACTTTATGGACGACATCTTGATTGCTCATCAATCACCATCAATTAATAAGGAAATATTACTTTATACAATTGAACATTTTACCAAATTTGGATTAGTAATAGCCCCAGATAAGATACAAAAGAATAGACCTTTAAGTTATTTGGGACAGTTAGTTCATGATGACTATATTGCCTCACAAAAGGTGTCTATAAGAGTAGACAAATTAAGGAATTTAAATGATTTTCAGAAATTATTAGGAAATATTAATTGGATTAGACCTTTTTTGAAAATTACTACAGGAGAATTAAGTCCTTTGTTTCAACTATTACAAGGGGATACTGATCCTAAGTCTCCAAGAGTTATGACTCAAGAAGCCATAAAAGCTTTAGCATTGGTGGAAGAAAACTTAAATGATGCAAAGGTAAAGCAGATATCTTATGATAAAGAGTGGGACTTGATAATTTTTAAAACACCTTACACTCCCACTGGATGCTTATGGCAGGATGGTGTGTTGGAATGGATACATTTACCTCATGTGCAACAGAAAATGTTGGCTTCTTATCCATACATGTGCTCATTATTGATTAATAAAGGGAGAATGAGATCCAGGGAACTATTTGGTAGAGAAATGCATAATATTATATTACCATATAATAAAAGGCAATTTGAAATACTATTGATGGAAGATGATGATTGGGGAATTGCATTGCAAGGTTATACAGGACAAATTAAATATCATTATCCTAAACATCCTTTAATTGAATTTTTTAAGGAAACAGAAATAATTTTCTCAAATAAATGTTCCTCACAACCTTTGGAGTCTGCTCTTTGCGTATTCACAGATGGCTCCTCTAATGGGAGGTCTGTGGTTTATGTACCAGGACAAAAGCCTCTGATAGAGGAAGGTGTGCAGACTTCTGCTCAGCAAGCAGAGATAAGAGCAGTTCTACTTGCTTTTCAAAATTTTACAAAAAAATTTAATCTTTATACGGATTCAAAGTATGTGGTTAATTTGTTTTCAGCCATAGAAACAGCCTTGCTTTCAGGGCAGTCTCAAATCTTAAATTTATTACAGCAATTGCAAAATACGATTAGAAAAAGAATAGAAAAATTTTATGTAGGACATATACGGGGTCACTCTAATTTACCAGGCCCTCTTAGTAAAGGAAATTATATGGCTGATGCGTTAACTAGAGGAACAGTTATGAATGTATTAGAGGCAAAGAATAGTCATGAGCTACATCATCAAAATTCTCTTGCTTTAAGAAGGATGTTTCATATTACTAGAGAACAAGCCAGACAAATAGTTAAGGATTGTGGTAATTGTCCTCAAGTTTATGACCCACAAAAAATGGGAGTAAATCCCCGAGGCCTTAAGGCATTAGCTTTAAGGCAAATGGACGTTACACATATCCCTGAATTTGGAAAATTGGCTTATGTTCATGTGACAGTGGATACTTATTCTCATGTGCTGTTTGCCTCTGCTAGAAGTGGAGAAGCTGTAAAAGATGTAATTCAACATCTTGTACAAAGCTTCATGATGATGGGAAAGCCATTGAGAATTAAGACAGATAATGCTCCAGCTTATACATCTAAGGCTTTTGCCTCTTTTCTGCGAGCATGGGATATACACCATACCACAGGAATACCATATAATCCCCAAGGACAGGCAATAATTGAGATATCTCACCAAACTTTGAAAAATCAGATTGAACGCCTCAGAGCTGCTAATAAATATTTTTCTCCCCATCATCTTTTAAATCATGCTCTTTTTGTGATAAATTATTTGAATACTGATGAACAAGGAAACTCCCCTGCTATGAAACATTGGGGAGGAATAAAAGGAGAACAACTTCCACAAGTAATGTGGAAACACTTATTAACCGGATCCTGGAAAGGACCGGATGCTTTAATTTCCTCCGGGAGAGGATATGCTTGTGTTTTTCCACAGGATGCAGATAGTCCAATCTGGATCTCAGACAGGCTCATCTGGCCGTTTAACCAGAGGGCCTCTATCGAGGAATCAAAGGAGAAAGCAGAGACTGAAAAAGAAGAAGATGCTGAGAACGATGATGGGGCTTGATCTTGCTGTTCTACGGGAGACCTCAACTGTTGCTGAACCGTCACACGAGTCAAGGGAGGATCTGCCCACCTGGGGACAGCTGAGGAGACTCGCCCGAAAAGCGCAGCAGATGATCACTAGCACCAGAAAGCAGTTATCAACAGAAAATATGTTTCTTGCTATGTTTGTTATCCTTTCTATGCAAATGTGTCCTGTGTCTGCAGTTTCATATTGGGCTTATGTTCCTCATCCCCCACTTCTTCATCCCGTGGGTTGGGGGGAGAATGTAAATATTAGAGTGATGACCAATGATACTGGACTTATGGGGGGACATGCTACTCTTTCCTCACATCTAACCTCTACTCCATTTAGATATAAGGGGATGTCAGACTCTGCTCCGATTTGCATTGATTTAGTTAGATCGGGGTCTATGGGTTGTCTTTCTCTTGCCTATAAAACTATTCTCGCTGATGCTCCAGATAGATCACCTCCAGCAAAAGAATCTCCATATCATAGAAGATTTATGTGGGAAATTAAACTAAAGATTTTGGGGACTAATTTTCATAATGAAACCTTTGAGAAGTTATCTAAGGACATTCCTTTACATTCATGTTCCTGGAACTACAAAGATAAAGATAAGATGTGGGAGCTTCCTCGGATTTATGAAAGACCAAGTTGGCTTACATGTGGTTTTGAACATTGGGCTATAGCACATACTCCCTGGAAGAATCAAGAGAAGATTTATGATTATTCCGTAGCCACACCAAATAATAATAACTATAGAGCTTTTCTTCTTGCAAAAAAAATTACAGTATCATGGATATAAACCTGAAGGGTTTACTTTGGAACCTATTAATAGGTGGTTTACACCAGGATGGGTAGAACCTATTTATGTTAGTCATTCTCCTTCAGGTGGTGTTTTGAATACATTTCCAGGACTATTTAGACTTTTTGCTGCATCAGATATAATTTACTTTAAGAAGCCTCTGGAGTCTAGACCTCTTCCTGTAGCAATTAGATCTTGTTTGAGCTATCCTTATAGTATACTTGCTGGAAACGATACAGATCTAATCATTACTAAATTAGGGCACTCTTATGAGGTTCACTGTTCCGAATGTATTTTAACTAATTGTGTTGATCATAAGTTGATTGAATCCTATTCACTCATTGTGATATTACAAAGGCCTTCTTACGTAATGCTTCCTGTAGATCTAAAGGATGAAGCTTGGTTTGACAATGAGGCTTTACAGGTAGTTACAAGAATTAGTGAGCTTATTAGGCCAAAGCGTTTTGTAGCAGCTTTAATGTTAGGTATCAGTGCCTAGATAGCTATTGTGACTTCACGTACAGTTTCATCAGTTGCTTTAGTCTCAGAAATGAAGACTGCACACTTTGTTAATGATTTGAATAAGAATGTTTCTTTGGCACTGGTAAAACAAGAGGTTATAGATAAGAAATTGGAAGCAAAGATTGATGCTTTAGAGGATGTAGTTCTGAGTTAGGACAAGAGATAGAAAATATTAAGGTTCAGCTTTCCACCAGATGTCATGCCAGCTTTCGATACATATGCGTAACGCCATTAATCTATGACGAGCAACATAATTGCACTCTTACTAAAAATCATTTGTTGGGAATTTGGAAAGATAATGATATCTCTCATGATATGGCTCAATTAAAAACTCAAATTGCGGTTATGAGTAAAGCACAAGATGGATCGGTTAACTTAGAGGATTTGGCTCAGGCTTTTAGTTCTGGTTTGAAGTCTCTGAACCTTGTAACTTGGTTACATTGGATTGTTGTCGTCGCCGTGGCTGCAGGGGTAATCTTTCTTTTTCTTCTTATCCTTCCAATAATTTTCAAACTAATCTTCTCCTCCATTTCTGCTGCCAAAAGAGATATTCATGAGCTCAAATAAAAAATAAAAAAGCGGGAGAAATCACGCACATTTCTTGAATCCCGTGATTTCACGCAGCCAAGCTGCAATCCAGACGAAGGCTGTGTGATATCTACTGGGGCTGTTCAAGGAATGCCGCTGTGGGCCTCCTTGGCTGCAGATAGAGCTGAGCTGAAATTTCTCATGGCAAGCTGTGTGACCTTTTTCTGACCTGTTCTTTTACTTACAAGATGTCCCTGCCAGCCGGAGGTGCGAGCATCCAGGCGTGATGGTTCACTAGAGTTTATTCTTTGAGCTATGGCACTGGCCATGATTTACCCTCTGGAGATCCATTGCTTTGCTTTTAATCAGCTGTACAGTTATTACCTAGATACATTAAAGAATTAACCTCCCAACAATATCTATTATTTGTGTAGTTGGCTGGCTCTGGCACTCTGACATGGAAACCATCAGTTAGGTAAAGTTTCTAGTAAACCTGAGGGGGGTCTTACAAAAAGGAAGCAAGATTTAAACTAAACTGCACTAACAATACCTAGCCCTGTAACATAGTGGTTTCCAAGGGCTCTTGAACTACTAGCTTATCATTAACTACAGAGGGACGCGATGACTTTGTGTGTATTCTCTAACGTTCATACCTGATTGATTTTGTATTTCCTTGTGCCAGATACTCATGGTAACCATTCTTTGTATACATTTCCCTGGATACATTTTCTCTTCAGTAATGTAATGCCAACTTGTATAAAAGTTCCTGCCTCAGAACAGTAAAGTGCATTCAGACGCATTCAGATCTTGTGTGTGTCTGTCTGTCATTCGCCGGACCTGTACCTTCCTGCATACCAAAGACCCTGATTTCCCCACGGGAGTGTGTTCCGACTGAGTAGGTCCGTGGCAGTGTCTTTTGCCTTAGAGAAACTGTGTAACTTTATGAGGTCCCATTTGTCTATTCTTGATCTTAGAGCATAAACTATGTGTGTTCTGTACTGGAACTTTCCCAATGTGCCCATGTCCTCCAGGGACTTCCCCAATTTCTTCTCTATTAGGTTCAGTGTGTCTGGGTTTATGTGGAGTTCCTTGATCCACTTGGAGTCGAGCTTAGTGCAAGGAGATAAGAGTGGATCAATTCAGATGTGGGGTTGGTAAAGATCATTTCCCACTTTGTTGGTTGCCGTTTTGTCCTTCTGACAGTGTCCTTTGCCTTGCAGAAACTTTGTAATTTTATGAGGTCCCATTTGTCAATTCTTGATCTTAGTGCATAAGCTATTGGTGTTCTGTTTAAGAACTTTCCCCCTGTGCCCATGTCCTCCAGGGCCTTCCCAAGTTTCTTTTCTAATAGTTTCAGTGTGTCTGGTTTTATGTGGAGGTCCTTGATCCACTTGGAGTGGTTCTTAGTATAAGGAGATAAGAGTGGGTCGATTCGCATTCTTCTGCATGTTGACCTCCAGTTGAACCAGCACCATTTGTTGAAAAGGCTATCTTTTTTCCACTGGATGGTTGTGGCTCCTTTATCAAAGATCAAGTGTCCATAAGTCTGTGGGTTCCTTTCTGGGTCTTCAATCCAATTCCATTGATCTACCTGCCTATTGTTGTACCAATACCAAACAGTTTTTAACACAATTGCTCTGTAGTACTGTTTGAGGTCAGGGATATTGATTCCCCCAGAAGTCCTTTTATTGTTGATAATAGTTTTAGCTATCCTGGGTTTTTTGTTGCTCCAAATGAACAACCGACAGAGGGCTAATATCCAATATATACAAAGAACTCAAAAAGGTAGACCGCAAAGAACCAAATAACCCTATCAAAAAATGGGGTACAGAGCTAAACAAGGAATTTTCACCCAAAGAAATGCGGATGGCCGAGAAACACCTTATGAGATGTTCAACATTATTAGTCATCAGGGAAATGCAAATCAAATCAACCCTGATATTCCACCTCACACCAGTCAGAATGGCTAAGATTAAAAACTCAAGAGACAACACATGCTGGCAAGGATGTGGAGAAAGAGGGTCACTCCTCCGCTGTTGGTGGGATTGCAAAATGGTAAAACCGCTCTGGAAATCAGTGTGGCAGTTCCTCAGAAAATTGGGCATGTCACTTCCAGAGGATCCTGGCATACCACTCCTGGCCATATACCCAGAGGATTCCCTTGCATACAATAAAGACACATGCTCCACTATGTTTATAGCAGCCTTGTTTATAATAGCTAGAAATTGGAAGGAGCCCAGATATCCCTCAAAAGAGGAATGGATACAGAAAATGTGGTATATTTATACAATGGAATACTACTCAGCAATTAAAAATAATGAATTCATGCAATTTGTAGGTAAATGGTTAGATCTGGAAACTATCATCCTAAGGGAGCTAACCCAATCACAAAAGAATAAACATGAAATGCAATCACTGATAAGTGGATATTAATGAGCCCAGAAGCCCTAAATACTCAAAGCACAATTAGCAAGTCAAATGACTCCCAAGAAGAAGAAAGGAAGAGAACACTGGGCCTGTAAAGATTGGATCCAGTATTGTAGACCCAGAACAGAGAAATTGTGGGGGGGAATGATTGGGGAACAGTTGGGGGGAGAGAGGAACTATGGGAATTATGGTGGTGGGGACTAGGAAAGGGGAAAGCCTTTGAAATGTAAACAGAATATAGAAAATAAAAATTAAAAAAAGAGTGGATCAATTCTCATTCTTCTGCATGTTGACCTCCAGTTGAGTCAGCACCATCTGTTGAAAAAGCTATCTTTTTCCCACTGTATGTTTTCAGCTCCTTCATCAGATCAAGTCGCCATAGGTGTGTGCGTTCAATTATGGGTCTTCAATGCTATTCCACTAATCCACCTCCCTGTCACCATATCATATCATGCATTTTTAATACTAATGCTCTGTAATATTGCTTGAGATCCCGGATACTGTTTCCCCCCAAAGATCTTTTCCTGCATAAATAGCTTTAGCTATCTTGAGATTTTTGTTATTCCAAATGAATTTGAGAATTGCACTAATTGTGAAGAACTAAGTTGGGATTTTGATGGGAATTTCCCTGTGTCATATATTGCTTAGGGCAAATTGGAAAGAAGTCAAACTCTCACTATTTTCAGAAGAGATGATAGTATACTTAAGTGACCCAAAACCTCCACCAGAGAACTCCTAGAGCTGATAAACTACTTCAGCAAAGTGGCAGGTTATAAAATCAACTCAACCAAATCAGTAGCTTTCCTGTACAGAAAGGCCAAGCAGGCTGAGAAAGAAATTAGGGAAATGACACCCTTTCCAATCACCACAAACAATATAAAGTATCTTGGTGTGACACTAAGCAAACAATGAAAGATTTATATGACAAAATCTTCAGGTATCTGAAGAAGGAAATGGAACAAGAACTCAGAAATGGAAAAATCTACCATGCTGGTAGGTTGGCAGGGTTAGTATAAAGAATGTGTGAATTTTAAGAGACTAACTTTAAAACACTGTTGAGGCTGTCATAGACTATAGGGAGTATTATTTAATGTATTTTGTGTAAGGGTATGTGTAGGCTTAGTCCCCATGCACTCATGGCTTTGAATAAGATTACTGGTTCCAGTGAGTGGAATGTGGTTGATTGAATATGCTTACCCCATGAGAAGTGTGGAATAATCAGACGTGTGGCCATATTTGGGAAGGTGTAACTTTCTTACAAGAAATATGTCACTGCAAGTCACAATGGAGATGGGTCTTTGACATTTCTTGAAATTTGCAAGTCTGTGCAGTGTGATCATTTCCCCTACAGGAGAAGGATAGAAACAGTCCTGTGCTTAGAGGTGATGTGCCACAATCTTTCCACCTGTGAATGTGTAGAGGTGCAGACAGGTACTGAGAGATCACCAAGTATAAATGCACATGGGACACACCCACCAGGGCCACACCTGCACCCAGGACCTGTGCAGCACTACCACAGCCATCTGTGTACCTAGTCTTCTAGGGGATATCTCCTCTACATGGGATACCATGATTAAATGTGAGGCCACCATCCTCTCTCCTCTGACTGAGCAGTCTCTTCCAGTCAGGAATGCAGAGAACACCCAAGTGTAAGATCACATGGGACAAGGTCTGCCAGGGCATGACATGCACCCAGGAAAGCTGGGCAGCCCATAGAAATCTGTGCCAAGGGAAAGCCTGTCACCTGGGCTGCTCGGAAGGCACACAGTAGGGATAAGCACCAGCCACCTACAGCAGTACCAGCTAACACCCCAGCTAACAAGATGGCAAAAGGCAAGCATAGAAACATTAGTAACAGACATCAATGCAGTATGGCACCATCCTAACCCAATTCTCCCACAACAGAAAATCCTGGATACCACAGCACACCAGAAAAGCAAGATTAGGATTTAAAATCATAGGTCATGATGCTGATGGAGGGCTTCATGTAGGACTTCAAGAGGGACATAAATAGCTCCCTTAAAGAAATACATTAGAACACCAGTAAGCAGGGAGAAGTCCATAAAGAATTAAGGAGAAATAAAAAAAATAACAAAACAAAACAAAACAAAACAAACAAACAAGCAAACAAAACAGATGAAGGAATTGAACAAAGCCATCCAGAGTCTAGAAACAATAATGAAACCATAAAGGGAAACAACTTGGGACATAAAATATCTAGAAAAGAAGTCAGGATCCAAGCATCAGCAAGAGAATACAAGAGTGAAGAGAGAATCTCGGATGCAGAAGATACCAAAGAAAGCATTGATAAAACATTCAAAGAAAAGGAAAAATGTAACAGCTCATGATGCAAAGCATCCAGGACACATTTAAAAAGCCAAACCTAGGGATTATATGTATAGAAGAGAGTAACGATTTCAAAATCAAATGGGCCAGTAAATATCTTGAACAAAATTATAGAAGAAAACATTCCTAACCTAAAGAAACTGATGCTCATGAACATACAAGAAGTCTACAGAACTCCAAGTAGATTCGATCAGAACAGAAATTCCTCTTCTCACATAGTAACTAAAACACCCAAAGAAAGAATATTAAAGCGGTAAGGGAAAAAAAAGTCAAATAACATATAATGGAAGACCTGTCAGAATTATTCCAGACTTCTCACCCGAGACTATGAAATCCAGAAGAGCCTAAGCAGATGTCATGGAGACATTAAGGGAACAGAAATGCCAGCCCAGAGTACTATATCCAGCAAAAATCTCAATTACCATAGATGGAGAAACCAAGGTATTTCATATTTTTTTCCACAAATCCAGCCATCAAGGAATAATGAATGGAAAACAGAAAACCAAACCTAAGGATTATAGGTATAGATGAGAGTGAAGGTCTACAATTTAAAGGACCTACAAATATCTTCTAAAAATTATGGAAGAAAACTTCCCTCACCTAAAGAGAGAAATGCCCATGAATATACAAGAAGCCTAAAAAAACCCAAACAGACTGGACCGGAATGGAAATGGCACCTGTCCCATAATAATCAAAACCCCAAATGTACTAAACAAAGAAATAATATTAAAGGCAGTAAGAGAAAAAGGCCAAGTAACATATAAAGAAAGACCTATCAGAATCACACCAGACTTCTCACCTGAGACCATGAAAGCTAGAAGATCCTGGGCAGATATCATGCAGACTCTAAGAGAACACATACTTCAGCCAAAACTACTATACCCAGCAAAACTCTCAATCACCATAGATAGGGAAACCAAAGTATTCCACGACAAAACCAAATTTACACAATATCTTTCCATAAACCCAGCCCTACAAAGGATAATAGGGGGAAATGCTAATACAGAGGGAAACTTCTCATATATTTCTATCCATCTTTTTAACTATCATCTATCATATCATGCATATATTTGTGAAAATTTTTAATTAATAAAAATATTACACTTCAAAAATTGAAAAAAGAATACATTTTTAAATCCAGAATATTGAAGGACCTTGATGCATTTGTCACTATCAGTTATGGAATGAGACTTTGAATTTTGACATGACAATAGCCTGTCACCCTGACTACTAAAGAATTGTAAGACCTCAGTGGTTGGTTTGCCAACTGCTGTCTTCAGTTCCATATTTAGTGACTAGAAGGAAAGTCATAATTTACCATCCATTAATTGGTTCTTGATATCAGGCTGCACTCTAAATGTATGTATATAATGACTAATTTGATTCTTATGATACTCTAATGGAATCAGGATCTGATCTATCTAGATTCCTCAAGATCTTCTGAAATTACTTATAATTTGGCCATGGCTTCGTGCAAATTTACTTATTAGCAATATTCTTTACTAATCCCCCAAAGAAGCAAAGTTATCATGTAGCAGGATGTATGATTTGAGTTTCCAAGAAAATGCTTTTTATAGTTCTTAAAAAATACATATCTCAGACATGAGAAAGAAATATTTTCTAGACTATCTAACTTCATTTGCCCACTACAAACACAAAAGTTTCTTGTAAAGTGGTCAGGTTCAAACTATATCTATGAGATGTCTTATTTCCAGAATATTTCTATTTTTTTATTAGATATGATATGAGTTTTTTAAAAATTTTCAATATTTTAATGTTCATTTAGATATAAGGAATTCTACTCCAAACATGTCTATTTACTCTCAAAATTGCATAACATAAAACGGTGTTTATATTGTTTTTGAAAAATGTCTTTATATTAATGATTGACCATGTGTGATGGTAACCAATGTCTGCTATCCCCCTGACTCCTCTAATGTCATGTCTCCTGAGTGCTTTCTTCATAACAGCTGGTGACTCAGCTGATGTCTCTCTACATATTCATTGAAAGATATATCAAATGCTTAGGGCTGAATAATATTCACATAATATATGTTTTAAATTGAATGAGGAGGTTAGAGGAAAGAACCACAAAGTGAGTAGCTATCAATCAATCTGTCTATTGATCTATCACCCATTCGTCTCTACAATCTATCACCTCTAAGCTTTCATATACATATGTATGGTTGTGAACATGTTATTCCTTACAAAGTATTATAGTTCAACCACTGTTAGAAAACATTTTTAAAGCTCCTGAGTATAAGGAAAGTAAATGCACCTGCTTCTGTTTCAGTTGTCATGAGCATTAGGATACTGACATCACAAAGGTTCTTCAGCCTGACTACTACAGAATCCTCAGACCTCAGTAGTGTGTCTAGCCACTGTAGTGACCAGTTTGATGTTCAGGACCAGAAAGGCAAAATTCAAGTTTATTGAAAGTTTCTCTCGATCAGGCTCCACAGAAAAGTCATTTTTATAAGTAATTTGTTTCTCATGATTGCCTCATTCTATCAGGAAGTGTTTTCACTTTATTCATCCAGATCATATAAACTATCTCTCAACTAAGCAGTGGTTTCTTGAAGGGAGTTATTAGAGGAATATTCAATGCCAATCTTCTATAGAAACAACATTATTAGATGAGGAGTGTTATGCTTTAAAAATACAGAACAATTTCCGTAACTTTTATTTTGTTTTATTTATTTATTTATTTATTTACTTATTTATTTATTTATTTATTTATTTATTGGACTGTAACTTTAAAAAAAGATTCAGGTAATGAAGGATTATTTTATTTGCAACACAAATGTTTTAGCCACCATAACTACATATGTTTTTTTAATGGAATGGTCATATACATATACATACATATACACATACACATACACATACAAATACATGTGTGCATGTGCAAGTGTATATGGATATGGATATGTGTATATATACATATGGTTGAGAAATATTATTCCAAGTAAATACTTTAGGATCATCTATTATTCAAAAATAAAAAAGCCACAAAGGTGAAGGGAAAAGACAGTATGTGACATTTATGACATAGCCGTCCAAGATGGACATCACACTTCTAATTTCCCATGACTTTTCTGTGATTATTTGACTTCCATGAGATGTTCCGTAATTAATTGTAAGATATAAAATGAATTTCACAGGTTGTCTTAGGCACAGTTCTTAGTGCTTCTTGGTTTTACTAAATAAACTTTATTGTACCTAAAAAGTATGTGTCTTCTTTCACAGTGTTTAAAGTTTCTTGTGATTTTTGCACATATTAGACTCTAAGATTCACAGTATTGGTGAAGTCTACATGCTGTCCTTATCACATTTACTCTGGAGAGGTAGAAACAATTAGGAATTGAGAATTTTTGGAGATGAATATACATATATATATATATATATATATATATATATGTAATAATAATATTTTATACAAATAATTCTATTGTTGAAGAAATATTATTGTGGTTATCTATCTATCATCTATCTATCTATCTATCTATCTATCTATCTAATTATTTATCTATCTATCTATTTATCCATCTCTTTTAATCTATCTATCATCTATTTATGGTTGTGAATATATGTTATTCCTTACAATTTTCCTAACAATTATTAAAAAATAATTTTGAAGTGACTAAATATAAGGAAAGGGAATGCAAATGTCACTGTGTCGGATGACATGAGCCTTAGACTATTGACATCACAATGGTCCATCACCCTGAGTACTCATGAGGCTACAGGACTCACTAGTTTGTCTGCCATTTGTAGTAACCAGTTTGGTGTTTAAGAGGAGAAAAGCATAAAAACTTTCAATTTCATTGAAAGGTTCTTCCTTACAAGCACCACAGAAAAGAAATTTTTATAACTAATTTGAATCTCATGATACACTAATCATATCAGGGAAATGACTTTATTTCTCCACAAATTTTAATTGGTACAACCTTGAATATATCTTGACATTGTTTGATATGGGTGATAACATGTATTTTTAACTGTATTTCTTTAACACTTTGATTCTCACAATTCTGAAACATTATATAAGTAAAGCATATGGTGCCTCTGTTCATATTTTTTGAATAAAGTAACATGCTTTGGGCAAAGTTATATTTCCTTAAGGAAATATATATCATAAATATTCCATTTGAATGCCACACACAGTAAAGAAACCACCAGATTTGCCACTCCATTATTACAGGAAAGAATTTCAATAAGATATGAGAGGAAACATGCTCAGAAGCTGGAAGAGTTCAGAGGGGAGAGAGAGAGAGAGAGAGAGAGAGAGAGAGAGAGAGAGAGAGAGAGAGAAACAGATTTGATATGTTGAAGTCTGGGAAATATAGAAGGTATAATATCTAGGGAAGACAAATGGGGATTATTTCAGAAGAAGAAACTTTGCATTCACAAAGATCAAGAGGGGCTTCTATCTTTAGCTTAACACAGGAGATGCAGTTTTGGAGAGGTAAAGGACTCTAGGTGGAGACTTTAAAATGAACATGTATTCTTATTTCCAAGAATCAATGATGATATCCATATAGGAGCCACATGCAAGCAGCAAAGGGAATGACTCCTATTTCTAGACAATACAAACTTCACAAATACCTTTTGAATGCTGAATAGTTTTTTTGTTTATTTGTATGGCTGTCTGTTTGGTTTTACATTTTGACTATGATCTCGTTTATTATAAAAAGTTTGACATCTCAGCTAAACATCAGAACCATGAAAGCAGTTGTCTTTGGCTTGAGATTTTTAGATCAATACAGTTACACCTTCAGAAGACAATATATCCCAGCAGCTTTTTTTAAGTTTTAACAATTCAAGACAATTTGAGAAAGGGACAATCATATTACAAAGACATTTCTGAAGAAAGTGACATATAGGCCAATACAGGAAATGCCATGTGTTCACATGTATTAAAAAAATTCTCAAATTCTTAACTATGATTTATTACTTTTTAAAAAAATTTCTTACTATCTATACCATTACCATGTTATTTATATTAAGTCACAACTATCTTTTAATATATATTTGTCTGTAAATTTCATACATGTATATATTAACCTTTATCATTATAAATGTTTCTATAATCTTCAGAGCTTCCCCATACACTTTATTTACTATTTCATATCATGAACCTTTTAATATTTTGTATGATCATTAGTCTTATATCTTATCCACTGAGTGCTTGTTATTTTAGATGGAGACCTGTATGAGGAATATCATATTTTTTCACAATGGTAACCCCTGTGAAGGAAGAATTGGGAGGAATACATCAAACTTTTCTGTGCCAATGTCCATGGAACTCACAAGTGAAAGGAAAAGAAATATAAGACACCTGTCCTTATTCATAAAGTCTTTGTTGTTTCATGCATCCTGTGAGTATGTGCAACAATTATTCCTTACTATTAGCAGCTACACTCTACTTAGGCTTCTTTGTACAAATATAAAATGTTCTTTACTTCTTTTCATAATAAAGATTATAGTTATTTAATTACATAACGATCTCAACCCATGCTTTGGTGGACACTCTTCTATCCATTTCTCAATTTCATTTGTCACAAATTTTAGACACATTTTTTAAAAAAATGAATTATTTAAAGTGCAATTCTGCTATTTGAATCTGAGGAAAGAACAAAAACAAACTTGTAAAAGAGGCAGATGTGCAAGCAAATTCCAGTGACACTAACATTGTTAAAGCTAACTAATGAGTACTGAAGCTGTGTGGGACAAGTTGACTCTATATTGATATACGTTATCAAAATAAAATATTTAAAATATGAGAAGCAGGTGTCATCTTGCTTGTTGTTTCAAAATAGACTGTAGAATCAAGAGTGGAAATCCCTCAGTCTGAACCTCGTACACAAGTGGCAGCCTATATAAGCCTCTTGATTTCATAGTTTCCATTTTTATAATTAAGAAGCAGATAATAGCCCTGTTAATAGCAGATAAAAATCATTAGTAAAGTTTAAATCACCCATCAAACACTAAACAACATTGGGAGATTTCAATATCTCACTATTGACAATTGACAGGTAATCCAGACAAAACTAAAAAGAGAAATAAAGTTTCACTAACAGGCATTGTGAATTAAATGAACATTACAGAAATATTTAGAATATTTCACCAAAACAGAAAAGAATATACCTTCTCTTTAACATGCCATGGTTCCTTCTCCAATATTGACCATACAGTCAGGTACAAAGCAAAATACAACATAAGGAAAACTGCCAAACTCTCAATCACCTTGATACCCAAATCACAAAGACTCAATAAAGAAAGAAAACATCCTCCTATGAAAGGTGATGCAAAACTACTCAATAAAATGTTTGCAAAGTGTATCCAGGAATACATCAAAAATATCATCCACAGTGATCAAATAGGCTCCATCCAGGGATGCAGGGCTGGTTCATTATATGAAAATCCATCAAAATAACCCAACATATTTTCACAATGATAGAAGAAAATCATATAATCTTCTCATACAATGCTTAAAAAGTCTTTGGCAAAATGCAAAGCTTTCTTGTTAAAAGTCTTAGAGATTCCAGGAATACCAGCCACATACATAATCTCCATCAAGGCAATATATTGGAAGGTAATGGTCAACATGAAAGTAAGTGTAGAGAAACTTTAAAAAGTTTCATAAAATCAACGACAAGACAAGGCTGCCCATTCTCTCTCTATTTATTTAATATAGTAATTAAAGTTACAGCCACACTTTAATAAGACAAGTAAAAGAGTTCAACGTTATACAAATTGAAAAGGATGAAGTCAAAATATTGCTATTATAGCTATTATACTATACATAAGCGATCTGGTAACCACCTTCACCAATGTGGTTGGATATAAACTTAAAGAAAGAAGTAGTCTCTCTACTTATAAATGATAAATTAACTGATAATAAATTAGGGAAATAACATCCTTTATAGTAATCATGAATAATATAAAATACCTTTGTGTAATTCTAATGAAGCAAGTGAAAATACCATGTGACATTAGATATTAGAAGATGGAAATATTTCCTATGCTTGAAGATTCAAAGGATTAATAGTGAAAATGCTCATCTGACCAAAAGTAATTTAAATATTGAGTACAATTCTATGACAATTTAAACACAATTATATAAAGACATTTAAGCAAATTCTAATCTACATACTGATAAATTAAAAAAAAACAAGGATATCTAAGACAATATTTAATAATAAAATAACTCTGGGAGGTATCATTACCCCTGAACTTTGCAGAATAATAATGATATAAACTTCAAGGTACTGGTAATGGAATACCCTCACATAAGCAAACAAATCTATGGATACACCATATTTGATAAAATAAATAAGATCAGGCAGTGGAAAAAAAATCAAAGCTTCTTCAACAAATGGTGCTGGACTAAGTTGATGTCTACATATAGAAAATGCAGATCCATATCTATCATCCTGCACAAAACCCACGTTCATATGCATCAAACCATGCAACATAGAACTGAGTATACTGAATCTAATAGAACAGAAATTGGGGAGTAGGCTTGAACTCATTTTACAGGGGACCACATCCTGAAAATAAAAAGAATACCCAGGCTCTAAAATCAACAATTGATGAATTGTACCTCATGAAACTCAAAAGCTTCTGTGAGGCAAAGGACATTATCAATAGGAAAAATAACAGTCTTCACATTGATTAAAGATCTTCACGAACACTACATCTGACAGATGCCAAAAAAAAAAAAAATTATAAAGAACTCATGAAGTTAGACAGCACCAACTCAAACTGACAAAATTAAAATTGGGGTCCAAACTAAACAGATTTCTCAATTAGAGGGATCTCTAATGGGCAAGAAAACTTAAATATTAAAAGTCCTTTGTCATAATGAAAATACCAATCCAAACAACTCTGCAATTAAAAATTAAAACCAGTACTGCACATAGATAGCCATAGGCAAACCTGATATAGATAAAATCTCAGTTAAGAATCTCTACCTACATCATAGTTGGTTATATCAAGTTAAAAATACAACTATCAAAGCAGACAGAACAATTTCTTTTTTGGACTATGCAATTTCTTACAACTATTCAAATTTATTTCAGTGAAAAGGAGCCATATAAAGTACAAAATTAATGAACATGTTTGTGTATCTATTAAATTCCTGTTTCAGAGCATGTAGACAGACTGTGTTGATAGTCACCTGTAGCTGGAGAGGAAAATAGTAGAAAATGTATAAAATTCTGTTACATGCTCATGACATCTTGCTGGTTTAAGTGAAGGTTTACAGTACAGAAATCATGCTGGCTTAGTAAAGTGGTGGTTGTAGATTATTCTCCATGATCCATGGCCTTGCTTGTCCCAGGAAGTAGGCTAGACCCTACAACAACCTCTGCATTAAATCAACACCTTTACTAGACACATTCTAAATATTTGTCTTTAAACACACACATAAGTGTAGTTCCCACACCTCACACCATAAATTTCATTTTATAACAGAGAAACACAATTACAGAATAACGACAACCAATCAAAATGCAGGAAACACATGACCACATTTTAGTGAGCCTAAAATCCTACATGCTAAACAACTCTGGGACCCAAAGTCCAGGGAATATCCTAGAAGATGGAAAAGAAAGGTTGTAAGAGCCAGAGGATAAGAAGTCTATCTGGTTATGTCTCCTAAACATTTTGGGGAGATAATCCTACAAACTCTCAACATCATGACTGCCTAAACAAGACCTCAAATAAAACAACAACAACAACAACAACAACAACAACAACAACAACAACAACAACAACAGCAACACACATGCTTTATGAAGAAGAAAATTCTTATGGAATCCTGACACTAGATAAAGACCTGGAGGCAACTAGGAAGACTGAGACTGGGATAGATAATCAGAAGATTTACCTCAGTGACCTATTTAGAACAAAATGCTCAGACCCAAAATTATATATATACAAGAATGATTTCTTTTTTTTAAATTTTTATTTTCTATATTCTATGTTTACATTCCAAAGGTTTTCCCCTTTCCAAGTTACGCACCACCATATGTCCCATAATTCCTCTCCCCACCCCCTGCTATTCCCCAATCATTCCCCCTCCCCCCACGGTTTCTCTACAAAACTGGATCCAATCTTTACAGGCCCAGGGTCCTCTTCATTCTTCTTCTTGGGAGTCATTTGACTTGCTAATTGTAGCTTGAGTATTTAGGGCTTCTGGGTTCATTAATATCCACTTATCAGTGATTGCATTTCATGTGCATTCTTTTGTGATTGGGTTAGCTCACTTAGAATGATATTTTCCAAGTCTAACCATTTACCTACAAATTGCATGAATTCATTATTTTTAATTGCTGAGTAGTACTCCATTGTATAAATATACCACATTTTCTGTATCCATTCCTCTTTTGAGGGATATCTGGGCTCCTTCCAATTTCTGGCTATTATAAACAAGGCTGCTATAAACATAGTGGAGCATGTGTCTTTATTGTATGCAGGGGAATCCTCTGGGTATATGCCCAGGAGTGGTATGCCAGGGATCTCTGGAAGTGACACGCCCAATTTTCTGAGGAACCGCCATACTGATTTCCAGAGTGGTTTTACCATTTTGCATTCCCACCAACAGTGGAGGAGTGTTCCTCTTTCTCCACATCCTTGCCAACACCTGATGTCTTCTGAGTTTTTAATCTTAGCTATTCTGACTGGTGTGAGGTTGAATCTCAGGGTTGTTTTGATTTGCATTTCCCTGATGACTAATGATGTTGAACATCTCTTAAGGTGTTTCTCGGCCATCCGCATTTCTTCTGGTGAAAATTCTTTGTTTAGCTCTGTACCCCATTTTTTGATATGTTTATTTGGTTCGTTGTGGTCTAACTTCTTGGGTTCTTTGTATATATTGGATATTAGCCCTCTGTCGGATGTAAGAATGATTTCAATATTGAGGAACACACACACACACACACACACATACACACACACACACACACACACACACACACACAAATTAAAGAAAGAGGATCCTTGAGTTCAAAAGAAAACAATGGAGGTTTGAGGAGAGGATTGAGATGAAGAAGGGGGAAGAAGTAAAGTAAAGCAACTATAGTACCCACCCACCCACACACACACATGAAGATACACACATAGAAAGAGACACATACAAATATCCATGAGCAAGTATTATCTTCAGAATATTTTTACAATCAAACATAAAATCACAATACCCTCTAGACTAATGCCTTCAAATTTTATTACCTGCTGATTCTTATCTGTGCATTTACATATTCATATATGTAAATGATTTTCCCTGATTTGAAATATTGGTAAAATATTGCTTTTAAGCAACCACTTAGCACTTGTATGTGACACACAAATACATTCTCACAAACTTCCACCAACTTCTTTCTTCAAGATCATAAGAAAAAGAGTGATAGGGACTAAAACTGAGGTATTACCATAGTGTTTAGGATTAATCATACAATCAACCATCAAGTATTTTATGTAGTTCTACTCAAACTCAATCAAACATTTTACAAAAAACATTTCTTTACAATTTTGACATTATAATAATGAAGAAGTAACAAAAATGCATGGTTTTGGTTAGGGGCGACCACAGCATAAGGAAATGTATTAAAGGGTTGCAGCATTAGAAAGCTTGAGAACCACAGCTATAAAGTGTACAAATAAGTTTCCAGATGTGAGGCAATACTAGGTGATTTTAGAGTAATAGTCCTCTCAAACAAATACAAATCTTGATACAATGGTCAGTATAAGATCATGTGTTTCTTAATTACTGGATTCTTTTGATGTTGTGAAAGTTAAAGATACCCCAAATATTAACTCTTCCTTAGTTGTTAAAAGTGTTACATCATTTGTTTAGTCTGGGGAGGTTCAGGCAACAGCCTGAGCCTGTTTCAAACATCATGGATGGCTGTCCCTGGCTATGTTCCCTCCTTCAATTTGTCTTAATATATTGATATACGGGTATGAACATTGTGATTGGATTGAAAAGCATAACCTAACATCCAGTCAATAACTCTAAATGTAGAAGGAGTGAATACGACTGGGAAGACCAGAGTTGACTAGAGTCCCTGTTTACAGAAGGAGTCACTTTTGGGTCTAGGCCTGATAACTTAGGAATAATCCTACTTTGACCATAGGTGTAAAGGTTGTGGGCCTCATTTTTAAGGGAGAATATATTGGGAGGATGGGAAAGTGCAGAAAGGACACAGAAGGCTGACATTTACTCTTTTTCTCTATACTTCCCTCTCCACTACCCCCTTTATTTTTTCCTTTCTTTATTCTCTCATTTCTTTATTATTTATTCTTTATTAATTCACTCCTGTAAGTTTTATATTACTATTGGCTCAAAATATCTTTCACACAGGAAAGTTTGTAGGTGGAGGATGTGGTGGCTGAGTTTCATTTCAGTATTCTCTTTCTGTAGCCTTCATCTTACCCTCTCACACTAAAGACATAGGAATTTAGGGTGAATTTTTCCAGACCACTCCAGGTTCACTTCTCTATGTTCAATGAGCTACATGAAAGTTGCCTTTGATAATGCAGACCACAGTAAGTTTTCAGAGAGTAACTAGTTTTCCTACTATCAGCCTGAGATGTTTAGGTTTCTCCACTGGACCTCCTTGCCCATCTAAATCAAATGTAAGCCAGTTCTACCCCTGGAAAGTTGATTGACTACAAAAGGTGGATGGTCATTTAAAACACCTTGTGTCCAATCACTAGGACAACTCTCCAGGGTAATACTCACAGATTCCAGGATATTTTCAGTGTCCTAGGATTCCACATTTTGCTTCCCTGAATTTCAGATGTCTCATCCCACACTGACCCCCACATATCATCAACCACAGCTGATCTCTTCCACCACAGTCCTCACTTGCTCACATCTTACCCATAGACTCTATCCTAATTCTCTTTCCCAGAGAGATAGGTTCTTCTTCCCTCCTACAACTTTGATCCTTACCTAACTAACGTCTCTGGGTCTATGTATTTTAGCCTGACTGTCATTTGCTTAAAACCTGACATCTACTTAGAAGTGAATATATAGAATGCATATGTTTCTAGATCTGGGTTACTTAACTCAGAATAATCTTTTCTAAATCTAATAATTAACCTATAAATTACTTGTTATCAATTTTTAAACACTGAGTAATACTTCTTTGTGTAAATGCACCACATTTTCTTTGTACAGTAATCAATTGGGTTTCATATGGGGTATTTGAAGTTCCCAGATATTATGAATAAATTCACAATGAACATAGTTAAGCTGTGTTCTTGTTGTATACTCAAGAGTCATTTGGGTATAGATCAAGAGCAGTATATCTTGATCCTGAATTAGATCAATTTCCAAATTTTACAGGAACCTGCATTTTGATTTCTGTAGTTGGTACAAAATTATTCACTCCCACCATCTCTGCATTCTCAACAGCATGAACTATCACTTGTGTTATTGATCTTGGCCATTCTTCCACATGTAAGAGGGAATATTTTTTCTTTTCTTTTTTTTATTATTATTTTTCTAGATTCTTTGTTTACATTTCAAAGGCTTTCCCTTTCCCAGTTCCCACCTCACCATATGTTCCATATGTCCTCTTCCCACCCCCCCTCATATTCTCCATTTTAAGTTATGTTTTGCATTTCCATGAGGTGAAGGATTGACAATTTCTTTAAGTATCTCTCACACATGTTGGGTTCCTATACTAAGAATAATGTGTTTACATTTGTAACCCAACTAATAACTTTTTTTGTTGTTTAAATATCTAGTTTCTTGATTTCCTTTTGTATGTTGGATATAATATTTCTATGGGATGTGGAGTTCATAAAAATATTTTACCATTTAGTAGGTTGCATCTATGACCTATGGAAGATGTCCTTTGCTGTTTTAAATTAGCAGCAGAATGACTTGAATTGTAGTGAGCCAGAATGTTTCACCATTACAATATGGCGCTGGTTTCTGGCCCTAATCCTGGCAAACAACTTGGTACAGGCGTGCTAATGGGCATGCTAACTCAGCAGTTTCTTATCTTGTCGTATGTTAATGAGGGATTCCTCGTGTAGCCTATCCTGAGGCAAGAGCCAGGCACAGAGACCTAGGCGGCAACTGCTCAGAGATATAAGGTGGCTCATCCTTTGTCTTGGGGCTCCCCATTTTCTCATCATAAAAGAGTTCCTGAAATAAAGTGCTGTTTAAGAAGGATCCTAGGTGTTGTGTTGTTTCTTGCTGGACAAGTTCAGCTGCAACAGCTGGTGACCTGTACAGGAAGTTCGAGGGAAGACCTTCATGGATCCAGAACTTCTCAGCACCAGGAAGGCGGTACCAGTACCGGCAATCTCCCTGGTAAGTAGGGACCATAAAGTTCTCAGGGGGTAACAGGAGACAATAGAATTCCCTGGTAATTAGGGGTAATAAAGCTCTCTGAAGGTGAGAGCAGATAATAAAGATCCTATGTGTAAATAGGACTATAAAGTTCACAGAGAGGTGATTATGTGGGATTTGCTTCTTAGGTAGAAAGCTGATGCAGTTGCAATTCCAGTTATTTTCCTCCTCGATCGGTGCTGTTGCTTTTGCTTAATTGGCATCGTCCAGGACGCGAGTGTACCTGTGACTAAACTCTGTCAGTCACACGTAGATAAGTGTGCAGGAGAAGGGTGCTGGTTGCCTAAGATAAGGTTGCTAGGCAACATGGGGAATTCACCCTCTAATCTGGTTGTGACAGCCCTTAAAATCTTACTTCAACAATGCAAGTTAAAAATAGACAAAAGGACCCTTTCTCCTTCCTTGCTGAGTGTGATCATTGTGATCCTTGGTGTGAGGTCTCTGGGTCACTAACAGTGGGATCATGGAAAAAAATTGGGAGGAGATCTGGACTGAAAGGCTAAGAAACAAAAACCAAAACCAGGCACAAAGCCCATATGGAAAATAATTCGTCAGCTCAAATGGCCCACTGTGCCCTCAGGGATTTGTTGGAAGCAAGAGAAATTGGGCTTAAAAAAGGAAGTAAAAAAAATGAGAAAAGAAAAATGAATTTCAAAACACTCTTGGGGACAAGAAGAAACATGGAGACGTTCTGTTTCCTCTATGGAACCCAATGGAGATGTTCTTAGTACTGGGTACAAGTGTTCTTTCCTCTCTATGTATTGTCATTGGTGCACCAATTTGTCTATGTGTGTCTGTCCTTGTTTTGTTGTCTGATGTTCTAAAAGCTGCTTTTGAAAAGGGCCATCAAATTGTGTGTTGATTTTCCTTGTTTTTATGTTCTTAAATCTAGAGGCCTGGTGGTGACAGCATCAGGCTGTCTATATGGTATTATTCTGTATCTTGTTCTGTGTTCCTGGACTTAGACAGACAAAAGTGTTTAGACTTCAGACTGACTGAAAAGCGACTCTCTTTGACTCCAACTTGATACTATTAAACACAGAGCTGCTTGTTCTTTTTTCTTTTTTTCTGTTCTTTTTTCTTCTTTTTTCTGCTCTCAGCCTGAGGAACCATGAATTGAAATAACACTCTGCTCCCTCCAGGAACTACTAGCTCACCTCATTCCTGAGACATGTGGCACCTTGCTCAGAGTTGAATTATATCTGCCTGAGATAACCTATGACCTTCCACTGAGCCAAAAGTTGCTGCCCAACTGCGGCTGCAGCCCTCCTTTTCTTTATAGTTTCTTCATCTAAAGAAAAAATCCCACCTGCAGATGTGAGGTCATTCTCTGCAGTTAAACAAGTTAAAACAAAGAAGAGACAAGATACTTTGAAGGGCCTCTGATGGAGAAAATAAAGTCTTAAGACACTCAAGTGGCAGATATGGGAATTCTAAATTTAAGTTAGTACAGAGGGTTTATTTCATTTATTTTAAAGTGTTTAGGTTATGATAGATATGATATTGAACAAAAAATCTGTTTTGGTGATATTGAAGTCTTGTTTTGAGATTTATATTACAGGGATTGTTATTATGTTCATGGTATAGATTCTTATTTGTTGAGATTTTAATACAAAATCAAGGTTTTCATTGGTATAAATACTAAAAATGTAAAAGTACAGGGTTTACACCCAGTCATTCTTTGCTGTTATTGTTACAGTTCTGAGATGTTTAAGCCTATGTGTTTGGGGCCAAATAAAATATAAGGCTCTGAGTTTATTATTAGGATGTTTTCTATGTTTTAATCAGAAATAACTGAAAATATTTTAACAGACAACAGTTCACATTACTTTACATATAAAGTTGGTTTTCTAATTGGTCTTAAAGGTATAAATATGTTTTGCATGTTTTGACTATAGAATATTGGCTTATAAGTTATTGGGCATGATTAAAAATTATTATATTGGTAAAAAAAAGAAAGTTTAAAACTGGTAACTTAAAAAAATTACTCAAGAGGTTACAGAGCCATTCTCAGACGTTGTAGATAGAATGGTGGATGCTGCAGCAAAGATTTTTGGAGATGCAGATCAAGCCATGCCTTTTATTAAACAACTAGTTCATGAGCAATGTACCAAAGAATGCCGCAATGCTATAACCCCATATAAACCTAAGGATTTGGAGGCATGAATGAAAGTTTGCAGAGAGATCGGAGGACCATTAACTAATACAGGCCTCGCTTCAGCCGTTCTAAGTGCAACAAGAAAATTTGGTTCAGGAAATGGAAAGTGCTTTAAATGTGGGAAGACAGGTCACTTTAAACATGATTGTCCTAATCAAACCCCAACAACAGAAGAAAGGAATGAATCTGGATTGCGTCCCAGATGTAAAAAAGGAAATCACGGGGCAAATGAGTGTAGATATACAAAAACGTTAGATGGTCAGCCTTTACAACAGGGATATGGTAGAGCACGCCCAAAAAACGGGCAGAGGGGCCCTCGACCCCAGGGCCCTCAAACATATGGGGCCTATACAACGAGGCCATCCATTGCTCTCTGGTCTCCCACAATAAATATTGGCCGATTATTAGTATTGATATAAAAGATTGCTTCTTTTCTATCCCTTTAACTCCTCAAGATAGTGTCAGGTTTGCCTTCATTGTTCCATCTATTAATCATGAGGAACCAGACCAGAGACATGAATGGGCAGTTTTACCTCAAGGAATGGCAAGTAGCCCTACTATGTGTCAATTAATTGTTAGTCAAGCTATTACCCCCGTTTCGAATATCATATCAAAAGATTAACTTTGTAATTTTATGAGGTGCCATTTGGCAATTCTTGATCTTAGTGCATAAGCTATTGATGCTCTGTTCAGGAAATTTCCCCCTGTGCCCATGTCCTCCAGGGTCTTCCCAAGTTTCTTTTCTAGTAGATTCAGTGTGTCTGGTTTTATGTGGAGGTCCTTGATCCACTTGTAGTTGATCTTAGTGCAAAGAGATGAGTGGGTCAATTCGCATTCTTCTGCATGTTGACCTCCAGTTGAAACAGCACCATTTGTTGAAGAGGCTATCTTTATTCCATTGGATGGTTGTGGCTCCTTTATCAAAGATCAAGTGACCATAAGTCTGTGGGTTAATTTCTGTGTCTTCAATCCTATTCCATTGATCTACCTGCCTGTTGCTCTACCAATACCATGCAGTTTTTAACACAATTGCTCTGTAGTACTGCTTGAGATCAGGGACATTGATTCCCCCAGAAGTCCTTTTATTTTGAGAATAGTTTTTGCTATCCTGGGTTTTTTGTTGCTCCAGATGAATGTGAGAATTGCTCTTTCTAGATCTATGAAGAATTGAGTTGGGATTTGATGGAGATTGCATTGAATCTGTATATTGTTTTTGGCAAGATGGCCATTTTTACTATATTGATCCTGCCAATCCAGGAGCAAGAAATATTTTTCCATCTTCTGAGGTCTTCTTCGATTTCTTTCTTCAAGGACAGATCCTTCACTTGTTTGGTTAGCCAATGTACTTTATGTTGTTTGTCCCCCACAATTATTGTGTTAGTTGTAATGTGTGCTTTAAGCTTTAGTTAGGTTTCTTTTACGAATGAGGGTGCCCTTGCATTTGGAGCATAGATGTTCAGTATTGAGTGCTCTTCTTGGTGGATTTGACAAAACGACAACCAACAAAGTGGGAAAAGATGTTCACCAACCCCACATCCGACAGAGAGCCAATATCCAATATATACAAAGAACTCAAAAAGTTAGACTGCAAAGAACCAAATAACCCTCTCAAAAACTGGGGCACAGAGCTAAACAAAGAATTTTCACCAGAAGAAATTCGGATGGCCGAGAAACACCTTAAAAGATGTTCAACATCATTAGTCATCAGGGAAATGCAAATCAAAACAACCCTGAGATTCCACCTCACACCAGTCAGAATTGCTAAGATTAAAAACTCAAGAGACAACAAGTGCTGGCGAGGAGGTGGAGAAAGAGGAACACTCCTCCACTGTTGGTGGGATTGCACAATGGTAAAACCTCCCTGGAAATCCCAGTTTGGCGGTTCCTCAGAAAATTGGGCATGTCACTTCCAGAGGACCCTGGCATACCACTCCTGGGCATATACCCAGAGGATTCCCCTGCATACAATAAAGACACATGCTCCACTATGTTTATAGCAGCCTTGTTTATAATAGCCAGAAACTGGAAGGAGCCCAAGTATCTCTCAAAGGAGGAATGGATTCAGAAAATGTGGTATATTTATACAATGGAATTCTACTCAGCAATTAAAAATAATGTATTCATGCAATTTGTAGGTAAATGGTTAGACTTGGAAAATATCATTCTAAGTGAGCTAACCCAATCACAAAAGAATGCACATGAAAAGCAATCACTGATAAGTGGATATTAAGAGCCCAGAAGCCCTAAATACTCAAGGCACAATTAGCAAGTCAAATGATTCCCAAGAAGAAGAATGGAGAAGACCCTGGGCCTGTAAAAATTGGATCCAGTTTTGTAGAGAAACTGTGGGGGGAGGGGGAATGATTGGGGAATAGTTGTGGGGAGAGTAATTATGGGATGTATGATGTGGGGGAACTGGGAAAGGGGAAAGCCTTTGGAATGTAAACATAGAATATAGTAAATAAAAATTTAAAAAAAGATTAAATGTTTTCATTATATGGATGACATTTTATTATGTGCTAAGGATCAATCTGTATTAGAAGAAGCTTATGTAAGATTGGTCAAAATATTACAACAAAATGGACTCCAAATTGCTCCAGAGAAGGTACAAAAGGGACAAATATGTGACTATTTAGGAGAACAAATTTGATCTGAATCCATTAGGCCACAAAAGGTGAAACTCTGTAAGGATAAGTTAAATATTTTGAATGACTTCCAAAAGGTATTAGGTGATATTAATTGGATATGTCTTTATTTGAAAATTCCTAACTATGAGCTGCAACCATTATATAACATTTTGAAGGGAGATTCAGCCATTGATTCTCCTAGAACACTTACTAATGAAGTCCGATTAGCATTACAAAAGGTAGAAAAGCAGTTGTCATCAGCTATGCTAACAATGATTAACCCAACTTCAGATATCTTACTCTGTATCATGAAAACAATTATACAGCCATCAGTGTTACTATGGCAAAATGGTCTTTTACTCTGGATTTATCCTGTGATATCTGCTGCTAGAATATTAGAACATTATCCTACTGCTATCGCAGACTTGGCCTTACTAGGAGTCAAAATCTGTCTTCGATATTTTGGAAAACCTCCTAACAGTATTTATGTTCCATACACTAGCCAACAAGTGGAAATATTGTGTGTCACAATAGATGAATTGGCCATACTTCGCTGTAGTTTCCCTGGTACTATTGACAACCACTATCCCAAGGACCCGATAAGTGGATATTAATGAGCCCAGAAGCCCTAAATACTCAAGACACAAATAGCAAGTCAAATGATTCCCAAGAAGAAGAAAGGAGAGGACCCTGGGCCTGTAAAGATTGCATCCAGTTTAGTAAAGAAACCGAGGGGGGAGGGGGAATGATTGGGGAACAGTTGGGGGGAGAGGAACTATGGGAACTATGGTGGGTGGGAACTGGGAAAGGGGAAAGCCTTTGGAATGTAAACATAGAATATAGAAAATAAAAATTAAAAAAATGATTAAATATTTTCATTATATGGATGAGATTTTATTATGTGCTAAGGATCAATCAGTATTAGAAGAAGCTTATGTAAGATTGGTCAAAATGTTACAACAAAATGGACTCCAAATTGCTCCAGAGAAGGTACAAAAGGGACAAATATGTGACTATTTAGGAGCACAAATTTGACCTGAATCCATTAGGATACAAAAGGTGAAACTCTGTAAGAATAAGTTAAATACTTTGAATGACTTCCAAAAGGTATTAGGTGATATTAACTGGATATGTCCTTATTTGAAAATTCCTAACTATGAGCTACAACCATTTTATAACATTTTGAAGGGAGATTCCGCCCTTGATTCTCCTAGAAAACTTACTAATGAAACCCGATTAGCATTACAAAAGGTAGAAAAGCAGTTGTCATCAGCTATGCTAACAAGGATTGACCCAACTTCTGATATCTTACTCTGTATCATGAAAACAATTATACAACCATCAGTGTTACTATGGCAAAATGGCCTTTTACTCTGGATTTATCCTAAGATATCTCCTGCTAGAATATTAGAACATTATTCTACTGCTATCGCAGACTTGGCCTTACTAGGAGTCAAAATCTGTCTTCGACATTTTGGAAAAGCTCCTAACAGAATTATTGTTCCATACACTAGCCAACAAGTGGAAATATTGTGTGTCACAATAGACGAATGGGCCATCCTTTGCTATAGTTTTCCTGGTACTATTGACAACCACTATTCCAAGGACCCTTTAATACAGTTTTATAAGGAACATCCAGTGGTTTTTTCCAAAAGTTACTTCTTCTCAACCTTTAGCAGGAGCCCCAAATATTTTTACAGATGGATCAAAGACAGGTTGTCCGGCATATGTAATTGATAATGAAGATCCAGTGCTTTTCCAGTATCATCCAGATACTACTCAAGTGGTAGAATGCAAAATCGTTATTGAGGTATTTAAGAATATCTCTGGTCCCTTTAATCTTATTTCTGATTCTGCATATGTGGTTAATGCTGTACGCATGCTTGAAACTGCGGGACCTATTAAAGCATCTAGTATGCTGTGCCTTCTTTTTAAGGAGTTACAGAAACAAATATTAGCCAGACATTGCAAGTTCTTTGTCCAACAGATCCGAGCACACAGAGGCCTTCCTGGGCCTTTGTGTGCAGGCAACAATGTAGTGGATAATAGTACCCGTCAGCTTTTAATCTTTCATGCAACACCCTTTGATCAAGCACAACAATTCCATCAGCAATTCCATTTGTCCTCCAAAACTCTCTAACAAAAATTTGGTCTCTCTCGAGCCCAAGCTCTCAAAATAGTCCTTGACTGCCAAAATTGCATTACTTTCCTCCATCTGCCACCTATTGGAGTAAATCCTCGTGCACTACTACCACTTAAGGTTTGGCAAATGGATGTTATGCATATTTCATCTTTTGGAACTCTAAAATATGTTCATGTCTCAATAGGTACCTGTTCTGGTGTAATACATGCAACCCCCATGACAGGAGAAAAAACATGTAATGTTGTTAATCATTGCTTAGAAGCCTGGGCTGCCTAGGGTAAGCCTGAACAGCTTAAAACAGGCAACGGTCCAGCATATACTGCTCAATCATTTGCAACATTTTGTGCACAATTACATGTGTCCCATGTTTCTGGATTGCCTTACAATCCACAAGGACAAGGCATTGTGGAACATGCTCATCGTATGTTAAAGGAAATTCTATTAAAACAAAAAGGGGGGATAGGTGAATGTCACACCCCTAGGGAACAAATATCACTTGTTCTTTTTACTTTAAAATTTTTAATACTGGATGGCCATGGCCGCTCTGTGGCTGAGTGACATATGAGTCAGACTAGTGTATTTAATGATTATGTAAAATTGAAAGATATTCTGTGTAGCACGTGGAATGGCCCAGATCCTGTGATCGCGAGATCTAGGGGAGCGCCACAGAATCGGACCGATCCTGAGAGGCTGACAAGGAAAGTACCATGACACGATGAAGATCTTCCTGAGAACACTGACACTGATGGCCTTATGGAGTCTGGTGACACCTGATAAGATTACCTTATGGGCCATAACTAGAACTTGGCCAGTTCCCTTACCCATACACACTAATTCTACCCTTCTTCCAACATTTTTTCTACTCTTTATGCTCATAATTTGCCATGTATTATTCTTTCTGGAGAAGCTCCACAAAAGTATAGTGCCTCCAATTATTCCTTGGCTGGCACCCTATATTTCACTACCATTAATAGTTCTCTGCCATGTATTTGGCTGTACAATGAGACCATTGCAAATTGGTTGGATCCATTGAAAGATTCGCAAACAAGTCCTGGGATCCTCAATCAGGCTCTTTCTTAAATTGCCTCTGGTGTCTCTTCTAGTAATGGTTCCGTTAATAGTGACATCGCTCAAGATCTTAACTTTACCACTTTAATCATGCTTCATTCTGGCATTTGCCCCACTAGTCCCGGGGCAGGAAACTTTAACTCTAATTCTACTAAGAGAAAAGTGTTACCCACTTGCAATCCATACCAAGGATTTCCTTCATAATTCTCACCTTGTCAATCTCCCCAGCATCGTGGGAAGGAAATTACTCCTGTTTTTGAATTTTCACCACCTTTGGGCCAGTATAAGTTTTCCTGGAATCAAACAGGAAAGGAAAATGCCGGATATGGTTTGATTGGGTCTTATCTAAGAGTCAAGGAGCATTTACTTCACTGACCCCTTTCGCCAGATTTGGCAATGAGAGTTTCTCCTTATATAGTATTTCTGCTTTGCTTAAAAACAATGGACAATTAAAAAATATCAGAATTCAGCAGTTAGTTAGTATTGCTAGCTTTAATGCCATTAAGGTTTGTAAGAAACCTCCATTCTTTTTCCTATTAGCCACTAATATTAGTGATATAAATTTCAGTTGCAACTCTTCACGAGTTGATTGTTATTTGTCAGAGTGTTGGAGTGAGGGTAATAATGAGACAGCATTGATAGTACATTTACCTATGTTTGTTCTGTTGCCTGTGGAGGATAATATGGACCAATTCCCTATTATCAATATCTTTAGGCAGAAAAGAGATTTTGGCATAACAGCCGCTATTATCTCCGCTATAGTTGTATCTGTTGCGGCTGCAACTACAGCTGCCGTAGCTATGACTAACCAAGTACAAACAGCCAGTACAGTAAATACTATAATTGAAAAAACTGCGTTAGCCTTGCAAACTCAAAATAACTATAATGCCCATATGGAATCAGGAATTCTTTTGGCTAATCAAAGAGTGGATGTATTACAAGAAGAGATAGAAGCTCTGCAAAAGGTGATTCAATTATCTTGTGTACAGGCCCGGAAGGGCCTCTGTGTTACGCCTAGACAAGCAAATGTAACTACTTTAAAAGAACAGCAGGCAGTGCTCAGCAATTATTTAAAAGGGAATTGGACCATTCAAGGTGAAATCCTTACTAAACAGCTTGTTTTTCAGATAGCATCACTTAATGCGACAAGATTGGACCCTGTCACATTGGGAGACTTCACATCGTGGATTACTCGAGCATTCTCCTGGGTGAAGGAATGGGCAGGCATGGCTCCAATGGCTGCTCTTATGTGTTTGGCTGTATTTTTTTTCCTACGGTGTTTCTGTCGCCTTAAGAGGGATCACACCAATTATAAGGCTGCGATGTACCAAGCCCTTGTTGCCATGGATGAGGGAGAGGAGCCAGCCATCCTGCTTGCTTCACTAAAACCATAGCCAGAGGTTTTGCCCCCAGACCCATTTAGGCACATGCTAGGGGTATTTCTGTGTTGACTGTATTCAGTGACAGACAACCTCCCCAGCGCTTGGATCAACCTAAGACATGGGGCCCAGTGGGCTATAGTGTAACCCTGGGATGGGTAAGACCAAGCTGTGGCAAAGGGATGACCTAAGACAGGAGCAGTCAAAATCAACCCCAGTGCCATGTCTGGAAGTCCTTTGCTTGGGAACACCTCCTAAAAATTGATGAGTGTATGATGAGGTGATATACAGGCTGTGGTATTCGCACTAGATGCACTGTGGCTCTGTCCACACTATTTTTGCACTCTACCGTTCCTGAGAGTTGTAAGACAAAGCACTGCAGAGAGTAGCTAATTACCAGTTTAGCTCTCTCTGGAAGGAATGTCTGGTTGCATGAAGGTTGCATGTCCTAGAAATGTTTCCCCTAAAAAACCACATGGGAGCTGGTCAAGGACTTAATGGAGTGGTAAGCTCGATAGCAGGCTTTGTACAATATTCCTCACTACCAATTCATGGGAATCAGACCTCTTCCTTCACCCAGGTATGACATTGTGAAAGATGGTGCTGTAGTGCATATGTTGCTTGAAGTGAGTGAGTTGTTTGATTGACATCAATATAATAAAAAAGGGGGAGTTGAAGCAAGCCAGAATGTTTCACCATTACATGATGGCGCTATTTCTGGCCCTAATCCTGGCAAACAACTTGGTACAGGGGTGCTAATGGGCATGCTAACTCAGCAGTTTCTTATCTGGCCATATGATAATGAGGGATTCCTCGTGTAGCCTATCCTGAGGCAAGAGCCAGGCACAGAGACCTAGGCAGTGACTGCTCAGAGATATAAGGCAGCTCATCCTTTGTCTCGGGGCTCCCCGTTTTCTCATCATAAAAGAGTTCCTGAAATAAAGTGCTGTTGAAGAATGATCCTCCTCAGTGTTGCTTCGTTTCTTGCTGGAAAAGTTTGGCTGCAACATTGAATGTCATCTTTAATTTTTGACATTTATAAAATATGTTTCAAACTTTATTAATGTTAGTTTAAAATATGTCTTTATGTTAAGATAAATATGACATAAATACACATCTTAATTATGTCATTTGCATAATTCATATTATTTATATTTGATTACATTGTTTTATGTTTTCCTTTATATGTTTTATTCTTTATAGTACTAAGTAATTATAATCTATTCTAAAAATATAAATCAATATTACATTTATTCTATTCTTTGTTTTAAAATATTTTAATTAATTATTGTTATACACTTCATGTTTTTATTGGTTTATTCATTTATTTATTAATTAATAGATATACTTTTAAATTTTTTTATTCTATATTCTTTCTTTTCATTCCAAAGGATTTTTTCCCTTTCCCAGTTCCCTCCCCCACCATATGCCCATAAGTCCACTCCCCCCCCAAATATTCTCCAATCCTCCTCCCCCCACCACTTCTGTGTTCTGATACTCTCCTACAAAACTGTATCCAAACTTTTCAGGACCAGGGTCCTCTCCTTTCTTCTTTTTGGAAATCATTTGTCTTGCTAATTGTGCCTTGAGTATTTAGGACTTCTGGGCTCATTAATATCCACTTATCAGTGATTGTATTTCATGTGTATTCTTTTGTGATTGGATTAACTCCTTTAGGATGATATTTTTCAAATCTAACCATTTGAATAAAAATTGCACGAATTTATTAGTTTTAATTGCTGAGTAGTATTCCATTGTATATATATCCCAAATTTTCTGTATCCATTCCTCCTTTGAGGGACACCTGGGTTCTTTCTAGCTTCTGGCTATTATAAATAAGGCTTCTATGAACATAGTGGAGCATGTGTCTTTATTGTATGCCAGGGAATCCTCTAGGTATATGCCCAGGAGTAGTATGCCAAGGTCCTCTGGAAGTGTCATGCCCAATTTTTTGCGGAACTGCCAGATTGATTTCCAGAGCGGTTTTACCATTTTGCAATCCCACCAACAGTGGAGGAGTGTTCCTCTTTCTCCACATCCTCGCCAGCACTTGTTGTCACCTGAGTTTTTAATCTTAGCCATTCTGACTGTGTGAGGTGAAATCTCAGGGATGTTATGATTTGCATTTCCCTGATGACTAATGATGTTGATCATCTCTTAAGGTGCTTCTCAGCCATCCGAATTTCTTCTGGTGAAAATTCTTTGTTTAGCTTTGTACCCCATTTTTAATAGGGTTCTTTGGTTCTTTGGGGTCTAACTTCTTGAGTTCTTTGTATATACTGGATATTATCCCTCTGTTGGATGTGGGGTTGGTGAAGATCTTTTCCCACGTTGTTGGTTGTCGTTTTGTCCTTCTGACAGTGTCCTTTGCCTTACAGAAACTTTGTAATTTTATGAGGTCCCATTTGTCAATTCCTGATCTTAGAGCATAAGCTATTGGTGTTCTGTTCAGGAACTTTCCCCCCTGTGCCGATTTCCTCCAAGGTCTACCCCAGTTTTTTTTTTTTCTATTATTTTCAGTGTGTCTGGTTTTATGTGGAGATCCTTGATCCACTTGGAGTTGATCTCAGTACAAGGAGATAAGAGTGGGTCAATTCGCATTCTTCTGCATGTTGACCTCCAGTTGAGCCAGCACCATTTGTTGAAAAGGCAATCTTTTTTCCACTGGATGGTTGTAGATCCTTTATCAAAGATCAAGTGACTATATCTCTGTGGGTTCATTTCTGGGTTTTCAATCCTATTCCATTGATCTACTTGCCTGTTGCTGTACCAATACCATGCAGTTTTTAATACAATTGCTCTGAAGTACTGTTTGAGGTCAGGGATATTGATTCCCCCAGAAGACCTTTTATTGTTGAGAATGTTTTAGCTGTCCTGGGTTTTTTGTTACTCCAGATGAATTTGAGAATTGCTCTCTCTAGAACTATGAAGAATTGAGTTGGGATTTTGATGGGGATTGCATTGAATCTATAGATTGCTCTTGCCAAGATGGCCATTTTTACTATATCGATCCTGCCTATCCAAGAGCAAGAAATATTTTTTTCATTTCCCGAGGTCTTCTTCGATTTCTTACTTCAAGGACTTGAAGTTCCTGCCATACAGATCTTTCTCTATTGGTTAGAGTTACGCCAAGATACTTTATATTGTGTGTGGCTATTGTGCAGGGTGTTATTTACCTAACATTTCTCATCCTGCTTGTTCTTTCAGTACAGGACAACTACTGATTTGCTTGAGTTGATTTTATAACCAGCCACTTTGCTGAAGTTGTTTATAAGATGTAGAAGTTCTCTGGTAGAGTTTTTTGGGTCGTTTAAGTATACTATTATATTGTCTGCAAATAATGATAGTTTGAGTTCTTTCTTTCCAATTTTTATCCCTACGACTTCCTTATGTTTTCTAATTGCTCTCGCTAGAACTTCAAGTACTATATTGAAAAGATATGGAGAGAGAGGGCAGCCTTGTCTAGTCCCTGATTTTAGTGGGATTGCTTCAAGTTTCTCTCCATTTATTTTGATGTTGGCTACTGGTTTGCTGTAGATTGCTTTTACTATGTTTAGGTATGGGCCTTGAATTCCTGCTCTTTCCAAGACTTTTAGTATGAAAGGATGCTGAATTTTGTCAAATGCTTTTTCAGCATCTAATGAGATGACCTTTTTTTTTTCTTTTGGTTTGTTTATGCAGTGGATTACATTGATGGATTTTCGTGTATTGCATCCCTGGGATGAAGCCTACTTGATCATGGTGAATGATCATTTTGATGTGCTCTTGGATTCGGTTGGCAAAAATTTTATTTAGTATTTTTGCGTAGATATTCATAAGGGAAATTGGCCTGTAGTTCTCTTTCTTTATTGTATCTTTTTGTGGTTTTGGTATCAGCGTAATTGTAGCTTTGTAGAATGAGTTGGGTAGTGTTCATTTAGTTTCTATTTTGTGGAATGTTTTGAAGAGTGTTGGTGTTAAGTCTTCTTTGAATGTCTTGTAGAATTCTGCACTAAAACCATCTGGTCTCATACTTTTTTTGATTGGGAGGATTTCTACAACCCCTTCTATTTCTTTAGGGCTTATGGGACAGTTTAGATGATCTAATTGGTCCTGATTTAATTTTGGTATTTCGTATTTGTCTTGGAAATTGTCCATTTCCTCCAGTTTCTCCAGTTGTGTTGAATATAGACCTTTGTAGTAGGATCTGATGATCTTTTGAATTTCCTCGGGTTCTGTTGTTATGTCTCCCTTTTCATTTCTAATTTTGTTAATTTGTATACTGTCTCTGTGTCCTTTGGTTAGTCTGGCTAAGGGTTTATCTTGTTGATTTTCTCAAAGAATCAGCTCCTGGTCTTGTTGATTCTTGGTATGGTATCTTTGTTTCTACTTGATTGATTTCAGCCCTGAGTTTGATGATTTTCTGTCTTCTACTCCTCCTGTGTGAATTAACTTCTTTTTGTTCCAGGGCTTTAAGGTTTGCTGTTAAGCTGCTTGTGTATGCTCTCTCTAATATCTTTTTGGATACACTTAGAGCTATGAGTTTTCCTCTAAGCACTGCTTTCATTGTTTCCCATAGATTTGGGTAGGGTGTACCTACATTTTCATTGAATTATAAAAATTCTTTGATTTCTTTCTTTATTTCTTCCTTGACCAAGATTTAGGTTGAAAGTCAATTTTATCTGATATTAGAATGGCAACTCCAGCTTGTTTTCTGAGTTATTTGCTTATAAAACTTTCTCCCAGCCTTTTACTCTAAGGTAGTGTTGGTCTTTGACACTGAGGTGTGTTTTCTGTATGCAGCAAAATGTAGGGTCCTGATTTCGAGTCCAGTCTGTTAGTCTATGTCTTTTTATTGGGGAATTAAGTCCATTGATGTTAAGAGATATTAAGGAATAGTAATTATTACCTCTCTACATTTTTGATTTTTTTTTTTATATTTGGGAGGTTCTCTTCTTTTGGGTTTGATGAGAGTAGGATTCTATCTTTCTTCTTCTGGGGTGTAGTCTCCTTCCTTGTGTTGTTGTTTGCCCCTGTTATCCTATGTAAGCCTGGGGTTGTGGAAAGATAACGTGCAAATTTGGTTTCATCATGGAATACCTTGGTTCCTCCATCTATGATGATTGAGAGTTTTGCTGGGTATAGTAGACTTGGCTGAAATTTGTGTTCTCTTAGAGTCTGCAAGATATCTGCCCAGGATATTCTAGCTTTCATGGTCTTTGTTGAGAATATAAGCAAGAATATTTCATTTGATATAGATATGTGTTTCTAGGTTTGTGTGTGATTATGCATGTGTATCACTTAGTAAATGTTACATAATATGCTTATAATTTGGCTTTTACATGGTACATTAGAGATTGTTGAAAATTGTTTGGAGTATGTTTCAAAAACATCACACAAGTGAAATAGTCAATAACAAATAATAAATGATAATAATAATTATTAATTTATATTTGTGTGCTTATCTTATTTGGGTTTTGTTTAAAGATTAATGTCTTGCTTTTTTTTCTATTGGATTGAAATATTATATTTCCTAAATATAGGTTGAAGAATGTCTGAGATCCTGAAGTGAAGAAGAACAATGCAAGGTTGTCCTTGGTCAGAAAGGCATATTTGAAAAGAGCTTGGAGAAAATAAAATCTGATGCCCCCTGGTAAATCAGAGGCAGTATATCAGAATCTCTTTGGTCACAGCAGAAGGATCTGAGGCACAATTAAATATACTTAGTAAGTCCACTCACACAGGTGCATATTTAAAAGCTCTGATAACCTTTTGGATATTGGTGGACTATAGCTCTCTATTAGAACAAACAGCTTTGAGATTCTATTAGTAAGAAGGGAAACAGTTAGGTATATAATTACATTTTGGTACAGGGAATAGTCTAAAATCCAACAGAGTAAAATAGGATATTCTGTTTTATTTATTTATTTATTTATTTATTTATTTATTTATTTAGGTGGAGACATATCCCAGTTTGCAGAAAAGTAATTGTTTCTGTGCCTCTGTGACAGATGATACATATAAGATGCTCTAAAGAAGAAGGATGAGATAGGAGCCTCCGGGGACTGTGTGAAATAGACTGTTTCCCTTAGTCTTCTGTCTGCACCTTTATTGAAGTTGAAAGTTGATTGATACCTTGAGAATTATAGGACATTCCAAGCACTCACTCCTGCATCAGCTCCAAAACTGAAATAACAGTTTAGAATACACACCATGTGAATATCCATTGTAGGCATGACAGTTTTAGAAGTCTTCTAAGAGGTTGCAATGCAGTAGTCTCTGGTTTAGCGTCTTCTCCGACTATATGTCCATCCACAGATTCCTCTGCATGGTAGACAAGATATCTCTAAGGAAACACAACAAAGACAGTATTCTGGCTTGCCCTTGACTTGATCCTCTTCTGTATGGTACCTCAGTATGGTCTGCTGAGAGATCCCTTAGGTCAGAACAGTGCTTCCCAGGCCACAGAAATAAAAGTTGTAGGTAGAAGATGAACTGGGAAGATGGGGAATTGTGGGATTTCCTCAATCTCACAGGCCAGGTCTGGAGCACTTTCTGTTGTGAATGTCTAAACCATGTAAGATGGGGAGGATCTTGGGCAGCTCTGCACAGATGTAGGACTTTTATTCCCTTTATCAAAGGGGCCATGTGCAAGACTTCATGGGAATAAGGCTGTTGAAGCTCTCCGGTCATAAGCAGGATATCTATGAAATTCTATGCTAAGGTGAAAATCTATACCTATTTGTCAGAGAGTAAAATCTCTCACTATTTTCAATAAAATAGGAAAAGACTATTTCACATTGGAGAAAATGTAAATACCTTGTCGAGCAAAGGAAGTCCCAGATTTGCTTGATCAGCTTCCAATTATTTTTCTTTATTTAGAATGTCCATATGGTTTGTGTGCTTTGTGAAAGTCCAGGCAACAATGGTTCTATTTTTCCAACAGATTTGATTGTTATCATTAAACAATGAAGCCTTTGGTTACATGAGATGAGGTCAAGGCCCCTTTCTTCAGTGGAGGATTGTCTCAGTATATATATATATATATATATATATATATATATATATGGAAGAAATTTGGAAGTAATCCTAGACATTTGGGATACAACAGAAGCAAAATGTCAATAGAACAAGATCTCTTGACACGTTTCAAGTGAGTGTACACATGCATGCCCCTTGGGCAACAGGAAAGATTTCAGGCCAATGTGGGCATTAGGAGAGGGCTTTCTTCCTCACTAGACAAAGGTGAAATGGAAAATATTTATGAACAGGTATGTAGTGTCTGAGCCAGCCATAGGGAGAGGGAGAGGCATTGAGACCCTTATATGAAAGAATATTTACAGACCACTTGGAAAGAGGATGTGAACTTGAGGACCATCACAATGACAAAAAGAACATCCAGGTGTCCCTTTCAGAAGAGGAGTTGAATGTGAGACCCAGTTGGGTGGAATAATGGTCTCTACTTTTTCAGAAAGAGAGTGGTTTGAAATGCTTGGTCAGAAAGGGTAATTACTGAGGACATCTTTTACTGGAATTGGTGTTTTGGGCCTGGGACAGGTAGAGACTATTGGAAAGAGTACAAGAAGCAATCAGCATGCTCTTACAACAGGGTGTATGGTCGTCTGAAATCTGAGGCTCCATCACGGTTGTATTGTTCTGTACCCATGCAGAACTGAGACATTTGAACACTGCTTTTCTGACAACCACTTATTGGAATATCACATGTATGTTAGTTTTACCTTTCTGTGTCTACTACACCAAAAGTTTGTGAAGTCCCCCTTTGAGGTTTCAGTTGTGTTTGGCTGAAAATCTTGGTCACAGAGATTTTCACTAAGGCAATATGAGTTTAAAGTCAACTATAAGTTGTCCTTGGAATGAAACAATGCTTTTGGGCATCCCATAGCTAGAAGGTACATATGAAGCTCCTATGAATCTAGATGGAAGGAATCAGACAATCTTGGGCATAGGAGCCAAAGCTGAGATCTCTGTCATCATTGTTCCATGGGACATATATCCCGGTCCAGGAATTAGATGTCTAAAGCCCTTGTGTTTGAAGGAAGAAATCATTGTCTCTTTGTATTACACCAAACAGCATGTATTTGTATGTGATTTTAACTTTTATAAAGGGAATAACATAAGCCTTACATTGAGGCCTCTAAATTCAGAAGATAAATGACTTAGTCCCACTTTCAAAGAAACAAAAATTTGAGGGTCTTTCCACAAAAAGTACTTTAGTACACCCTGGACAAATGAGGATGGTATGTAGTAGGCTTCGTTGTAGGACTGAGGTCTGACATCCTCTTCAGTTAAGTAAAAGGATTTAGGTAACTTGGGAAGATAAGAACTACTGGGCCCTCATGAGAAATAGAAAACTCTTTGATCTGGTTGTGCAAAGGAATGGCTTAGAAAATGCTTGGAGAGGGGGTGAGTGCCATGCAACATTCTCATAAACATGAATTTCCCTGTTACCTTGTTCAGTAAAGGAAGGTCCCAACACTGCTCTTCAGCTTCACACTCTTCCTTAGTTGTTAGAAGTTTACATCATTTGTTTAGTCTGGGGGAGTTCAGGCAACAGCCTGAGCCTGTTTCAAACATCATGGATGGCTGTCCCTGGCTAGGTTCCCTCCTTCAATTTGTCTTAATATATCTATATGTGGGCAGGAACATTGTGATTGGATTGAAAAGCATAACCTAGCATCCAGTCACTAACTCTAAATGTAGGTGTGAATACCACTGGGATGAAGCAGATTTGACTAGGGTCCCTTGTTTACAGAATGAGTCACTTTTGGAACTATGCCTGATACATTAGAAATAATCCTACTTTGACCATATGTGTAAAGGTTGTGGGTCTCATTTTTAAGAATATATTGGGAGGATGGGGAAGTGCAGAAGGACACAGATGGTTAACGTTTACACTGGGAATTGGAAGATGGTTCAGAAAATACCTTATAAGGTGCAAATGTCCTCACAGAGCAGAATTTCCATGTTTTCTGAGACTCAGGGTTGAGCTTGCCAGCAGTCAGACCAAGTTTCTTATAATCTGGTTGGTAATCTCTGGATCTATGTCCTCCACAAAATGTCCAGTGCCAGCACAGGCATGGGTAACAAAGTAGGAACTGCTCCATTTCAAGTGACAGTCTTAAAGATAGAAGACAGATTAGTGCTCAGACTTTACTGTCATGTCCTAGGATATCATTTCAGAGTGTTCTCCCAATCTTCCATCATTTGGGCATTTCTCATCCCCCAGGTCAGAAGGGAAACATTAGGAACTCCAAGAGGAATAGAACTGAGGATTCAATGGATAGAAATGTATTCTATATGGATAACATTGTCAGGGGATTTGACTTAAAGTTTCATAGAGAAAATCAATATTTGTGTGAGATTTCATGTCAGTGGCTTTTCTATAGGATTATTAATCAGAATTTTCTTAAATCCCCTTAAAATTTAAATGTGTGTCTAGAAAGCCATTATTCAAAAAAGATAGAATTATGCTTTTTACTTGATAGAGTATTTATTTCAAGATTCTTCATTGCATTATTATTGAACCCAGAGTTTACCTTGAACTGAAGGAAAAATCTGGGAAACATTAGGAAAAATATCTGAGACACAGTCCATTATATCAGGAAGTTGTGTGGGATTCCTCAACCTAAATGAATGTTTAAGCCTCCTTTGGACAAACTGGAATGATCTGAGGCTTCCTTTGCTTTAGTGGAAAGATCAGGTGACCCCTTACATAAATGTAGAAGAAGTGAATGCCACTGGGAAGAAAGGAGGTGCTTAAATCCTAGTAAGAAGAAAGACACTCAAAGTATAAAAATCCCTACGTTTGAACAAAAACTAATTTGCTTACCTTAGATCATCATGTCCTCACATCGCCTCACCTTCTAACAGTTCTTCAGAGTCTAGGGTACCCATATCATAACTAAATCAGGAAGAGACAAAATATTGAAACCATGATTCATAAACAGCTTGGGTATATGTTCCAGCATGGTCAAGACATCCATAACTGAACCACATGATGCTTTCTCACCATGTCATGTCACTGTACTCAAAGATGTTGCATAAGGTTCCAGGATTTGCTTCCTCCTCTTGATTTCGGTGAACTATGTCTAGAGGGAGAAATGCTCCTTGGACCAAGTTAAAATGTCCCATGGGCTCTTGAGGAGAAGGTATGCTTATGGGAGCCCATTGGGTAAAGGGTGTAACTTTTAAGATCTCAGACATCAGAGTAAGATATTTACCAAAGTTTGAGAACAAAGAAAAGACTTCAAACCCATTGGACAGTAGGGGAGTATCCATGTTAACCTTCTGTAGAAGAAGATTGTCTAGACACTCCTGGTCTCCATCCCTCCAGAGAAATTCCTTATGTCTGAGGAATCCACTGGATACGTGATAGCAATCTGGGGTTTCTTTTCATAAGTCTGGTCACAGACCCTGGATCTGTTTCCTACTTAAAGTTACAATAAGCCACTCAGGAATAGATTTGGTGGACAGTTAACTTTCTGGTAAGAAGCTTAAAGAGGGAAGGCCTTGAATTCAGGCAGAGATTTTTATTTAATGGATATGGGACTTGAATACAGAGCTCTCTGAGGGTCTTTTATTTTTGGTGATGATCAAAGATGCATTTCCTAACCAATAAGGCCTGAGGGAAAGGCTCTGGTCACTCTTATTTTAATGGTGGACCTGTGTCAGCCATGAACAAAAAGAGAACCTCCTATTCATTCTTTGTCACAAGAATTCCATCTGAAACACACTAAGCTGAGCCTGAATGTTTGAGACAAACTGCTCAGTCACAACATCAGATTTGTAGATTGTTTCATCACAGGGACTTAGCTCAGGCCCATCACTGCAGACAGAGGAAGAATATCGTGTTTTTGTTGAAGGTCATCCAAGGCCTTTGGCATACCCTTAATGTCAGGAACGACTATGGTTAGAGGAATCAAGGCTATGGCTCTCTTCAAAAGACAATCCAACTCTTTGTCATCCACCCTTGAATTTACTTGTTGTTTATTTCTGACGTGATGGACTTATTAGCTGGATGCATCTGAGTTCTAGAAGGGTGCATCTGAGTCCCCATTGTGACCTCATCAATGTTATTACATACTGATAGTAAAAGGCCTGTATTTGTCACCTTCTTCACATATTGTCAAAGTCTGAAGTCCTTTGCTTATTATGTCATATGTCTCAGGGCCTCTTTACTCATTGACAACTTATATAACTCCTTTGTTCTGAAGTGGTAACTCTGAGGGATAATTGAGAAATAAATTAATGTCTGAGATATTAAGTTCTCAAAGGAATTATATGCTAATGATGCCTGGAATACTGGGAATTTTCTGACACATTTGATGTTGAGGGGATACATCTGAAACCCTTTGAGTTATTGTTGCAAGATTGAAAAAAATTGGTTCTAAATGTGAAAGATTAAGATTACATAGACTATCTGAGGATCCCTTGTTTAGAGTGCAGACAGCTCAGAATTCCCCCTTGGTCCACACAGTAGTTTGGAAGTAATTATTAAGCAGTAGGTCATTACTTGAAAATGCCTGAATGGATTTTGCATTCTGGTTTAGACAGAGTGTTCCTCATGACCCCTTCAGCCCTTGGGAATGATGTGATCTCCACTTCAGGAACTGGGGAAATTGTGAGTCTTGCAGGTTTTTAGGACCCATGGACAGAATGAGAAATTTGATGAATCACACAAAATCCATTAAGAATACCATTCTTTCAAGGCAAAGTCTCATTCCATGTTATGGAGAGCAGAAATATCAAAGAATCATTTTTTCAGTGAAAAATCAAGAAACAGTTGACTTTGAGAGTAGAGAAAGCTTAAACATTTGCTTATCCAGGCTTCATGTAAACCTAAAACATCCATATCATGCAGGACAGTTAGCAGTGCAATCAATCAAAAACATGCTAGGAGTCAGTTCCCAGCTTGGACTCCTGATAAATCAGCTGCCTTCTTCTGAACATGGCCTGGCTTTCTCATTTCTACTGGTAAACTTTAGGGTATTTTTCCTGGGTTTTTGGCTTTCTTGGCTACTCTTAGGCACTAGGACCTCAAGCACCAGGGAACTGTTCTTTGGACAGAGGTCATGAGGTGAGAAGATCAAGCTAAGATGCACTCAGTGCACCTAAGTTTGAAGGATCTATTAGTCACTGCTTTGGACAGACTTAGTAGGTCTAGGTCTTCAGTGTTCAGAAGAATCATAGGTTATTCTCCATGAGGAGAAAATTATATAACATATGCTCTGGCTACAATTTGAGAGGAACTCTTCATCAGAATGGGGATTCTTGTCATGCTTTTTATCAGAGGGGACTAACTGATGCCTCAATGTGCATCTGAAGCAGCTAGGAAAGGAAGTTGTAAGTTTGATAGATTGTTGATGAGAAGACAAAGTTCTAAACTCCTGTTATTCATATGGATAACATAGTGCAATACATGAGGGCAGCTTGTGGGTGCAAAAAGAACATAAAAATGCCAGGCCAACCTCCTGAGATGTGGTGCCTTACAGGTTCTATTTGGTATGCTGGAAACCTCTGCTAGCACCTTGTTCAGAAGATTCCTAGAGCAGAACATGAAGATCTGACTGACCTTTGATAAAAGGACATATTCCTGAGGTCTCTTTCATCCTAAAAAGCATCTCTGTGGCCCAGTTTCATAGATGGGGCATTTAAGAGGTCATGTTTTTCAGCCTGAATCATTCTGAAGCTACCTAAAACAGGGCTGACATATCTAATATCTGTTTGGTTAGAACTAGAAAGTCTGAGTCTACATTTGTCAGATTGAGAAGGTCTGATATGTCCTTTAGGGGAGAGGAATGAACAATAGCTCACCCTTTGCAGTGGGATATTTTTAAAATTGCTTCGGACGCTATGTGAATATTTGTTGCCTCCTAGGACAGAAGGATAAAAAAGGGGTACACAAAATCACATTGGAATGCTGTGTATTTCATTGTTCAAGATAGAAAAGATATTGCATCGTCTGCTCGACATAAAGTATGTCTACAATTTCTTTGACTAACAGGAGATGATGTGAAACTCCCTTTTGGAACTGGTGGAGATATGAATGACAGTAGAATGAGAACCATAACTGTGGGTTCCATCTTGGCACTAAAGGAAAATCTTTTCTCTTTTGAACAATAGGAACACATTCTGAGACCTAATTAGTAGACAGTGTGTGGCTGATATCAACTTGTGGTGATGAAACGTTGTCAACCCTATCGGTGATGTCAACATCTGGAGATTACTCAATGACTTCTTGGTCTGCAGAAAAAGTTTTCATGGTGCCTTGGGTGTTAGAGTCCTTCCTCTGTCTTCTCCTGATAGAAGTGGTGTGTCTGGGAATCTCATGAGGAGAGGTGGAATGTCTGAGGCTCTCTTCATGAGAGGGAATGTTTGTGCACACACTTCTGAGGAGATGCCTTCTTGAGAAACATTTTGCAGTTTCTTATCATTTTTGGAAGTTGAAGAATGCCTGTTTCCTTTTTTATTAAGAGAATGTTTTGCCACTCTCATGTTCTGAATGGGAAGCTTGAGTATCTCTTTCGTCAGAAGGGGAATTTTTCTAATGAGGTGTCAGTAGATTTGGACAGTCTGTGGAGGACATGAACAGGTGGGGAACTTCTGAAATCAACCTCATTAGATTGTGAGAACACATAGGCTCCTTTGTCATAATCAGAAGTGGTGATTTAGTCCTTTTCAGTGTGCTTGGAAGATGTGAAGCTACTTTCAGCAGAAATGATTATAAAGGCTCAAGTTCTGAAAGGGAGGATCTAATAACACCTTCAGGAAATGGTACATATTTCAATATCCTTTGGTTACAAGTGAAAAGTCTAGAGTTTCTATAGGTAAAGGGGAATGACACAGACATTCTTCATGAGAGGTCATAGGGATAAAATCACCATGTGCACAAAGGAATAGTCTCATACAGTTGAAATGGAATTACGCACAGTGCCTTGGATAGAGTCATAGATTCTAGAGACCCTGGGCTGGTTTAGAAAGTTCTAGAGATTCCTCGATAGATGTTGGTGTTCCTAGGCCCCTTGTTCAGATACTAAAGAGCCCATAGCTCCTTCATTAGTTATCAAAAGCCCAGAGTCCCTGGTTCAGATGGCAAAGATTATAAAGTTCCAGACTCAGAATCTGAAATTTTAAAAATGTTATGGATACACGGCATATGTTCTTCTGCTTCTTAAGTAAATGATGAAAGAGGTTGAAGTCTGAGAAAATGTTATACAGCTGACAAAGTTTTTATAATATCTTGGGTTACTTATGGTATTTATGCATTGTTTTGCATATGTGGCAATGTTTCTAGTATGCCCTGGCCAGTTTCAGAAATTCCAAGATATTCTGGATCAGAGGTTGAATTTCCTAAAGCCACTTCTTCCAAACAGGGTTTAAGAGGCTCTTGGGACAGCAAGGAAGTATGTGGAGGCCCTTGAGCAAATGCCAATGCATCTATAATACTCTGGTCAACATTAGATCTTTCAGAGACAATGAGACAGGTTGTGACACTCTCAAATCCAATTGGACAAATGGAAAACTTCATAGACTCTCTAAGGTAGATGCTGCAATTTCCAAATCTCCTGTCAAGCATTGGATAGTCCTGGACTGCCATTTGCACAGGAGCATCCTTCTAGATTGTACTATAAAGATTGACATGGGGTTCCACCTTCTGATAACAAAGGACTCGGATTCACTTGAACAGATAAGGACATTGTGAAAGACCCTAAGGAAGATGATGCAGGTCCTACTATTGCTTGTCCAGATAATGAGATGACCATGCGATATTTGGAAGAATTCATAGATCCTGAAGAATCTGAAGAAGTTAGACCTCTTTGTTGGACATGTGGTTCAGAATTCCAAGACTTCTTTGGAACATTTCATGAAGTAGTAGGTCCCTCTGTGGGGTAGAGACAAAAAGTCCCATGTGTGGAAAGGGAAGGACAGAAAAGGCTTAGTGAAGAAAGTAAGGGACAAAGTGGTGCAGATATTCTAAGGTCTATAACCCCTTATGCTGATGAGGAATCTTTCAGATCTCCTGGGATGTGGGGCAAATGTCCTTCAAAACTTAATGAGGATGGAATAGATTTATGTACACCTTGTCCATACAGCAAATGTTCTGTTGTTCCCTGGGCACAAAGAGCTCTAAGGAAAGATACTGAACCTCTTAAAGACATTTGGAAAGTTGGTAAAGTTTCTAGGTGTCTCTGCTTAGATTTTGATGGTGAAAGAGATCCTAGGTTAGATGGTAAATGTTCTCCAGCAAGAGTGTTTGAGGCAGAAGGACTTTTAGATTCTTCAGAAGAAATTGAAATTTTCAGATGTCTTTGGACTAATGGAAATTGTGCTAGGTATTTTTTTTACATGTGGACTTTCCCTTAGACCCTTTGTAATATAGAAGAGGTTTTATAGTCCTCAAGTCTGATTTGCAAAGAGACACATCACCTTGATAATGGGGAAAATATTCTGGAGCACTTGAGAAAGATGAAGAAATTCCATAAATTTCTGTGTCAGGTGGTGAACATACTAGAGAACCTATTGGATAAACAGAGAAAGCCCTTGAGATTTTTGGGAAGATAAGGAATTATTAACATGCTCTGTGGTAGACTGGTAATTTTCCACAGTCCCTTGGTCACCTATGGAATATTGCAAGGACTTTGGGACAGATATAGAAGGTGTGGGAATCACCTGAGGAGTAGTTGTAATTTTAGACTTTTTTTTTTTTTGGCAGGAGGAGTTGACGCAAGCCCTACTTTTGTAGGAGTTCCATAGTCTTCTTAGAATAGAAGGATCAACCTTATCTTGTGTTTACCAGAAACTAGATGCCTGGGGACGACTTTAGTCAAGGGAAAATGTCTACTATTCCCCACAGAGAAAACGTCTTAGTGAAACTCTCGTGGGTAATGAGAGATAGAAAGATTAGTAAAGTATCCTGTTCAGATAATTCAGGACTTACTGTGTCTTGTGTACCTGGGCAAATCTTGACTGTTGCTTCACAATGAGGGGAAAGTAATAAAGCTTCCTGTGTAGATGTGGTCTTTCTTCGAGCGCCATGGGGTTATATGAGAGGTCCAAGTTAGGGAAGACTCTAGACCTCCTTGTATATTTGCAGAAGTTCCAAGAAAACTTTCTTCAGTTGGAGAAGGAGATAACACCTTTTGTATAGATGTGTCAGGTTTCATAGCATACTTGTTGAGCAAAACATTTTTCAAGGACTCTTTAGAAGATATAGTAAAATTCAGTCTTTGGAGAATTTTGTGTATGTTCTGGAGACATTAGTGGGTCTGCAGAATAACCAACACCCCTATATGCAAATATGTATGAGTTTGTACACTCTGGTGTAGATGGTAAAGGTGGCTCATACTCTTTAGGAGATAGGGAAGTTCCCATAGTCTGCTGGGAAGTTTGAAGAGGTCTTAAGGATTTTTGTGTACAGGTAGGATCCAAGGAATCCCCCTCTTTAGATGTACAGGATGTTACAGATGCTTGTATGTGCATATCATGTGTCTTGTCCCCTCACATAGGATTGGATTCAGAATCTTTTGAAGAGGTTGAATATGGCCTAGAACACTTTCTGTAGATGTGTCACATCCATGAGTCTCTTCAAAAGATGGGACTGTGGCTAGAACTCCTTCTGTAGAAGTATCCTGTCCCACAGTCACTTTATGACATTGGGTAGCACTCAGAGAATCATTTACAGGTTTTAGAAATTCTAGAATCTCTGGTGTATATGTCAATTTTTTTTAGACCCTTTTATGGATTCAGAATGACCTAGAGTCCCCTGGGGAGTCAGATAAGGTTGTATCGTTTCAGAATACTGTACAAATATGGAGCTTACATGGCTCTCTGGTAGTGTTTCGGCACAACATTGACTCTTTGGGGACTGATGACAAGTCATGAGGGTTGTTTTTGCTGGTATGGCATATTTGAATAATTCTTAATCAGGTTTGGACTTTTAGGAGACTTGTTATTTAGAGGAAGCACCTTTCAGTCTTCTGCTAGAATGGTCATGTTTAGGTTCCCTTTTCATGGCAGAATGGCTTAATCTTACCTTCTGTTGGAGATCATTTTTGAGAACATGTCTTTGACACTCTTCTGTGGAGGGGGGCAATCCTAGTGCCCCTATGACAGATTGGGAAGATATCAGAGGCCTGTGGAAAATGATGGTGCTAGTTCCATTTGTGTATGTGAAGAAGGTACAAGAGACCCTTGGGTGGACTCAGGAGTTTCTACCACATCTTGCATTGAGTGGAACTCTTAAGAGTCTTTATATGTCCTAGAGTTTCTGATGTAGATGTGGATATGTTTGTCTGTTCTTTGGCAGATATGCATGGTGTGAGCCTCATTTGGGAGATTTTGGTTCCATTTAGTCTGCTTTGGAATGTAGGACATGATGTGAAAACATTTTTTTAATGGTAGAGGACTTAGAAAGCCCTCTTGCTTTAATGGGCACATTCTGAAATTCCCGTGAACAGCAGGATTAGGTCACAAACTCACTTTACTGGAATCAGATTGCCTAGGGTGCTTTGGGGGAAAGGAGGAATATATTAGGCTGTATTTGTAAGAGGACTTAGCACTCTGCCCTGCTTTCACAGCTGAACAAATCTTTTAAACTCTCCTGGTGAGGGGTGGTAGGACTTGATACATTTGGGGAAAATGAGAAATCACTGAACCTACCTTTGGGATAAGAAGGTTTGGAGCCCTCTTTGTCTAATGGGGCCTCTTGTAGGCCTCCCTGACCAGAGGGTACTTGTTCAAAATGCTTTGGAGTAGAAGATGAAATATGCCTTGTTATCTTATAATGACCATAGCCCTCAGCATTCCAGGAATTTGTTTGATAAATGGGGCTTACAATTTAGATGCTTTTGTTTTATATGCACAGTAGTTTAAACTTAAACACAGCTTTAACCACCACACTTTGAAATATGATTTAAGATTATTTCTTTAATTCCCATAATTTGTTAATTAGTTTGTTTGATTGTCAACTCCATAGAATAGCTAGGGACTTCCTTTTTGCCTTAACAGCTACAAGGTAGAACAGAGTAGCTACATAAAGCTAGCTAGCAAGTAAGTAATTAAATAAGTAACTAACTAAAGATAGAAAGAAAAAAAGTAGAGAAGAGAGAGAGAGAAAGAGAGAGAGAGAGAGAGAGAGAGAGAGAAAGAAAGAAAGAAGGGAAGAAAGAAAGAAAGAAAGAAAGAAAGAAAGAAGGAAAGAAGGAAAGAAAGGAAGGAAGGAAAGAAAGGATGGAAGGAAGAAAGAAGTAAATGGAGTGGATTTTTAGTAAGTACTGCAAATTTCAATGTGGAGCATGTCAAATATACCGGTAAAATTCCCCATTAGAAAGACAGCGAGATAAAGCAAACCCTACAACTTATTTGGGAATGAAATGGTGTCTCTGACATAAATAAAAGAAGAGCACAGAATTTCAGATTTAATAGATAAATACTTGGTGGTTTTGTTTGGTTGACTGAAAGGTTGAAAAAAACAAAATATATTTGTAAGCTGTTTAGTTTGGAAAAAAACTCTGTTGTTACTCAAATCATAAGAACAGTAAATTAAGATTTTCTGGAAGTGTGTCTTAGCCACTGAGGTTGTGCAATAAGATAATTACTATTTAATGTAAAAGATTATATCTTATTTTTTTACATAAAAAACAGCTAATGAAATAAGAAAAAAGCCCATGTGGGATGATTCTTTGCAAAAGAATGCTGTCAGTCTGGTGACTGCATCTCCAACACATTGCTTTCACCAGGTCTCATTTATCTCTAGTTGTTAGGTAAGAACTCTCATTGGTACAGGACAAATGGAGAGGAAGAGAGAAAATGATAAATAGAATATAGATAGATGAAAGGGATAAAATATAGATAGATAGATAGATAGATAGATAGATAGATAGATAGACATACAGACAATAGACAGACAGAACATAGGTATAGATAATAAGGCTGTGAAGCCCCATCCAGAGGCTGGATACAAAGTGCTCATAGAGTTTGTCAGGTTAGCAACCCTTAAGCTCTTAAGTGACAAGACCAGCTCAATGAGAGGGAAATCATTCCTATAAATGTTATCAACTACCCAGGAATAGTGAAGTATGAATCTTGGAGAAGATCATATAATCATCACTTTATTAAATCAGTACAATTCCTAAGTACATTCTAAACATTTGACTTCATATCAGCAGTTAAGTTCAGACTTTACCTCCATCAGAAAGAAAATGTCTCTTTGCAACAGATAGAAGCCACTACAGAAAACCACAACCAAGAAAATAGAGTTATATAACCAAGTTCTTATGTGTTCTATATCTTTAGATGTAGATATCTTTCAAATCCATAGCCTTTGTATTCACTGACTATTGTTGTGTGCATATATGTATTACATTATATATTACATTGCAGTATATACATATGTGTGTATTTATTTATTTGACAGTTTCTGTTACCCTTGTGAAGATAGGGATGTTCCCAGAACCCCTTGGGCACATGACAAAGATTCTAAAGTAAGTTCTGCAGGTAAAGCAAGTCCCAGAGGCACATGGACAGATGGAAACAGTTCTAGTTCCTGTTTGTCACTTTCTTTATTACCGAGAGTCCCTGAGCTAGGAAGCAAAAGTTCATCAAATCCCTGTCTAGCTATGGGCTGTCCCAAAATGGCTTGTACACAAAGGGATGCTTGCCTAGGTACCTGAATAGATGGTGGGGGTAATGTAAAATTTGTGCTGATGCATTCAGTTCAATGGTTACTTGAGAATAGGGGAAAGTTTTAAAGAATTTTGCAACGAAGTTGAAGGGACTGGACATTTTGAAGAGGAACAGCTGCGATGCTTTGGGCCATGGTCGCAATGCATTTTGTGACACACATGGAGACATTACCCAGAAATCTGAGAAAGATGATAAATGCATATGAGTACACTGGGCAGACTCAGAGGTACCCTGTTTTTTGGTGCAGATGATGACTACCGGAGAGACTCTTCAGTATATGGAGACAGGCTCAGAGTTTCCAGGGCAGAAATGCAAAGTTTCATAGATAGTGCATGTGCTAGATCCCTTGAGATTTTTAAAGAAGATTGCAGAGACACTGTGTCATGTTATGAATGCCTGGTATACTCTGTGGGACGTGGCAAAGTGCCTGTAGTCTCATGGATTAACAGAGAGACATCCTGAGATTCGACCATGTGTGATGAGTGCCCTACATTATTTCAGAAAGATGCTGAATGTCCTTGAAACCATGGGATAGATGGCAAAAACCCTCAGTACCCTTGAGAGGCATGGAATGTTTTAGAATCCTTTGATTACATCTCACATTTGTTAGTGTCCCTGAAGTAATTTTTGGAGTTTTCTGATCCTATAATGCAGATGACAAACGATTCACACTCCCTAGGGAAGTTAACAATTTTTTTTTAATTTCCTTCAGTAGATGAAGAAGTTGCTTGTTCCGAAGGGAAATTTTGTAAAGTCTTAGTTTTAGGTTTATGCATTATCATAGCTGCTTTAAGAGTCAAATGGCCTGTAGTTTCTTGGAGAGATGGTGAGGTATCCTGAGAATCTACCATGTTTGACAAGGTCACTAAATTCATTTGAAAAATGCTGAATGCTCTTGAAACCCTGGGATTAGATAGCAAAGAACTGAGAGTAGCCAGAACAGACATAGAATGTTCTACTGGCCTTTTCTTATGCCTCACACTTGATAGAGTCTCTGGTGTAGTTTGGGGAGTTTTCTGAGCCTGTGGTACAGAGGATGAAGATTTGACACTCCCTTGGGAAGATACTGTTTCTTTAGTTTTCTTAGTAGATAAAGATCTTTGTTTAGGTGGCATTTTGGAGTCCAAGTTTCATATTTGTGAAGCTCCATGGCAGATTGAGCAGACAAAGAATGTTTTTCAGACTCAATTTTTTAAATGGCAATATATCCACATTTCGATGAGCATGACGAGAAGATTCTAAAGCCCCTGTCTTATCTAGTGATGCTGCTTCATTTCCTTGTAGTGATATAGTCTACCTCAAATTTTCTTTTTCTCATTTGTTTTTTTTTATTCTTCCCCTTGGGATGATACCAAATGCTCTAAGGTCCCTTGTACCTGTGTTAGCATTTCAAGAGTCCTTTGCAAATTGAAAGCCTCTGCTTTAAATGACAAAGAAAGCACATTCTTTTTAGAAGGTGTGTAAATGTTTAGGCACATGCATAATTATCAAAGTTTCTAAGGCCTTTGCAGTACATCAATAAGGTTTCTGGGCATTTAGTGCAGAGTGTGTTTTTTACACCTTCATTTTGTGTAGCAAAGACCCTTGAGATTCTTGGCAAGAAGAAGTAGAATCCAAAGCATCTGAAGCAGCAGCAAATATGGAAATTCTCACAGGATCTGGACAAGACTGGTTATGTCTTGGAAAATCTGAGGCTTTTTTCAAGTGTCTTCTAGATCCCTGAGCATGAAAATATGTCCCCATATACACACTCTGAGACTGTAATTGTTTTTAGTACACTGGGAAGACAGGCGATATGCCATATCACCTAGACCATAAAGAGAATGCCTTATAGTTTCCTATCCAGATGAGCATTATTCAAGTGGATGTTGTGCAGATAAGAACTGTAGCCCAGCCCCTTGGACTAAAGTCAAATGTGCTACATTTCCTGCTGAGGATAGAGTTCCCTGTTGCCATAGATGACATTACATTTGGAGGATGCCCTGAGCCATACGGAGATAATTCTAGACTTCTAGGCATATGTGTCATGTATTATGGAGTTTCCTGAGAAGTTGGGAAAGGGCCCAGAGGCTCTGGAGCCAATGATACGTGTCCAGGAGCCACCCTGGTTGTACGGGAAATTAACTGAACTTTCAGTCTAGATGACAAATGTTTTAGCCTCTTTTATGCAGTTTGGTAGGTTCCCATTTTAGTTGGGAGAGATAACAAGTGTGCAAGAGTCCCTTGGGTAGTTGGTGAAGTAGCAGCAGTACCCTGGTTGTTTGTGGAAAAATCCAAATGACTTTGCAAAGATAAAATAGGTCCTGTAAACTCAGAAGAGGATGGAAAAGTTTCCATAGTCATCTTTGCTGAGGGACATGTCCTATAACCTCTTGTGCTGATGAGGAATCTTTCAGAACTCCTGGGATGTGGGGCAAATGTCCTTCAAAACTTAATGAGGATGGAATAGATTTCTGAACACCCTGTGTATACAGCAAATGTCCTTTTGTACCCTGGGCACACAGAGTTCCAGGGAAAGATACTGAACCTCCTAAAGACATTTGGAGAGTTGGTAAAGTTTCTAAGTGTCTCTGCTTAGAAGTATCCTGTCTTACAGTCACTTTATGACATAAGGCAGCATTCAGAGAATCATTTACAGGTTTTAGAAATTCTAGCATCTCTGATGTATATGTCAAAAATTTTATAGACACTCCTATGGATTCAGAATGGCTTAGAGTCCCCTGGGGAGGCAAGGAAGTTTGTATCATTTCATAATACTGTAAAAATATGGAGCTTGCATGGATCACTGGGAGTGTTTGGGCACAACCTTTACTCTTTGTGGTCTGATGACAAGTCATGAAGGCTATTTTGGCTGGTAGGGCATATTTGAATAATTCTTGATCAGGTTTGGACTTTTTGAAGACTTGTTGTTTAGAGGAAGCACCTTTCAGTCTTCTGCTAGAATGGGCATGTTTAGGTTTCCTTTTCATGGCAGAATGGCTTAATCTCACTTTCTGTGGGAGATCACTTTTGAGAACATGTCTTTGACACTCTTCTGTAGAGGGGGACAATCCTAGTGTCCCTATGGCAGATTGGGAAGATATCAGAGCCCTGTGAAAAATAATGACAGTACTAGTTCCATTTGTGTATGTGAAGAAGGTACAAGAGAACCTTGGGTGGACCCAGGAGTTTCTATCACATCTTGCATATGAGTGGAACTCTCAAGAGTCTTTATATGTCCTAGAGCTTCTGATGTAGATTGGATATGTCTGTCTCTTCATTGGCAGGTTTCTTAGTCAGGGTTTCTATTCCTGCACAAACATCATGACCAAGAACTATGTTGGGGAGGAAAGGGTTTATTGAGCTTACACTTCCACACAGCTGTTCATTACCAAAGGAAGTCAGGACTGGAACTCAAGCAGGTCAGGAAGCAGGAGCTGATGCAGAGGCCATGGAGGGATGTTCCTTACTGGCTTGCTTCTCCTGGCTTGCTCAGCTTGCTCTCTTATAGAACCCAAGATTACCAGCCCAGGGATGGCACCACCCACAAAGGGCCCTCCCCCTTGATCACTAATTGAGAAAATGCCCCACAGCTGGATATCATGGAGGCACTTCCCCAACTGAAGCTCCTTTCTCTGTGATAACTCCAGCCTGTGTCAAGTTGACACACAAAACCATCCAGTACAATTGACCCCTTGTCAACTTGACACACCAACATCTCTATTAAGCCTCAACCATTACTTTCTTATTCATCCCCAAGATCCAAATAACATCAAAAGTCCCACAGTCTTTACATATTAAAAGTTCCATCCCTTTAAAATGTCCAATATCTTAAAATTCCAAGTCTTTTAAAAATTCAAGTCTCTGAACTGTAGGCTCCACTAAAATATCTTCTTTCAAGAGGGAAAAATATCAAGGCACAGTCACAATCAAAAAAAGCAAAACTCAAACTCCAATGGTTCAATATCTGGGATCCAACTCACTATCTTCTGGGCTCCTCCAAGGGCTTGGGTCACTTCTCCAGCTCTGCCCTTTGTAGCACACACCTTGTCTTCTAGGCTCCAGCTGCCTGTACTCCACTGCTGCTGCTGTTCTTGGTGGTCATTGCATAGTACTGGCATCTCCAAGCCTCAACTCTTTTGCATGACCCCTTCAGTCCTGGGCCATCAATTACAACTGAGGGTACACTTTCACCAATGGCCTTCCGTGGCCTCTCAGCGTACCAAGCCTCAGCTGTTCTTCATGATGCCTTCATGCCTTCAAAAGAAGTACCACCTGGGTGACTCTTACACAGTACCAAGTCCTGCTACAGCACGAGTAACAACCTTGGCTATCTGGAACACACCCTCCGTGCTGTCAGGAAACACTTTCCAGAAGATTTCACCTCAGTGATGCTGGTTTCTTCTTAATCACCGCTAAATTCTTAGCTCCAGCTAACCAGCATCAATAGTCCCAGTAACACAAAGGTTGACTTTAATGGTTTTGGTATCTTGTTACTCACAGCTGATTCTTCAGCCCCAGCTAACCAAAACCACAGAATTTTCATGGCCCTGATAAGAGTCTTTAATTTTCCCTCTGAAACTTCACAAGCCAGGCCTCCATCTTCTCCACTGTTCTCAACATAATCTTCCAAACTCCTACACATCTCACAGAGGTCTCAAAACTGAATGGACCATCTAATCCAAAGTTCCAAAATCCTTCCACAGTCCTCCCCAAAACATGGTCAGGTTGTGACAGGAATACCCCACTTCTGGTACCAATTTGTCTTAGTCCGGGTTTCTATTCCTGCACAAACAACATGACCAAGAAGCAAGTTGGGGAGGAAAGGGTTTATTGAGCTTACACTTCCACACAGCTGTTCATCACCAAAGGAAGTCAGGACTGGAACTCAAGCAGGTCAGGAAGCAGGAGCTGATGCAGAGGCCATGGAGGGATGTTCTGGACTGGCTTGTTTCTCCTGGCTTGCTCAGCTTGTTCTCTTATAGAACCCAAGACTACCAGCCCAGGGATGGCACCACCCAAAAGGGGCCCTCCCCCCTTGATCACTAATTGAGAAAATGCCCCAAAGCTGGATCTCAATGAGGCACTTCCCCAACTGAAGCTCCTTTCTCTGTGATAACTCCAGCCTGTGTCAAGTTGACACACAAAACCAGCCAGTACAGCAGGTATGAGAAGTGTGAGGCTCATTTGGGAGATTTTGGTTTCGTTTATTCTGCTTTGGAATGTAGGAGATGATTTGAGAACATTTTTTAATGGTAGAGGACTTAGAAAGCCTTTTTGCTTTCATGGGCAAATTCTAAAGTTCCCTTAGAGAGCAGGATCAGGTCACAAACTCACTTTACTGGAATCAGATTGCATAGTGTGGAGGAATATATTAGGCTGTCTTTTTGAGAGGCAGTTGACAAATCTTTTAAACTCTCCTGGCAAGAGGAGGTAGGACTTGATAGGTTTGGGGAAAATGAGAAGTCACTGAAGCTACCTTTGGGATAAGAAGGTTTGGAGCCCTCTTGGACTAAATGGGGCCTGTTGCAGGTGTCCCTGATCAGAGGGTACTTGTTCAACATGCTTGGGAGAAGAAATGGAAAGTTTAGAGACATGTAGGATAGGAGAAAACCTTTGCTATTCTTTCTGGAATAGGAGATAAGTGGGATGTTCCTTTTAGCACTAGTGTGAGGTCTTTGCAATGTCTGTCCAGGTGTGGAGTGTTCCACCAACCCATAGAAAGTCAAACTTTCCATGGAACTTTTGATGAGTTCAGAAACATCATGGGTGAATCACTTAGAATCTTGGAGAGAAGTAGATATCTCCTTGTCTAGACATAGCTCCTTGTCTAGTAAGGGAAGAGTGTAAATAAGCTTGAAAATGTGGGGGAATTATCTGTCCACGTTGGCCAGGAGAAGATGGCCCAGGAACTGTGTGATCTTATTTGAACTTTTTACTGGCATCTCTAGTAGAGTGTTCTGTAGATGTTGCAGGCACTCTGGCACACATCTGGTCAAAATCCATAGGTTCATCAGCCCCAGGAGACATAGACTTACTTCTTTTCACCTTCCCATACCTGGCCACTCTTTTGCTGGTGTCAGGATGTAAAGCAGATGATCTGGTCTCCCTGGCCAGTGGGTTGCACATTCCCTCAGGAACCCTGAAAGGAAGTGAAACTGTCCATTTATTGTTCTGTTTCCTAGCCCTCAGAGTGTCCAGGGTCCTCCGATTGGCAGAATCTTTTATAATAGCTTTGAGTTTCTGTAGTTCTTGTGCAACATGAGCATCCGGTTATTTGAATCCATGGATCTCATAGGGCTTTGAGATCCTCATCTTGTGCCTAGTTGGTCTAAGGAGCCCTGGAGGTGTAAAGACCCTCGGATCTCTGCTGCTCACATGCTTCCCCCTTTGATACAGCTTGTTATAATCCATTTCAGAAACACGGAAGTGAGTCCTAGGCTGTAGACGTTGTGAACCCTGCAAGTGCTTCCTCCAGTGGGGTAGGTTGTTATTCATTTGGGGGACACTGAAGGGAGTCCAGGGCTCTACAGGTTGGGAAACTGGCAGACTATGGTCAGAGGGTAAAGTCCAGGCTGAGGCTTGGGGGCCTCTCTCCACACATCTGGACATATAGTCCTAAAGTAAATTGAACAAGAAACAGGAAATATACTGCTACTTCTGAAAGGGGCAGAGAATGTATTTGCCAATGGTGACTCACAGCAAGAAGTAGTCACGCAGGATCCTTTTAGAGCAGCTCTGTCTGTCCGAAGAACTGTTTAAACATCTGGAAAGAGAAGCACACAGAACACAAGTGACTGCTGGTCTCTGGAATCAAGGAAAGCTTGAGAGCGGCTGTCCTCAGGACTGCAGGGCCAGTTGTGAGCTGCCTCTTGTAGCAGTTTTACTTGCAGTAGCAGGACAATCATACAAGTTCATCTTGCATCAGGTTAGAAGCCTCCAACTGGAGGCCATGAATGCTGCAGTGATTTCTGTAGGAGCCTCATAAGTGAATGGGAAAGGCTGGTCCAGAGCCTTGCTCCTCATAATCTGTGGGGGCTAGACACTCACTGGCATGTTTGCTACGGAAGATATAAGGTGATCATATTTGTATAGTACACAGAATGCATGGAAATGATCTCAAATATTTTCTGTATTTTAAGGAAGACCTATCCTAGATAAATTTGTAGCAACTGTGAGTTCATCTGCATGCTTAAAGACATGTCTAAATTACTAAATAATACTTATTGCAGATTTATTATTGTGCTAATGATATGCTATTTTTCAGAGAGAAAGAACAAAACAATTGTCTCCTTATAATACTGATGAATGTTATACAGGTATAACACTTTTACTTGTGCTTGACTAGATTCAGAGCATAGAAACAGAACTACTCCTGAATGTAGCACTTATGGCCTTAATCAATTGTGTTGTCTTCCACAGTTAAAACTTTGGGATCCTATACCGTTTACATGTTTGGATTGCTTTTGGAAGGTCATATACTTCTCCTGAACACACAGTAGTTGATAGGCTGGTATTAGTAGCTCTGCATGGGAAGTTCACTTTTGTTACAATGATGTAATTGGAGCATAGTTGCACAGAGTGAATTGTGAAACCCTTAGTCAAGTTGATTCTTTGAAAGGCCATGTCTGTATATCATCTGGTACACTGGGAAAGGTGAAAATTGAGGACATGGATGAGAAAATTATTTTACTGACAGAAAAACTTGGTTTGCTTGTTGCAACCTTGCCAGTTTTCTTTGAGATTTTTTTGATCTTGCTGGATGAAAGTCGGATTGCTTAAGTCTTATCTTTGATTTTTTTTTTTTTTGTGAAAGACTTCTGTTTCCCCTTGACTACACAGCCAATAAATATCATTCAGAAGCACTGGAGCATTGTCTATCATCTCAATATTTCCCTGTTCCATTGACCTTCTGCTTTGTCACATGTCCTTATCCCATGGTATTCCAGAATACTCATCACACCATTTATTAGTGTAACTACAATTTATCCCAGTAATTTTAATTTTCTTTTTTCTTCTTCTTTTTCTTTACTATATTCTTTGTTTACATTTCACATGATTTACCCTTTCTTGATTTCTCTCCTGCCTATAAACCCCCTCTTCCCTCAGTCCTATCCCCAATCAACCTCCTCCCACTTCTCTGTCCTGGTAATACCCTACAATGCTGTATCAAGCATTTCCAGAACCAGGGCCCTCTCCTTCCTTCATCTTGTGAATGATTTGATAAATGAATTGTGACTTGGGTATTCAGAGATCTGGGCTAATTTATACTTATCAGTGACTGCATTCCATATGTGTTCTTTTATGAATGAGTTACCACACTTCGGATGTTATATTCCAGATCCATCCACATGCCTAATAATTTCACAAATTCATTGTTTTTAATAGCTGAGTAGTATTCCATTATGTGAACATACCACATTTTATGTATCTATTCTTTCATTGAGGGACATCTGTGTTCTTTCAAGCTTCTGGATATTATAAATAAGGCTGCTGTGAGCATATTGGAGCATGTGTCCTTATTTCATGCTGGGTTAGGATGATATTCTTTTGGGGGACACTGAATGGAGTCCCAGGGTATGGAGGCTGGGAAACTGGCAGTCTATGGTCAGAGGGTAAAGTCCTGACTGAGGTTTCAGGGCCTCTCTCCACACATCTGGCCATATAGCCATAAGGGAAATTGAACAAGAAACAGGAAATGGGCTACTACTCCTGAAAGGGGAAGCGATTGTACTTGCCAATGGTGACTCACAGCAAGCAGTAGCCAGGCAGGATCATTCTAGAGCAGATCTCTCTCTCTCTTGAGAACTGTGGAAACACTCAGAAAGAGAAGCACACAGAAGTCAAGTGACTGTTTGTGTCTGGAATCAAGCAAAGTTTGAGAGCAGTTGTCCTCAGGACTGCAGGGCCAGTTGTGAGCTGCCTCTTGTGGCAGTTCTGCTTGCAGTAGCAGGACAATCATACAAGCTTCCTGAATGGGGGGATAATGAGGACCCTCTTCCTTAGGGTCCATAGTGCTATCTCGTCTGATGCACACTGATTGGAAGAAGGAGAGGAGCATGGGAAACCAGAAGTTTAAACTGTCCTGGAGATCTCTCAGACAACTCACCTCCAACCAGGTAACATATAGTAGCTTCTATGAAGCCCCTATTACATATACAGCAGAGAACTGCTTCCTCTATTCGAGTTTAACAAAATGCACCTAAATGTTGAGAAACATGAGGTCCTACAGAACGAGTACACTTAGGTGATTGGACTTTAGAGGTTGGTGAGAGCCTCTTATAGATTGTGGTGGACAGAGGAAAAATGGGAAGAGGAACTTGTAGGAGGATGGAGAAAGAAAGTGACAAGAAATTCCATGACAAAAGCAAATTTACATAATATATTTCCAGAAATCCAGCTCTGCAAAGTATAATGGGTGGAAGATACCAACACAAGGCAGCAAAGCACACCATAGGCAAACCAACAAGGTAATCATTCAACAAGCCCAATAGAAGATAGATACACAACCAGAATTTCACCCTTATCTAAGAAGATAACAGTAAGCAACAATCACTTTTCCTGAATATCTCCTAACAATGGTTTCAATTACCCTGTTAAAGACAGACTAACAGAGTGCATATTTAAACAGGGCCAAATGTTTTGCTGCACACAAGACAAAGACAGTCACTATTTAAGAGTCAAAGTTTGGAAAACAATATCCCTAACAAAAAAGGAAGGTGAAGTCGCCATTCTTATTAAGATAAAATTGACCTTCTACTAAAAGTTTTCCAAAAGGGTAAGGAAGAACACTTCACACAAGGCAGAGGAAAAGACTATCAGATTGAACTCTCAATTCTGAACATCTATGCTACAAATGCAAGGTCACCCACATTCATTAAAGAAACTTTAATGAGGCTCAAAGTACACATTGCATCCCACACAATAATAGTGGAAGTCTTCAACATCCCACTCTCAAAAACTGACAAATCATGGAATCAGAAGGTAAATAGATATACAGTGAAAGTACCTGAGGTTATGGAACAAATTGACCTAACAGATATTTATAGAACATCCCACTTTAAGGCAAAGGAATATACATTCTTCTCAGCACGTTAGGGTACCTTCTCCAAAATGGACCTTATAATTGGTTAAAACAACAACAACAACAAAAAACAAGCAAACAAACAAACAAACAAACAAAAACAGGACTCAACATATATAGAACTACTGAAATCATTCCATATACTTTATCATATCACCATGGCCTAAGGCTGGTCTTAAGCTTAAACAAAAGCTATGGGAAACAAACGTACACATAGACCTTGAACAATGCTTTCCTCAACGATAGCTTTGTCAAGGAAGAGATAAAAAGAAAATTAAAGAATTTTTAGAATTTAATAAAAATGAAGACATATCATATCAGAATTTATGGGACATGATCAAAAAACTACTAAGAGGAAAACTCATACCTCTTACTTCCACAAAAAAAGAGAGTGGAGAGAGATCACACTGAAAGCCTGACAGTGCAATGAAAGCTCTAGAACAAAAGGAAGCAAATATTCCCAAGAGTAGAAGTCAGGAAATAATCATACTTCATGCCTAAATCAAGCTCGCAGAAACAAAATGATCTATACAAAGAATGAACAAAATAAGGAGCTGGTGCTTTGAAAGGAGCAAAAAGATAGATATACCCTTTGCCAGACTAATCAGAGGACACAGAGACAGTATCCAAATTAATAAAATGAGAAATGAAAATGGAGACATAACAACAGAAATCGTGGAAATTCCAAAAATCATCAGATCCTAATACAAGAGCTCATAACCAACAAGTTTTGAAATCCTAGATGAAATGGATGATTTTCTACACACATGCCAGGTACTAAACAGTAAAACAGGATCAGATAAATCATCTAAATAGTCCCATGAATCCTGAGGAAATAGAGACAGTCATTAATAGACTCCCATCAGAAAATAATCCACGACAAGATGGATTGAGTGGAGAATTCTACCAGATCTACAAAGTAGAGTTACTATCTATATTTTTCAAACTTCTCCACCAAATAGAAACTCAAGGAACACTACCCAATACATTCTATGAAGCCACAATAACACAGTCAAAGGAAATACAAAATGCAAAATGCTTGTAAACCAAACATCCAGGAAATCCAGGACACAATGAGAAGACCAAACCTAAGGATTATAGGGATAGATGAGAGTGAAGATCTACAACTTAAAGGGCCAGCAAATATCTTCTACAAAATTATGGAAGGAAACTTCCTCAACCTAAAGAGAGAGATGCCCATGAATATACTAGTAGCCTACAGAAGTCCAAACAGACTGGACCAGAACAGAAACACCTCCCGTCACAGAATAATCAAAACCCCAAATGTACTAAACAAAGAAAGAATATTAAAAGGCAGTAAGAGAAAAAGTCCAAGTAACATATAAAGGAAGACCTATCAGAATCACACCAGACTTCTCACCTGAGACCATGAAAGCTAGAAGATCCTGGGCAGACCTCTTGCAGACCCTAGAGAACACAAACTTCAGCCAAAACAACTATACCCAGCAAAACTCTCAATCGTCATAGATGGGGAAACCAAGGTATTCCATGACAAAATCAAATTTTCACAATATCTTTCCAACAGCCCAGCCCTACAAAGGATAATAGGGGAAAAACACCAACATAAGGAGGGAAACTACACCCCAGCAGCAGCAAGATAGAAACCTCCTCTCATTAAACCGAAAAGAATATAACCACTCAAATATAAAAAAAAATTATTTAAAACATGTCAGGAAGTAATAATTATGATTCCTTATTATCTCAACATTAAAGGACTCAATTCCCCAAAAAAAGAGAGATAGACTAATGGACTGGTTACGAATACAGGACCCTACAATTTGCTGCATAGAGGAAACACTTCTGAGTGACAAAAACAAACACTACCTTAGAGTAAAAGGCTGGAAGACAATTTTACAAGCAAATGTTCTCAGGAAACAAGCTGGAGTAGCCATTCTAATATCAGATAAAATTGACTTCCAACCTAAAGTCATCAATAGAGACACAGAAGGTCACTTCCTGCTGATCAAAGGGAAAATCCACCAAGAAGAACTCTCAATACTGAATAACTATGCTCCAAATGCAAGGGCACCCTCATTCGTGAAAGAAACTTTACTAAAGCTTAAAGCACACATTACACCTATCACAATAATTGTGGGTGACTTCAACACTCCAATCTCCTCAAAGGACTGATCAGGAAACCAATAAGTGAACAGGGACACAGTGAAACTAATTGAAATTTATATCAGGTGTTGGGGAGGATGTAGAGAAAGAGAAACATTCCTCCACTGCTGGTGGGTCTGCAAGCTGGTACAACCACAATGGAGTACTACTCAGCAATTAAAAATAATGAATTAATGAAATTTGTAGGCAAATTAATGTTGATTTAATTTTGGTATTTGGTATCTGTCTATACAACTTTTTTTTCTTTTTTTTTAATTTTTATTTTCTATATTCTATGTTTACATTCCAAGGGCTTTCCCCTTTCCCAGTTCCCACCCACCATAGTTCCCATAGTTCCTCTCCCCCCCAACTATTCCCCAATCATTCCCCCTCCCCCCTCAGTTTCTTTACTAAACTGGATGCAATCTTTACATGCCCAGGGTCCTCTCCTTTCTTCTTCTTGGGAATCATTTGACTTGCTATTCGTGTCTTGAGTATTTAGTGCTTCTGGGCTCATTAATATCATTAATGCATTTCATGTGCATTCTTTTGTGATTGGGTTAGCTCACTCAGGATGATATTTTCCAGGTCTAACCATTTACCTACAAATTGCATGAATTCATTATTTTTAATTGCTGAGTAGTATTCCATTGTATAAATCGGTATCCATTCCTCCTTTGAGGGATATCTGCGCTCCTTCCAATTTCTGGCTATTATAAACAAGGCTGCTATAAACATAGTGGAGCATGTGTCTTTATTCCATGCAGGGGAATCCTCTGGGTATATGCCCAGGAGTGGTATGCCAGGGTCCTCTGGGAGTGACATGCCCAATTTTCTGAGGAACCTCCAAACTGATTTCCAGAGCGGTTTTACCATTTTGCAATCCCACCAACAATGGAGGAATGTTCCTATTTCTCCACATCCTCGCCAGCACTTGTTGTCTCTTGAGATTTTAATCTTAGCCATTCTGACTGGTGTGAGGTGGAATCTCAGGGTTGTTTTGATTTGCATTTCCCTGATGACTAATGATGTTGAACATCTTTTAAGGTGTTTCTCAGCCATCCGAATTTCTTCTGGTGAAAATTCTTTGTTTAGCTCTGTGCCCCATTTTTTTGATAGGGTTATTTGGTTCTTTGGGGTCTAACTTCTTGAGTTCTTTGTATATATTGGATATTAGCCCTCTGTCGGATGTGGGGTTGGTAAAGACCTTTTCCCACTTTGTTGGTTGCCGTTTTGTCCTTCTGACAGTGTCCTTTGCTTTGCAGAAACTTTGTAATTTTATGAGGTCCCATTTGTCGATCCTTGATCTTAGTGCGTACGCTATTGGTGTTCTGTTCAGGAACTTTTCCCCTGTGCCCAAGTCCTCCAGGGTTTTCCCAAGTTTCTTTTCTAATACTTTCAGTGTGTCTGGTTTTATGTGGAGGTCCTTGATCCACTTGGAGTTGATCTTAGTGCAAAGAGATAAGAGTGGGTCAATTCGCATTCTTCTGCATGTTGACCTCCAGTTGAACCAGCACCATTTGTTGAAAAGGCTATCTTTATTCCACCGGATGGTTGTGGCTCCTTTATCAAAGATCAAGTGACCATAAGTCTGTGGGTTAATTTCTGGGTCTTCAATCCTGTTCCATTGATCTGCTTGCCTGTTGCTATACCAACACCATGCAGTTTTTAACACAATTGCTCTGTAGTACTGCTTGAGGTCAGGGATATTGATTCCCCCAGAAGTCCTTTTATTGTTGATGATAGTTTTAGCTATCCTGGGTTTTTTGTTGCTCCAGATGAATTTGTGAATTGCTCTTTCTAGATCTATGAAGAATTGAGTTGGGATTTTGATGGGGATTGCAAACCCAAAAGAAGATAACCTCTCGAATATAAAAAATAAATAAGATAAATAAATATAATTTCAAAAATGTCTGGAGGTAATAATTACTATTCCTTAATATCTCTTAACGTCAATGGACTCAATTCCCCAATAAAAAGACATAGACTAACAGACTGGATACGGAAACAGGACCCTACATTTTGCTGCATACAGGAAACACATCTCAGTGTTAAAGACAAACACTGCCTTAGAGTAAAAGGCTGGAGGACAATTTTACAAGCAAATGGTCTCAGGAAACAAGCTGGAGTAGCCATTCTAATATCAGATAAAATTGACTTTCAACCTAAAATCATCAAAAGAGACCCAGAAGGTCACTTCTTGCTGGCCAAAGGGAAAATCCACCAGGAAGAGCTCTCAATACTGAACATCTATGCTCCAAATGCAAGGGCACCCTCATTTGTAAAAGAAACCTTACTAAAGCTTAAAGCACACATTACACCTAACACAATAATTGTGGGTGACTTCAACACCCCACTCTCCTCAATGGACCAATCAGGAAAGCAGAAACTAAACAGGGACACAGTGAAACTAATTGAAACTCTGGACCAATTGGATTTAACATATATATATATATATATATATATATATATATATATATATAACATTTCATCCTAAAGCTAAAGAATATACCTTTTTCTCAGCTCCATATGGTACCTTCTCCAAAATAGACCATATAATCGGTCACAAGACAGATGTCAACAAATATAAGAAGATCGAGCTAATCCCATGCCTCCTATCAGATCACCATGGAGTAAGAGTGGTCTTCAATAGCAACAAAAACAACAGAAAGCCCACATACACATGGAAACTGAACAATACTCTACTCAATGACACCTTGGTCAAGGAAGAAATAAAAAAAGAAATCAAAGACTTTTTAGAATTCAATGAAAATGAAGGTACAACCTACCCAAATCTATGGGACACAATGAAAGCAGTGCTAAGAGGAAAACTCATAGCTCTAAGTGCATCCAAAAAGAAACTGGAGAGAGCATACACTAGCAGCTTAACAGCACACCTTAAAGTGCTAGAAGAAAAACAAGTTAACTCACCCAGGAGGAGTAGAAAACAAGAAATCATCAAACTCAGGGCTGAAATCAATCAAAGAGAAACAAAGAGAACCATACAAAGAATCAACAAGACCAGGAGCTGGTTCTTTGAGAAAATCAACAAGATAGATAAACCCTTAGCCAGACTAACCAAAGGACACAGAGACAGTATACAAATTAACAAAATTAGAAATGAAAAGGGAGACATAACAACAGAAACTGAGGAAATTCAAAAGATCATCAGATCCTACTACAAAGGTCTATACTCAAAACAACTGGAGAATCTGGAGGAAATGGACGATTTCCTAGACAGATATCAAATACCAAAATTAAATCAGCATCAAGTAGACCAGCTAAATAGTCCCATAACCCCTAAAGAAATAGAAGGGGTTATAGAAAGCCTCCCAACCAAAAAAAGTACGGGACCAGATGGTTTTAGTGCAGAATTCTACCAGACCTTCAAAGAAGACTTAACACCAATACTCTTCAAACTATTCCACAAAATAGAGACAGAAGGGACACTGCCCAACTCATTCTTCGAAGCCACAATTACGCTAATACCTAAACCACAAAAAGATCCAACAAAGAAAGAGAACTTCAGGCCAATTTCTCTTATGAATATAGATGCAAAAATACTAAATAAAATTCTTGCTAACCGAATCCAAGAGCACATCAAAACGATCATTCACCATGATCAAGTAGGCTTCATCCCAGGGATGCAGGGATGGTTCAATATATGGAAATCCATCAATGTAATCCACTACATAAACAAACTGAAAGAAAAAAACCACATGGTCATCTCATTAGATGCTGAAAAAGCATTCGACAAAATTCAGCATCCTTTCATGCTAAAAGTCTTGGAAAGAGCAGGAATTCAAGGCCCATACCTAAACATAGTAAAAGCAATCTACAGCAAACCAGTAGCCAACATCAAAATAAATGGAGAGAAACTTGAAGCATTCCCACTAAAATCAGGGACTAGACAAGGCTGCCCTCTCTCTCCATATCTTTTCAATATAATACTTGAAGTTCTAGCAAGAGCAATTAGACAACATAAGGAAGTCAAAGGGATACAAATTGGAAAGGAAGAAGTGAAACTATCATTATTTGCAGACGATATGATAGTTTACCTAAGCGACCCAAAAAACTCCACCAGAGAACTTCTACAGCTGATAAACAACTTCAGCAAAGTGGCAGGTTATAAAATTAACTCAAGCAAGTCAGTGGCCTTCTTGTACTCAAAGGACAAGCAGGCTGAGAAAGAAATTAGGGAAATAACTCCCTTCACAATAGCCACAAACAACATAAAGTATCTTGGCGTAACTCTAACCAAACAAGCGAAAGATCTGTACAACAGGAACTTCAAGTCCTTGAAGAAAGAAATCGAAGAAGACCTCAGAAGATGGAAAAATATTTCTTGCTCTTGGATTGGCAGGATCAATATAGTAAAAATGGCCATCTTGCCAAAAGCAATATACAGATTCAATGCAATCCCTATACAACTTTTATATGCATATTAATGGTTATTCCTTACAAAGTATTATGGTTCAGCCACTGTTAGAAAACATTTTTAAACATCTAGAGTTTAAGGAAATAAATGCATGTGCTTCTGTGTCAGTTGTCATGAGCCTTAGGATATTGACATCACGAAGGTTCTTCAGCCTGACTACTACAGAATCCTCAGACCTCAGTAGTGTGGCCACTGTAGTGGCCAGTTTGCTGTTCAGGACTAGGAAGGCAAAATTCAAATTTATTGATAGGTTCTCTAAGTCAGATTCCACAGAAAAGATATTTTTATAAGTATCTTGTTTCTCATGATTGCCTCATTCTATCAGGAAGTGTTCTCTCTTTATTCCTCCAGATCATATACACTACCTCTCAAAGCATTGTTTTCTTGTAAGGAGTTAGTGGAGGAATATTCAATACCAATCTTCAATACAATCAAGGTTATTATGTGAGGAGTAGTATGCTTTAAGCATACAGAAAAATTTCTGTAACATTAAAAAAAAGCGATTCAGGTAAGGAGGGATTACTTTATGTGCAACACAAATGGTTTAACCACCATAACTACATAGATTTTTTTTTAAAAAGTATTGGTCATATACGTATACCTATACAAATATATGTGTATGTGTATATGCATATGTGTATGTGTATATACACATATGGTTGAGAAATATCTGATATTCCATATAAATACTTGAGGATCATCAATTATTCAAAAATAAAAAAAGCCTCAAAGCTGAAGGGAAATGGCAATATGTGGCATTTTCTCAAATATGACATAGCCTTACATGATGGACATCACACTTAAAATTTCCCATGTTTTTTCTATGATTATTTGATTTCCATGAGATGCTACATAATTAATTGTAAGATTTAAAGTGAATCTCCCAGGTTGTTTTAGGCACAGTTCTTAGTGCTTCCTGGTTTTATTAAATAAACTTTATTGTACCTAAAAATTATGTGTTTTCTTCCATATTCTTTAAAGTTTCTTGTGGTTTTTCCATATATTAGACTAAGATTCACAGTACTGGTCTCCACAAATTTGAGTTGCTATAAATTTTAATATATCTTGATATTATTGTTTGATGTGGGTGACAACAATTTGCAACTGTATTTATTTGACACTTTGATTCTCATGATTCTGAAATGTTTTATAAGTTAAACATATGGTGTCTCTGTTCATATTCTTTGAAAAAAGTCACATGATTTGGACAAAGTTGTATTTCCTTAAGGAAATATATATCATAAATATTCCATTTATGTGAGCACCTCACACATTAAGGAATCTACCAGAAGATTTGCCACTCCATTATTACAGGGATGAATTTCATTAAGATATGAGAGGAAACATGCTCAGAGGAAGCTGGGAGAGGAGAGAGAGAGAGGGAGAGAGAGAGAGAGAGAGAGAGAGAGAGAGAGAGAGAGAGAGAGAGAGAACAGATTTGGTATGGTGAAGGCTGGGAAATATAGAAGGAAGAATATCCAGGGAAAACAAATGGACATTATTTGAGTAGGAGAAACTTTGCATTCGTAAAGACCAAGAGGGGATTCTGTCCTTAGCTGAGCACAGGAGATGGACAGTTTTGGAGAGGTAAAGGATGCTAGGTGGAAATTTTAAAATGAACATGCATTTTTACTTCCAAGAATCAATGATGATATCCATATAGGAGCCACAGGCAAGCAGCAAAGGGAATGACTCCTATTTCTAGACAAGACCAACTTCACAAATACTTTGTGAATGCTGGAGAGTTTGTTTGTTTATTTGTATGGCTGTCTATTTGATTTTCCAAATTGACAATTATCTAGTTTATTATAAAAAGTTTGACAGCTCAGCTGAAAATCAGAATCATGAAAGCAGTTGACTTTGGCTTGAGAATTTAGATCAATACAGTTACACCTTCAGAAGACAATATACACCAGCTTCTTTTTTGCTAATTTTTCACAATTCAAGACAATTTGAGGAAGGGGCAATCACATTACAAAGATATTTCTGAAGAAAACAGACATATAGGGCAATATAGGAAATGCCAGGTGTTCACATGTATTAAAAACAGTCTCAAATTCCTAACTATGGTATAGATATTTTTTAATTTCTTACTATCTTTACCATTAACATATTATTTATATTGAGTTACAACTATCTTTTAATGTCATATTTATCTGTGAATTTCATACATGTATATAATAACTTTTATAAATGTATATCTAATCTTCAGATCTTCCCTTTGAACTTTTATTACTGTTTGTTCTTATCATGAACCTTTTAATATTTAGTATGATCATTCATCTTATATCTTATCCACTGAGTACTTGTTAGGTTAGGTGGAGAACTGTATGGTGAATATCTTTTTTTTAAATATTTTATTGGATATATTCTATATTTACAATTCATTTCCCATTTTCGATGAATATCTTCTTTTTTCACTATGGAAACATGTGAAGGAAGACATGGGTGGAATACATCATATTCAATAATATACTTTATATAGCTTAGGAAATAAAATCATGGCAATCATTTCATAATATTTCTGAAGATCCACTTTAAAAGAATTGTGTGAAAATGAAATGTTCAGAAGACAAATATTGGGTAAATTTTGTTTTCAATCCTGATCAGTCACTTTAAGTTCCCCGCATAGAGAATGGTATTCAGTGTCTGACTGATTCAAGTTCAAAATGTATAAATATCCAGTGTGTCTAACAGTCTCTAATCCTTCTTGTCATTTCTACTCATCTCATGTTTAGTTCACACATGGAAATACTCAGTTTTTAAAATATTGTCACTAACTCATTTGAATGAGAATTCAAAAACGATGTATATATACTGACAGAGAAATGGGAGGGCGGTTGATTGGGGATTGGGTGGAGGGAAGAGGACTTAGGGGACATATGGTGAGGGGGGAACTGGGAAAGGGGAAAGTATTTGGAATGTAAACAAAGAATATAGAAAATTTTAAAAAGTGAAAAAATAGGGGTTATAATTTTATGTTATTTCTTCTGAAATTTTGTTCATATATATCACGCTCATCTCTTGAACACCGTAATTTCACGCAGCCAAGCTGCAATCCAGGCGGAGGCTGTGTGATATTTACTGGGGAACGCCTTGTTTGGCAGGGCTGTTCAAGGTGAATGCCGCTGTGGGCCTCCTTGGCTGCAGATAGAGCTGAGCTGAAATTTCTCATGGCAAGCTGTGTGACCTTTTTCTGACCTGTTCTTTTACTTACAAGATGTCCCTGCCAGCCGGAGGTGCGAGCATCCAGGCGTGATGATTCATTGGGAGTTTATTCTTTGAACTACAGCACTGGCCATCATTTATCTTCTAGAGATCCATTGCTTTGATTTTAATTAGCTGTACAGTTATTACGTAGATACATTAAAGAATTAACCTCCCAACAATTTATATTATTTGTATGCTTTGGCACTCTGACATGGAAACCATCAGTTAAGTAAAGTTTCAAAATAAGCCTGAGAAAGGCTTACAAGAAGATAGCATACATAGTGTTGCCAAGAACTAATTACTAATTCCAATTACTAATTTATCATTGACTACAGAGGGACGCGATGACCTTGTGTGTAATCTCTGACGTTTGTGCCTGATTCATTTTGTATTTCCTTGTGCCAGATACTCATGGTAACCATTCTTTGTAAACATTTAAAAATGCCTGCCTCAGAACAGTAAAGTGCATTCAGATGCATTCAGATCTTGAGTGTGTCTGTCTGTCATTCGCCGGACCTGTACCTTCCTGCATACCAAAGACCCTGATTCCCCATGGGAGTGTGTGTTCCGACTGAGTCGGTCCGTGGCACATATATATTCAATTAGATGTCTTGTGGTGGAAAGTAAATATAAGTACAAATCTTTCATTTGATATTGATATGTCTTCCAGTTTGTGTGTGATTGTGCATGTTTATTGCTTCGTAAATGTTACATAATATGCTTATATTTGTTCTGTTACATGGTACGTACATTAGAGAGTGTTGAAAATTGTGTTTTTAGTATGTTTCAAAAACATCACACAATTAAAATTTGTAATAATGAATAATATAAGTAATTCATAATTTTATCTTTATGTGTTCATCTTCTTTTGGGTTTGCTTAAAGATTAATTTCTTGATTTTTCTGTGAGGTAGTTTCAATCCTTTTGTTGTTTTCCATTCATTATCCTTTGAAGGGCTGGATTTGTAGAAAAATTTGTTTTTTCATAAAATACCTTGTTTTCTCTATCTATGATAATTGAGAGTTTTTCTGGATTTAGTACTCTGGGCTGGCATTTGTGTTCCCTTAGTGTCTGCCTGACATCTCCTCAGTCTCTTCTGGATATCATAGTCTCAGGTGAGAAGTCTGGAATAATTCTGATAGGTCTTTTATATGTTACTTGACATTTTTCCCTTACTGCTTTAATATTCTTTCTTTGCTTGGTGTAATTTGTGTTTTAGTTAGTATGTGACAGGAGGAATTTCTGTTCTGATCGAATATATTTGGAGATCTGCAGGCTTCTTGTATGTTCATGAGTATCGGTCTCTTTAGGTTGAATAAGTTATCTTCTATAACTTTGATGAAGATATTTACTGTCCCGTTAATTTTGAAATTCACACTCTCTTCTATACCTATAATCCTTAGGTTTGGTTTTCCCTTTGTGTCCTGGAGGTTTTTGGGTTTCTTAAGTATACTATCATGTAATCTGCAAATAGTGATAATTTGAATTCTTCCCTTCAATATGTATCCCTGTGACACCCTTTTGTTGTCTAATTGCTCTCACTAGAATTTCAATTACTATATTGAATAAATATGGAGAGATAGGGCAGCCATGTCTAGCCTCTGATTTTAGAGGGATTGCTTCAAGTTTCACTCCATTGGGTTGATGTTAGCTACTGTATTGCAGTATATATTTTCATTCCTGTGTTGGGATATGGGCTTTGAATTCTTGTTCTTTCCAAAACCTTTAATATGAAAGGATGCTGAATTTTGTCAAATGCTTTTGCAGCATCTAATGGAATGACCATGAGGTTTTTTCCTTTGAATTTGTTTATGTAGTGGATTACATTGATGGATTTCTATATAATGAACCATCCCTGGAACCCTGGGATGAAGTCTACTTGATCATGGTTGATGGTTTGTTTATTAATGTAGTTGTTGATGTTCCCTGGTTTCAGCACCATTGTTGGGATTTAAAAGAGAGAAAGGGTGTTAGTGAGTATGGCATGGTGACGTGGGGGAAGGGGGATTCTTAAGCGGGCCCATGCCTAGGCATCGCCTCCCCCTGAAGGACCACACATACACATCAACATGGTATAGAATAGAGTTTATTTAGAGGATAGGATGAGAGTCAATGGTATAGGAGAGAGAGAGAGAGAGAGAGAGAGAGAGAGAGAGAGAGAGAGAGAGAGGAGAGAGAGTGGAGGCCGGCCATGACCATGTGGAGAGAGGGGTAGGGGAGCCCAAGAGGGGCAGAGAGGTGAGAGGATGAGAAGAGAGAGGGGAAAGAGCAGGGAAAAAGAGAGAGGAGGGGCAGGCAGCCCCTCTTATAGTGGGCCAGGCATGTCGGGTGGGGCATACCTGGCTATTGCCAGGTAGCTGTGGGGTGGAGCTTGAACAGAGTACCAACAATGGTGAATGATCATTTTGAAGTGTTCTTGGATTTGATTGGCAAGATTTTTATTGAGTATTTTCGAATCGATATTCATAAGGAAAATTGTTCTAAAGTTCTCTTTCTTTGGTAGATGTTGTGTGGCTTTGTTATCACTGTAATTGTGGCTTCATAGAACGAGTTGGACAGTGTTCTTTTTGTTTCTCTGTGTGTAAATTTTGAACAATATTGGTGTTAGGTTGACTTTGAAGGTCTGATAGAATTCTGAACTAAACCATTTGGTCCTCTGAGGTTTCTATGGTTGGGAGAATGTCTGAGGTAGCTGAGATGCATTTCTTATATGCAGCAAAATATTGGGTCTTCTTTCTGTATCCAGTGTGTAATTCTATGTCTTTTTATTGGGAATTGAAGCCATTGGTGTAGTTTCAGTCTTTTTCTTGTAGTTTTCATTATCGTTGAAATACCCTGGTTTCTCAAACAAAAGGGAATCCACATTTGTAAAAGAAACATTAGTAAAGTTTAAATCACCCATAAAAACCCAAAGAACAGTGGGAGATTTCATATTTTTTATTTTTTTATTTTCTATATTTTTGTTTAGATTCTAAATGCTTTCCCCTTTCCCAGTTCCCCCCTCACCATATGTCCCATAAGTCCTCTTCCCCCTGGCCATTCCCCAATCACCCCAGCAGCATGACCACTTCTCTGTTCTAGCACTCCCCTACAAAACTGGATCTAGTCATTTCAGGACCAGGGTCCTCTCCTTCCTTTTTCTTGGGAATTTTTTGATTTGCTAATTGTATTTTGAGTATTCAGAGTTTCTGGGCTCATCAATATCCACTTATCAGTGAGTGTAATTCATGTTTATTCATTATGAACAGGTATGGAGTGTCTGAGCCAGCCATAGGGAGAGGGAGAGGCATTGAAGCCCTGATATGAAAGAACATTTACAGACCTCTTGGAAAGAGGATGTGGATTTGAGGACCATCACGATGACAAAAAGAACATTCAGGTGTCCCTTTCAGAAGAGGAGTTGAATGTGAGACACAGTTAGGTGGAATAATGGTCTCTACTTTTTCAGGAAGAGAGTGGTTTGACAAACTTGGTCAGAGAGGGTAATTACAGAGAACATCATTTACTGGAATTGGTGTTTGGCCCTGGGACAGGTAGAGATGTTCTCAGGCCCTGTCAGTCATACAAGATAGATATTGCACCCTCCTAGATACAGAGGGAGCATTTAATATATAATGGTCAGAAATTGGTGTTGTATGTTTTAATGTTTAGGAGTAGACAATTAAAGCAGACTTAAAGTCCCAGACCTCTTTAAGGGCAATGGAGTGTTCTGGCCTACCTTGAGCAGTGGGGGTAGGACTGCTTCATAGTTTAGAAGATTCCCATCTTCAGTTACTTTATGGTAGACCTGGAAGCAATCCAAGAATTCTTCATCAGTCAAAATTGTTAGTCTATAAGTCTTCTTGAACTTTATCACCAGTTATATCCATGTGTACACAATGAAAACAGATGACCTAATTTTCAGGCTCTGTTAACATAGGGTAGAATTATGTAAAGTTCCTCTGGTGACACCTGTATTTTCATAGTAGTCATAGTTAGAAATTATCTGAAGCTCACCATTATACGGTTATTTTTGAGGTCCACTTATATTTGGAGAATGCTCTAAGGACACTTGATTCTTGGTCTCATTTGGCAAAATGAAAATTCTGATATCACAATAGTAAACTCCATTCATTCTTATAACAGAATGTGATCAGAACCAGAAGGTTTGAGGTATTATTTTAAGAGCAGAAAGGACTGGTGACCCTTCCTTCAAATGGTCTGAGATGAATGGAAAATAGGTCCAGTTTGAGTGCCTGTATTCATAACTGCAACTTCTGGGATCATCCTGACTTGCTTTGCATAGAAAGAAAGTGCCTCACCATGTTTATACAAATAGCAAGATCCAATCATCACACTATGTAGAAGGGGATATAAATCTTCAATATCTTGGATAGTGTTAGAAGATTCTGGTACTGCACCATTTGTTTCCAATTGTTAATCCCATTCCCACTATTTATCCATTGTATAGACCATTGGAACGAGTACAAAAAGAAATCAGCATGCTCTTACAACAGGGTATATGGTCTTCTGCGGCTCCATCATGGTTGTATTGTTCTGTAACATGAAGAACTGAGTCATTTGAACATTGCATTTCTAACAACCACTTCTTGTAATATCACATGTATGTTAGTTTTACCTTTCTGTGTCTACTACAACCAAAAGTTTGTGAGGTCCACCTTTGAGGTTTCAGTTGTGTTTGGCTGAAAATCTTAGTCATAGAGATTTTCACTAAGGCAATATGAGTTTAAAGTCAACTATAAGTTGTCCTTGGAATGAAACAATGCTTTTGGGCATCCCATAGATAGAAGGTACATCTGAAGCTCCTATGAATCTAGATGGAAGGTATCAGACAATATTGGGCATAGGAGCCAAAGCTGAGGTCTCTGTCATAATTGGTCCATGGGACATATATCCTGGGTCAGGAACTAGATGTCTATAGCCCTTGTGTTTGAAGGAGGAAATCATTGTCTCTTTTGTATTACACTGAACAGCATGTAAGTGTATGTGCTTCTAGCTTCTATAGAGGGAATGACATAAGCCTTACATTGAGGCCTCTATATTCAGAAGAGAAATGACATAGTCCCACTTTCAAAGAAATAAAAATGTGAGGCTCTTTCCACTAAGAGTACTTTAGTACACCTTGGGCAAATGGGGATGGTATGTAGTAGGGTTAGTTGTAGGACTGAGGTCTGACGTCCTCTTCCGGATTTAGGACTCTTGGGAAGATAAGAACTACTTGATACCTAATGAGAAATAGAAAACTCTGTGATCTAGTTGTGCTAAGGAATGGTTTAGAAAATTCTTGGAGAGGGGGTGAGTACCATGCAACATTCTCATAAACATGAATTTCCCTGTTACCTTGTTCAGTACAGGAAGGTCCCAGCACTGCTCTTCAGCTTCTCAGTCTTCCTTAGTTGTTAGAAGTTTTACATCATTTGTTTAGTCTGGGGGAGTTTAGGCAACAGCCTGAGCCTGTTTCAAATATCATGGATGGCTGTCCCTGGCTAGGTCCCTCCTTCAATTTGTCTTAATATATCTATATATGAGCAGGAACATTGTGATTGGATTGAAAAGCATAACCTAGCATCCAGATGATAGCTCTAAATGTAGAAGGAGTGAATACCACTGGGATGAAGCAGATTTGACTAGGGTCCCTTGTTTACAGAATGGGTCACTTTTGGAACTATGCCTGATACATTAGGAATAGTCCTACTTTGACCATATGTGTAAAGGTTGTGGGCCTCATTTTTAAAGAGAATATATTGGGAGGATGGGGAAGTGCAGAAAGGACACAGAAGGTTAATGTTTACACTGGGAATTGGAAGATGGTGCAGAAAATACCTTATGAGGTGTAAATGTCTTCACAGAGCTCTTTCCCATGTTTACTGGGACTCTGAGGTGAGCTTGACAGCAGTCAGATCATGTTTCTTAAAATACGGTGGTAATCTCTGGATCTATGTCCTCCACAAACTGTCCAGTGCCAGCATGGGCATGGGTAACAAAGTTGGAATTGCTCCATTTCTAGTGACAGTCTTAAAGACAGAAGATAGAATAGTGCTCAGAATTTTACTGTCATGTCCTAGGACATCATTTCAAAGTGTTCTACCAATCTTCCATCATTTGGTCATTCCTGGTCACCCAGGTCAGAAGGGAAACATTAGGACCTCCAAGAGGAATAAAACTGAGGATTCAATGGATAGAAATGTATTCTCTATGGATAACATTATCAGGAGATTTGACTTAAAGTTTCCTAGAGAAAATCAATATTTGTGTGAGTTTTCATGTCAGTGGCTTTTCTGTAGGATTCTTAATGAGAATGTTCTTAAATCCCCTTCAAATTTAAATGTGTGTCTAGAAAGCCATTATTCAAAAAAGATAAAATGTATGCTTTTTCCTTGATAGAGTATTTATTTCAAGATCCTTCATTGCATTATTATTGAACCTAGAGTTTACCTTGAACTGAAGGAAATATCTGGGAAACATTAGGAAAAATATCTGAGACACAGTCCATTATATCAGGAAGTTGTGTGGGATTTCTCGACCTAAATGAATGTTTAAGCCTCCTTTGGACAACCTGAAATGATCTGAGGCTCCCTTTGCTTTAGTGGGAAGATCTGATGACTTCTTAATTAAATGTAGAAGAAGTGAATGCCACTGGGAAGAAAGGGGGTGCTTATATCCCAGTAAGAGGAAAGAAGATCAAATTATATTAATTCCTAGGTTTTGAACAAACACTAATTTGCTTACCTTAGATCATGATATCCTAACATTGCCTCACCTTCTAACGGTTCTTCAGAGTCTAGGGTATCCATATCATTAACTAAATCAGGAAGAGACCAAATATCAATACCATGATTCATCAACAGCTTGGGTATTTCTCCCAGCATGGTTAACCTAAAACATCCAGAACTGAGCCAGATGATGATTTCTCACCATGTCATGTCACTGTACTCACAGAAGTGCCATAAGATTCCAGAACTTGCTTCCTCCTCTTGATTTTGATGAACTATGTCTAGAGAGAGAAATGCTCCTTTGTCCAAGGTAAAATATCCCATGGGCTCTTGAGGAGAAGGTATACTTATGGGAGCCCATTGGGTAAAGGGCATAACTTTTAATATCTCAGACATTAGAGTAAGAAATTTACCAAAGTTTGAGAACAAAGAGAGCGCTTCAAACCCATTGGACAGTAGGGGAGTATCCATGTTTACCTTCTATAGAAGAGGATGGTCTAGGCACTCCAGGTCTCCACACCTTCAGAGACATTTCTATGTCTGAGGAATCCACTGGATACGTGATAGCAATCTGGGGTTTCTTTTGACAAGTCAGGTCACAGACCCTGGAATTGTTTCCTACTTAAAGTTACAATAAGCCACTCAGGAATAGATTTGGTGGACAGTTAACTTTCTGGTAAGAAGCTTAAAGAGGGAAGGCTTTGGGTTCATGCAGAGGTTTTTATTTAAAGGACATGGGACTTAAATACAGAGCTCTCTGAGGGTCTTTTAATTTTGGTTGTGATCAAAGATGCATTTCCTAACTAATAAGGCCTGAAGGAATGGTGATGCTCTCTCTTATTTTAATGGTGGACCTGTGTCAGCCATGAACAAAAAGAGAACCTCCTGTTCATTCTTTGTCACAAGAATTCAATCTGAAGCACACTAAGCTTATCCTGAATGTTTGAGACAAACTGCTCAGTCACAACATCAGATTTGTAGCTTGTTTCAACACAGGGACTTAGCTCAGGCCCATCACTGCAGACAGAGGAAGAATAATGAGTTTTTGTTGAATGTTAGCACACCCCTTTGGCATACCCTTAATGTCAGGAACGACTATGGTTAGAGGAATCAAGGCTAAGGCCCTCTTCAATAGACAATCCAACTGGTTGTCATCCCGCCTTGAATTTACTGGTTGTTTATTTCTGACTTGATGGACTTATTAGCTGGATGCATAAACTCCTTGTTCTAGAAGGGTGCATCTGAGTCCCCACTGTGACCTCATCAATGTTATTACATACTGATAGTAAAAGGCCTGTATTTGTCGCCTTCTTCACATATTTTCAAAGTCTGAAATCCTTTGCTTATTATGTTATATGGCTCAGGGCCTCTTTACTCATTGATAACTTATATAACACCTTTGTTCTGAAGTGGTAACTCTGATGGATATTTGAGAAATAAATGAATGTCTGAGATATAAAGTTCTCAAAGGAATTATATGTTAATGCTGCCTGGAATACTGGGAATTTTCTGACACATTTGATGTTGAGGAAATACATCTGAAACCCCTTGAGTTATTGTTGCAAGATTGAAAAAAAATTGGTTCTAAATGGAAAAGATTATGGTTACATAACCTCTCTGAGGATCCCTTGTTTAGAGTTCAGACAGCTCAGAATCCACCCTTGGTCCACACAGTAGTTTGGAAGTAATTATTAAGTAGTAGGTCATTACTTGAAAATGCCTGAATGGATTCTGCATTCTGGTTTAGACAGAGTGTTCCTCATGACCCCTTCAGCCCTTGGGAATGACATGAGCTCCACTTCAGGAACTGGGGAAAGTGTGAGTCTTGCAGGTTTTAGGACCCATGGACAGAATGAGAAATTTGATGAATCCACACAAAATCCATTAAGAATACCATTCTTTCAAGGCAGAAAGTCTCATTCCATGTTATGGAGAGCAGAAATATCAAAGAATCATTTTTCAGTGAAAAATCAAGAAACAGTTGACTTTGAGAGTAGAGAAAGCCTAAACATTTGCTTATCCAGGCTTCATGTGAACCTAAAACATCCATATCATGCAGGACAGTTAGCAGTGTAATCAATCAAAAACATGCTAGGAGTGAGCTCCCAGCTTGGTCTCCTGATAAATCAGCTGCCTTCTTCTGAACATGACATGGCTTTCTCATTATAACTGGTAAGCTTTAGGGTAATTTTCTTTGTTTTTTGGCTTTCCTGGCTACTCTTAGGCACTAGGAACTCAGTCACCAGGCAACTGTTCTTTGGACATAGGTCATGAGGTGAGAAGATCAGGCTTAGATACACTCAGTTCACCTAAGGTTGAAGGAGCTATTTGTCACTGATTTGGTCAGACCTAGTAGGTCTAGGTCTTAAATGTTCAGAAGAATCATAGGTTATTCTCCATGAGGAGAAAATTATATAACATATGCTCTGGCTACAATTTGAGAGGTACTCTTCATCAGAATGTGGATTCATGTCATGCTTTTTATCAGAGGGGGCTAACTGATGCCTCAATGTGCATCTGAAGCAGCTAGGAAAGGAAGTTGTAAGTTTGATAGATTGTTGATGAGAAGATAAAGTTCTAAACTCCTGTTATTCATATGGATAACATAGTGCAATACATGAGGGCAGCTTGTGGGTGCAAAAATAACATAAAAATGCCAGGCCAACCTCCTGAGATGTGGTGCCTTACAGGTTCTATTTGGTATGCTGGAAACCTCTGCTAGCACCTTGTTCAGAAGATTCCTAGAGCAGAACATGAAGATCTGACTGACCTTTGATAAAAGGACATATTCCTGAGGTCTCTTTCATCCTAAAAAGCATCTCTGTGGCCCAGTTTCATAGATGGGGCATTTAAGAGGTCATGTTTTTCAGCCTGAATCATTCTGAAGCTACCTAAAACAGGGCTGACATATCTAATATCTGTTTGGTTAGAACTAGAAAGTCTGAGTCTACATTTGTCAGATTGAGAAGGTCTGATAGGTTCTTTAGGGGAGAGGATGAACTATAGCTCACCCTTTGCAGTGGGATATTTTTAAAATTGCTTCCGACACTATGTGAATATTTATTGCCTCCTAGGGCAGAAGGATAAAAAAAGGGGTACAAAAAATCACATTGGAATGCTGTGTCTCCCCTTGGTCAATAGAGGAAAGGTATTACATCCTCTGCTCAACATAAAGTATGTTTACAATTTCTTTGGCTAACAGATGATGTCAAACTCCCTTTTGGAACTGGTGGAGATATGAATGACAGTAGGATGGGAACTATAACTGTGGGCTCCATCTTGGCACTAAGGAATATCTTTTCCCTCTTGAATAATAGGAATATGTCCTGAGCCCTCATTACTAGAAATTGTATGGCTGATATCATCTTGTGGTGATGAATGGTTGTCAATCCTATCGGTGCTGTCATAATCTGGAGATTACTCCATGGCTTCTTGGTTTGCAGAAGAAGTTTTCAAGGTGCTTTGGGTATAAGAGTCCTTCCTCTGTCTTCTCCTGATAGAATTGTTGTTTCTGGGAATCTCATGAGGATAGGTGGAATATCTGAGGATCTCTTCATGAGAGGGAATGATTGTTTGCACTCTTCTGAGGAGATACCCTCTTGGGAAACATCTTTCATTTTCTTATCTTTTTTGGAAGTTGAAGAATGACTGTGTCCTTTTTTTACTAAGACAATGTTTTGCCACTCTCATGTTCTGAATGGGAAGCTTGAGTATCCCTTTGGACAGAGGGGCACTTTTCTAAAGAGGTGTCAGTAGATTTGGACAGTCTGTGGAGGACATGAGCAGGAAGGGAACTTCTGAAATCACCCTCATTAGATTGTGAGTATCCATAGGCTCCTTTCTCATAATCAGAATTGGTGATTTAGTCCTTTTCAGTGTGCTTGGAAGATGTGAAGCTATTTTCAGCAGAAATGATTATAAAGGCTCAAGTTCTGAAAGGGAGGATCTAATATCACCTTCAGGAAATGGTACATATTTCAATATCCTTTGTTTACAAGTGAAAAGTCTAGAGTTTCCTTGGGTAAAAGGGGATGGCACAAACATTCTTCATGAGAGGGCATAGGGATAAAATCACCATGTGCACAAAGGAATAGTCTCATACAGTTGAAAAGGAATTACCCACAATGCCTTGGATAGAGTCATAGATTCTATAGACCCTGGTCTCGTTTAGAAAGTTCTACATTCCTCGATAGATGTTGGTGTTCCCAGGTCCCCTTGTTCAGATACTAAAGAGCCCAGAGCACTTTCATTAGTTACCAAAAACCCAGAGTCCCTGGTACAGATGGCAGAGATCCTAAAGTTTCAGACTCAGAATCTGAAATTATAAAAATGTTATGGATACCTGGCATATGTTGTTCTGCTTCTTAAGTAAATATAAAAGAGTTTGAAGTCTGAGAGAATGTTATGCAGCTCACAAAGTTTCTATAATATATTGGGTTACTTATGGTATTTCTGCACTGTTTTGCATATGTCGCAATGTTTCTATTATGCCCTGGCCAGTTTCAGAAATTCCAAGATATTCTGGATTAGAGGTTCAATTTCCTAAAGCCCATTATTCAAAACAGGGTTCAAGAGGCTCATGGGACAAGAAGGAAGTATCAGGAGGACCTTGAGAAAATGCCAATGTATCTACAATACTCTGGTCAACATGGGATCTTTCAGCAACAATGAGACAGGTTGTGACACTCTCAAATCCAATTGGACAAATGGAGAACTTCATAGACTCTCTATGGTAGATGTTCAAATTTTCAAATCTCCTGTCAAGCATTGGATCATCCTTGACTGCCATTTGTACAGGAGCATCCTTCTAGATTGTCCTGTAAAGACAGACATGGGACTCCACCTTCTTGAACTGATAACAAAGGACACAGATACACTTGAACAGATAAGGACATTATGAAAGACACTAAGGAAGATGATGCAGGTCCTACTGTTGCTTGTCCAGATAAAGAGATGGCCATGTGACATTTGGAAGAATGCAGAGATCATGAAGAATCTGAAGCAGTTAGACCTGTTTGTTGGATATGTGGTTCAGAAGTCAAAGTCTCCTTTGGTTCATTTCATGAAGTAGGAGGTCCCTCTGTAGGGTTAGAGGGATCAAAAGTCCCATGGGTGGAAAGGGAAGGACTGAAAAGTCTTAGTGAAGAAAGTAAGGGACAAAGTGGTGCAGATATTGGAAGTTCCAGAAGTGATTCATCAGATACTACATGTCCTGGGGTCACTGTTGGAGATTTTTGTGCACCAGGTGAAGATGATGTATATCCTAGGGTACCCTGTGGAGAAGACAGATGCACTACAGAGCCTTGTGCAGTTGCAAAAATTCTCAGAGATTCTTGTTTAGATTTCAAAACTCTTGCTATGTTTTGAGCAGGTTTGGTACATCCCCGACAGAGAGGTGAACTTGGTGAGTGAGATATTGTGTAGCATGTAGAGGTGGACTGTGTTCCTCTAACTTGTATATGTAAGGAAGGACATGAAGGCTTTTGGGAAGTTGTATAATGTTGAGTAGACAATTTTGTAATTGGGGACAAACCTATTGTCTCCTGTGCAGATATATAGACACTTAGCGATTCATGATCAGAATCAGCAGATGCTTGAGTCCCTTGTTCTGAGGAGGAAAGACATAGAGGATTATAAGAACATTGATAACATTGTGATGTTTTCATCATTGCTGGAGCTGTGGTAGAAAGTTTCAGAATCTCCTGGGCTGACTTCAAAGGTTCTAGTTAACCTTAGCAAGATGGGAAAGTTTCTGCACCTCCTTTGTTAGAAGATGTCTGTCTACCAGGTTTTGGAGGTGATGGTGGCAAAGATTCCAGAGTCACTGAATTAAATTGAGAAGATGCTACATACTCCCTCACTTGTGACAAATTGTGTACAGTATGCTGTGATTCTTTGGGTTGTTCTGATTTCCCTGTGGAATTTGCTGAATTTTCTAGAAGTGTTTAGTTGTAGAAAAAAGAGTTTTGCACAGGCAACATTCCCTCTTCTGCCCTGTAATTTTCTTTGGGATTTTGAGAAGATGGTGGCAAATCTCTTAGAAGCCCTGGGGTAGGTGCAAATTGCTGGGGACCACCTAGTACAGATGGTAAGTTAGTTATCTCTGCTAGTGATTACAAAATGTATTCTGGAGATTTCCGTCATCTAGGAAAGCCCGGTGTTCCATGAGGAAAATGGGAATCTTTGTGCAGCATGTTGTAGAGATGGACAAAAAGATCTTGTAGCTTCCTGGCAAGAACTCCTAACTCCTGGCAAGAAGTTGGAGGTTTAAAATTCTTTTGAGCACATGACACAGTTTGTACAGTCCCTTGTTTACAGGTGGATAATTTTAGAGATCCTTGAACAGAAAGAAAATCTCCAAAACCCTCTTGGGAAGATAAAGTATAGCCTAGAGTTTCTTGTGCAGATAAGGAAATTTCCAGAGGCCCTTGATCAAATGGCAAAGATCCTGGGATCCTGATAGTTTTTGGTAGAACCCAGAGATCCTGCATTTGGTGGCAAAGTCCCCACAGTCTGCTTTGAAGATATGGACTGATCTACTGTGACTTGTGTAGATAAGGAATGTCCCCCAGGGCCCTAGATTAATTTGTTTAAATTTATTCCCTTTCAGAGTCCCTTTTGCCAATAGGCAATATCCTATATAACTGTGATCAGGGGATGCAATCTCTTGCAGTGCAGAAATGCACAGATATTCATTGGGATGTGGTGATATTAAAGATCCTATACATCCTAAAGCAGATTGAGAGGATATCTCATCTTCCCCCACAAATATCAAATGTTCCAAGGTACCCTGGGTGTGTGTATTTTGTCCCAAATCCCCAGTGTAATGTGATGAATGTTCTGCATTAAATTGGGTGGGTGACAAAGAACTTTGCACAGGCAATGATCCCTTTGGAGCTGGGAAATATTTCCTGTGTCCTTTAAAAGTCAGCAAAGTTCCTACAGCTGCTGGAGTTGATAACAGTTGTGCATGATGATGTGGTGCTGGTGTGGAGATTTCTGCATAACTTGGTGAAGAAAAAAAATTCCCAGATTTTCTTGGCTAGATCAGAAAGGTCCAGTAGTCTTTGTAGAAATTGATGAGGATTGTACAGTTTGTTGAGCAGATGTAGAAAATTGGAGAATCTTCTGGGAAGGAGTTTGATGTTTCAAAGTCTTTGAAACAAATGACACAGTTCCTGTAGGTTCCTGTTTGGATTCTGACAGTTTCTGTGACCCTTGGGCAGATATGGATGTTCCCAGAACCCCTTGGGCACATGACAAAGATCCTAAAGTAAGTTCTGGAGATAAAGCAAGTCCCAGAGGCACATGGACAGATAGAAACATTTCTAGTTCCTGCTTGACACTTTCTTTATTACCTAGAGACCCTGAGCTAGGAAGCAAAAGTTCTTCAACTCCCTGTGTAGCTATGGGCTGTCCCAAAGTGGCTTGTACACAAAGGGACACTTGCCCAGGTACCTGGATAGATTGTGGTAGTAATGTAAAATTTGTGCTGATGCATTCAGTTCAATGGTTACTTGAGAATTGGGGAAAGTTGTTAAACATTTGCAAAGAAGTTGTAGGGGCTCTACATGTTGAAGAGGAATAGCTGTGAATTTTTGGGCCATGTGGCAACATATTTCTTGACACACATGGATACATTACCCAGAAATCTGAGAAAGATGATAAATGCATATGAATACACTGGGCAAAATCAGAGGTACCCTGTTTCTATGGTTCAGATGATGACTGCTGGAGAGACTCTTCAGTATATGGAGACAGGCTCAGAGTTTCCAGTGCAGAAATGCAAAGTTTGGTAGATAGTGCATGTGCTAGATCTCTTGAGATTTCTAAAGAAGACTGCAGAGACACTGTGTTATGTTGTGAATTTCCTGTATACCCCGAGGGTGGTGGCAAAGTGCCTCTTGTCTCGTGGATTAACAGAGTGATATCCACAGATTCTACCATGTGTGATGAGTGCCCTACATTATTTCAGAAAGATGCTGAATGTCCTTGAAACCATGGGATAGATGGCAAATAACCCTCAATACCCTTGAGAGGCATGGAATGTTTTAGGGTCCTTTGAATACATGTCACATTTGTTAGTGTCCCTGAAGTAATTTTTGGAGTTTTCTGATCCTGTTGTGCAGATGACAAAGGATTCACACTCCCTAGGGAAGGTTTTTTGTTGTTGTTGTTGTTGTTGTTGTTGTTGTTGTTGTTAATTTCCTTCAGTAGATGAAGAAGTTGCTTGTTCTAATGGGAAATTTTGTAAAGTCTTAGTTTTAGGATTATGCATTATCATAGCTGCTTTAGGAGGCAAATGACCTTTAGTTTCTTGGAGAGATGGTGAGGTATCCTGAGAATCTACCATGTTTGACGAGGGCACTAACTTCATTTGGAAAAATGCTGAATGCTCTCGAAACCCTGGGGTAGATAGCAAAGAACTGACAGTAGCCAGGGCAGACAGAATGTTCTAGTGGCCTTTTCTTATGCGTCACACTTGATAGAGTCTCTGGTTTAGTTTGGGGAGTTTTCTGATGAAGACTTGACACTCCCTTGGGAAGAGCCTGTTCGTTTAGTTTTCTGAGTAGATAAAGATCTTTATTCAGGTGGCATATTTTTTTGGAGTCCAAGTTTCAGATTTGTGAAACTCTGTGGCAGCTTTAGGAGATAAAGAATGTTTTTCAGACTCTTTTTTTTAAATGGCAATATTGGGCATTTCTATGCTCATGTCAAGAAGATCCTAAAGCCCCTGTTTTAGGTAGAAATGTCACTACACTTCCTTGTAGTGATATAGTCCATCTCAAATTTTCTTTTTCAGATTTTTTTTACCTTCTCCTTGGGATGATACCAAATGCTCTAAGGTCCCTTGTACCTGTGATAGCATTTCAAGAGCCCTTTGTAAATCCTCTGCTGTAGACGGCAAAGAATGCACATTCTGTTTAGGTGTGTAAATGTTTAGGCACTTCCATATTTATCAAATTTCTAAGGCCTGTGCAGTACATTGATAAGGTTTCTGGGCATTTAGTGCAGAGAGTGAGTATTTTACACCTTTATTGTTTGTAGCAAAGACCCTTGAGGTTCTTAGCAAGAAGAGGTAGATACCAAAGCATCTGAAGCAGCAGCAAGTATGGAAATTCTCACAGGATCAGGACAAGACTGGTTATGTCTTGGAAAATTTGAGACTTTTTTTAAGTGTCTTACAGATCCCTGACCATGTAAATGTCTCCCCATATACAAACTCTGTATATGGTTCTTTAGTCCACTGGGAAGACAGGAGATGTGCCACATCACCTAAACCATACAGAAAATGCCTTATAGTTTCCTATCCAGATGAGGATTGTTCAAATGGCTGTTGTGCAGATAAGAACTGTAGCCCAGTCCCTTTGACTTATGACAAATGTGCTACATTTACTGCTGAGGATAGAGTTCCCTGTTGCCATTGATGACATTACATTTGGGGGTGCCCTGAGCCATACTGAGATAATTTTAGACTTCTAGGTATATGTGTCATGTTTTATGGAGTTTCCTGAGAAGTTGGGAAAGGGTCCAGAGGCTCTGGAGCCAATGGTACGCGTCCAGGAGCCACAGTGGCTGTAGAGGAAATTAACTGAACTTTCAGTCTAGGTGACAAAGGTTTTATCCTCTTTTGTGCAGATTGGTAGGTTCCCGTTTTAGTTGGGAGAGATAAAAAGTGTGCAAGAGTCCCTTGGGTAGGTGGTGAAGTAGCAGCAGCACCCTGGGTATTTGTGGAATGACCTGAATGTCTTTGCATATATATAAATAGGTCCTGTAAGCCCAGAAGAGGATGAAGAAGTTTCCATAGTCATCTTTACTGAGGGGACATATCCTATAACCTCTTGTGCTGATGAGGAATCTTTCAGATCTCCTGGGATGTGGGGCAAATATCCTTCAAAACTTAATGAGGAAGGAATAGATTTCTGAACACCTTGTTCATAGAGCAAAGGTTCTTTTGTTCCCTGGGCACACAGAGTTCAAGGGGAAGATACTGAATCTCCTAAAGACATTTGGAGAGTTGGTAAAGTTTCTAGGTGTTCTTTCTTAGATTTTGATGGTGAAAGAGATCCTAGGGTAGATGGTAAATATTCTCCAACAAGAGTGTTAGAGGCAGAAGAACTTTCATATTCCTTAGAGATTTAAATTTTCAGATGTCTTTGGGCTAATGGCGATATTTCTAGATAATTTTTTTTACATGTGGACTTTCCCTTAGATACTTTGTAAATATAGAAGAGGTTTTATAGCCCTCAAGTCTGATTTGCAAAGTGACAAATCACCTTGATAATGGGGAACATATTCTGGATCACTTGAGAGAGATTAAGAAATTCCGCCCCGCACCCTCTGGCGAGCACCTAGGCTGCTTTCTGCAACCAGCTCGCCGGCCCCTGGACCAGCGCAGCGGGCCTCCATATTGCAACCAGGACACAGCTGGAAAGGCCCAGGCTCTGTGGGACTTCCCCGCACCCTCTGGCAAGCACCGAGGCTGCTTTCTGCAACCAGCTCGCCGGCCCCTGGACCAGCAGAAGCGGCGGGCCTCCATATTGCAACCAGGACATAGCTGGAAAGGCCCAGGTAAACACCCCTTCCAGGGCTGCCCTCACGGGGGGATCTGCTAGGGTCTCGGACCCAAGCAGGCTGAGTTCCGCCTAGGCTCTGCGGGGCATCCCCGTGCCCTCTGGCCAGCACCGAGGCTGCTTTCTGCAACCAGCTCGCCGGCCCCTGGACCAGTGCGGCGGGCCTCCATATTGCAACCAGGACACAGCTGGAAAGGCCCAGGCTCTGTGGGACTTCCCCGCACCCTCTGGCGAGCACCGAGGCTGCTTTCTGCAACCAGCTCGCCGGCCCCTGGACCACCAGAAGCGGCGGGCCTCCATATTGTAACCAGGACATAGCTGGAAAGGCCCAGGTAAACACCCCTTCCAGAGCTGCCCTCACGGGGGATCTGCTAGGGTCTCGGACCCAAGCAGGCTGAGTTCCGCTTAGGCTCTGCAGGACATCCCCGTGCCCTCTGGCGAGCACCAAGGCTGCTTTCTGCAACCAGCTCGCTGGCCCCTGGACCAGCAGAAGCGGAGGGCCTCCATATTGCAACCAGGACATAGCTGGAAAGGCCCAGGACACAGCTGGAAAGGCCCAGGCTCTGTGGGACATCCCCGTGCCCTCTGGCGAGCACCTAGGCTGCATTCTGCAACCAGCTCACCGGCCCCTGGACCAGTGGTAGCTGCGGGACTCCATATTGCAACCAGGACATACCTGGAAAGGCCCAGGTAAACACCCCTTCCAGGGCTACCCGCACAGGGAGATCTGCTAGGGTCTCGGAACCAAGCAGGCCGAGTTCATTGCAACCAGGACACAGCTGGAGAAGCCCAGGTAGACAGACTCCAACAGGGGCTACAATCGCATGGGTGGCAGCCAGCTTATGATCCCTTAAAGCAGCAGTCACACATATTTACCAGTAGAGAAACAACAGGTGAGCCCAGCCTCACAGGAGATTCAAACACCAGCCACTGACAACAAGGCCAACTAAAACCAGAAATAACCAGATGGCAAAAGGAAAACGAAGGAACGTTACTAACAAAAATCAAGGCAACATGACAGCATCTGAACCCAGTTCTCCAACAACAGGAATCCCTGGATACCCTAAAACACCAGAAAAACAAGACTTGGATATAAAATCACTGGTCAGGATGCTGGTAACTGAACACATAGAAAAATCTCGTAAAGAAATAGAGGAGAAAATGGATAAAATGTTAGAAGCCTTTACGAGGCAAATACAAAAATCACTTCAAGAAATTCAGGAGAAGATGGATCAAAGAGAAGAAGACAATAAGGAAGAAAGACAAAAGTCACTTAAAGAACTACAGAAGAACGTGGGCCAACAAGTAGAAGCTATGAAAGAGGAAGCACAAAAATCTATTAAAGAAATACATGAAAACACAATCAAGCAAACGAAAGATCTGAGCACATCCATCCAGATACTAAAAACAGATGTAGAAACAACTAAGAAATCACAGAGGGAGACAACATTGGAGATAGAAAACCTGGGGAAGAAATCAGGGGCCCTAGACGCAAGTATCAACAATAGAATACAAGAGATAGAAGACAGAATCTCAGAAGCCGAAGATACCATAGGAACCATTGATTCAACAGTCAAAGAAAACAATAAATGCAAAAAGGTGGTAACCCAAAACATCCAGGAAATCCAAGACACTATGAGAAGACCAAACCTAAGGATTATAGGTATAGACGAGAGTGAAGATTTACAAGTTAAAGGGCCAGCTAATATCTTCTATAAAATTATGGAAGAAAACTTCCCCAACCTAAGGAGAGAGATGCCCATGAATATACAAGAAGCCTATAGAACCCCAAACAGACTGGACCAGAACAGAAATACATCCCGTCACATAATAATCAAAACTCCAAATGCAATAAACAAAGAAAGAATACTAAAGGCAGCAAGAGAAAAAGGCCAAGTAACATATAAAGGAAGAGCTATCAGAATAACACCAGACTTCTCACCTGAGACCATGAAAGCTAGAAGATCCTGGGCAGATATCATGCAAACTCTAAGAGAACACAAACTTCAGCCAAAACTACTTTACCCAGCAAAACTCTCAATTGCCATTGATGGAGACATCAAGGTATTCCATGACAAAACCAAATTTGCAAGATATCTCTCCACAAATCCAGCCCTACAAAGGATAATAGGGGGAAAACACCAAGACAAGGACGGAAACTACACCCGGGAAGAAGCAAGATAGAAACCTCCTCTCATCAAACCCAAAAGAAGATAACCTCTCGAATATAAAAAATAAATAAGATAAATAAATATAATTTCAAAAATGTCTGGAGGTAATAATTACTATTCCTTAATATCTCTTAACGTCAATGAACTCAATTCCCCAATAAAAAGACATAGACTAACAGACTGGATACCGAAACAGGACCTTACATTTTGCTGCATACAGGAAACACATCTCAGTGTTAAAGACAAACACTGCCTTAGAGTAAAAGGCTGGAGGACAATTTTACAAGCAAATGGTCTCAGGAAACAAGCTGGAGTAGCCATTCTAATATCAGATTAAATTGACGTTCAACCTAAAATCATCAAAAGAGACACAGAAGGTCACTTCTTGCTGGCCAAAGGGAAAACCCACCAAGAAGAGCTCTCAATACCGAACATCTATGCTCCAAATGCAAGGGCACCCTCATTTGTAAAAGAAACCTTACTAAAGCTTAAAGCACACATTACACCTAACACAATAATTGTGGGTGACTTCAACAACCCACTCTCCTCAATGGACCGATCAGGAAAGCAGAAACTAAACAGGGACACAGTGAAACTAATTAAAACTCAGGACCAATTGGATTTAACAGATATATATAGAACATTTCATCCTAAAGCTAAAGAATATACCTTTTTCTCAGCTCCATATGGTACCTTCTCCAAAATAGACCATATAATCGGTCACAAGACAGATGTCAACAAATACAAGAAGATCGAGCTAATCCCATGCCTCCTATCAGATCACCATGGGGTAAGAGTGGTCTTCAATAACAACAAAAACAACAGAAAGCCCACATACACATGGAAACTGAATAATACTCTACTCAATGACACCTTGGTCAAGGAAGAAATAAAAAAAGAAATCAAAGACTTTTTAGAATTCAATGAAAATGAAGGTACAACCTACCCAAATCTATGGGACACAATGAAAGCAGTGCTAAGAGGAAAACTCATAGCTCTAAGTGCATCCAAAAAGAAACTGGAGAGAGCATACACTAGCAGCTTAACAGCACACCTTAAAGTGCTAGAAGAAAAACAAGTTAACTCACCCAGGAGGAGTAGAAAACAAGAAATCATCAAACTCAGGGCTGAAATCAATCAAAGAGAAACAAAGAGAACCATACAAAGAATCAACAAGACCAGGAGCTGGTTCTTTGAGAAAATCAACAAGATAGATAAACCCTTAGCCAGACTAACCAAAGGACACAGAGACAGTATACAAATTAACAAAATTAGAAATGAAAAGGGAGACATAACAACAGAAACTGAGGAAATTCAAAAGATCATCAGATCCTACTACAAAGGTCCATACTCAAAACAACTGGAGAATCTGGAGGAAATGGACGATTTCCTAGACAGATATCAAATACCAAAATTAAATCAGCATCAAGTAGACCAGCTAAATAGTCCCATAACCCCTAAAGAAATAGAAGGGGTTATAGAAAGCCTCCCAACCAAAAAAAGTACGGGACCAGATGGTTTTAGTGCATAATTCTACCAGACCTTCAAAGAAGACTTAACACCAATACTCTTCAAACTATTCCACAAAATAGAGACAGAAGGGACACTGCCCAACTCATTCTTCGAAGCCACAATTACGCTAATACCTAAACCACAAAAAGATCCAACAAAGAAAGAGAACTTCAGGCCAATTTCTCTTATGAATATAGATGCAAAAATACTAAATAAAATTCTTGCTAACCGAATCCAAGAGCACATCAAAACGATCATCCACCATGATCAAGTAGGCTTCATCCCAGGGATGCAGGGATGGTTCAATATACGGAAATCCATTTCCAATTTGTATCCCTTTGAGTTCCTTATGTTGTCTAATTGCAACGGAAATCCATTTCCAATTTGTATCCCTTTGCCTTCCTTATGTTGTCTAATTGCTCTTGCTAGAACTTCAAGTACTATATTGAAAAGATATGGAGAGAGAGGGCAGCCTTGTCTTGTCCCTGATTTTAGTGGGAATGCTTCAAGTTTCTCTCCATTTATTTTGATGTTGGCTACTGGTTTGCTGTAGATTGCTTTTACTATGTTTAGATATGGGCCTTGAATTCCTGCTCTTTCCAAGACTTTTAGCATGAAAGGATGCTGAATTTTGTCGAATGCTTTTTCAGCATCTAATGAGATGACCATGTGGTTTTTTTCTTTCAGTTTGTTTATGTAGTGGATTACATTGATGGATTTCCGTATATTGAACCATCCCTGCATCCCTGGGATGAAGCCTACTTGATCATGGTGGATGATCGTTTTGATGTGCTCTTGGATTCGGTTAGCAAGAATTTTATTTAGTATTTTTGCATCTATATTCATAAGAGAAATTGGCCTGAAGTTCTCTTTCTTTGTTGGATCTTTTTGTGGTTTAGGTATTAGCGTAATTGTGGCTTCGAAGAATGAGTTGGGCAGTGTCCCTTCTGTCTCTATTTTGTGGAATAGTTTGAAGAGTATTGGTGTTAAGTCTTCTTTGAAGGTCTGGTAGAATTCTGCACTAAAACCATCTGGTCCCGTACTTTTTTTGGTTGGGAGGCTTTCTATAACCCCTTCTATTTCTTTAGGGGTTATGGGACTATTTAGCTGGTCTACTTGATGCTGATTTAATTTTGGTATTTGATATCTGTCTAGGAAATCGTCCATTTCCTCCAGATTCTCCAGTTGTTTTGAGTATAGACCTTTGTAGTAGGATCTGATGATCTTTTGAATTTCCTCAGTTTCTGTTGTTATGTCTCCCTTTTCATTTCTAATTTTGTTAATTTGTATACTGTCTCTGTGTCCTTTGGTTAGTCTGGCTAAGGGTTTATCTATCATGTTGATTTTCTCAAAGAACCAGCTCCTGGTCTTGTTGATTCTTTGTATGGTTCTCTTTGTTTCTCTTTGATTGATTTCAGCCCTGAGTTTGATGATTTCTTGTTTTCTACTCCTCCTGGGTGAGTTAACTTGTTTTTCTTCTAGCACTTTAAGGTGTGCTGTTAAGCTGCTAGTGTATGCTCTCTCCAGTTTCTTTTTGGATGCACTTAGAGCTATGAGTTTTCCTCTTAGCACTGCTTTCATTGTGTCCCATAGATTTGGGTAGGTTGTACCTTCATTTTCATTGAATTCTAAAAAGTCTTTGATTTCTTTTTTTATTTCTTCCTTGACCAAGGTGTCATTGAGTAGAGTATTGTTCAGTTTCCATGTGTATGTGGGCTTTCTGTTGTTTTTGTTGCTATTGAAGACCACTCTTACTCCATGGTGATCTGATAGGAGGAATGGGATTAGCTCGATCTTCTTGTATTTGTTGACATTTGTCTTGTGACCGATTATATGGTCTATTTTGGAGAAGGTACCATATGGAGCTGAGAAAAAGGTATATTCTTTAGCTTTAGGATGAAATGTTCTATATATATCTGTTAAATCCAATTGGTCCAGAGTTTCAATTAGTTTCACTGTGTCCCTGTTTAGTTTCTGCTTTCCTGATCGGTCCATTGAGGAGAGTGGGGTGTTGAAGTCACCCACAATTATTGTGTTAGGTGTAATGTGTGCTTTAAGCTTTAGTAAGGTTTCTTTTACAAATGAGGGTGCCCTTGCATTTGGAGCATAGATGTTCAGTATTGAGAGCTCTTCCTGGTGGATTTTCCTTTTGGCCAGCAAGAAGTGACCTTCTGGGTCTCTTTTGATAATTTTAGGTTGAAAGTCAATTTTATCTGATATTAGAATGGCTACTCCAGCTTGTTTCCTGAGACCATTTGCTTGTAAAATTGTCCTCCAGCCTTTTACTCTAAGGCAGTGTTTGTCTTTAACACTGAGATGTGTTTCCTGTATGCAGCAAAATGTAGGGTCCTGTTTCGGTATCCAGTCTGTTAGTCTATGTCTTTTTATTGGGGAATTGAGTTCATTGACGTTAAGAGGTATTAAGGAATAGTAATTATTACCTCCAGACATTTTTGAAATTATATTTATTTATCTTATTTATTTTTTATATTCGAGAGGTTATCTTCTTTTGGGTTTGCAATCCCCATCAAAATCCCAACTCAATTCTTCATAGATCTAGAAAGAGCAATTCACAAATTCATCTGGAGCAACAAAAAACCCAGGATAGCTAAAACTATTCTCAACAATACAAGGACTTCTGGGGGAATCAATATCCCTGACCTCAAGCAGTACTACAGAGCAATTGTGTTAAAAACTGCATGGTATTGGTGCAGCAACAGGCAAGCAGATCAGTGGAATAAGATTGAAAACTCAGAAATGAACCCACAGACTTATGGTCACATGATCTTTGATAAAGGAGCCACAACCATCCGGTGGAATAAAGATAGCCTTTTCAACAAATGGTGCTGGTTCAACTGGAGGTCAACATGCAGAAGAATGGGAATTGACCCACTCTTATCTCTTTGCACTAAGATCAACTCCAAGTGGATCAAGGACCTCCACATAAAATCAGACACTCGGAAACTATTAGAAAAGAAACTTGGGAAGACCCTGGAGGACTTGGGCACAGGGGAAAAGTTCCTGAACAGAACACCAATAGCGTACGCACTAAGATCAAGGATCGACAAATGGGACCTCATAAAATTACAAAGTTTCTGCAAAGCAAAGGTCACTGCCAGAAGGACAAAACGGCAACCAACAAAGTGGGAAATGATCTTCACCAACCGCACATCCGACAGAGGGCTAATATCCAATATATACAAAGAACTCAAGAAGTTAGACCCCAAAGAACCAAATAACCCTATCAAAAAATGGGGCACAGAGCTAAACAAAGAATTTTCACCAGAAGAAATTCGGATGGCCGAGAAACACCTTAAAAGATGTTCAACATCATTAGTCATCAGGGAAATGCAAATCAAAACAACCCTGAGATTCCACCTCACACCAGTCAGAATGGCTAAGATTAAAATCTCAAGAGACAACAAGTGCTGGCGAGGATGTGGAGAAAGAGGAACACTCCTCCATTGTTGGTGGGATTGCAAAATGGTAAAACCGCTCTGGAAATCAGTTTGGAGGTTCCTCAGAAAATTGGGCATGTCACTCCCAGAGGACCCTGGCATACCACTCCTGTGCATATACCCAGAGGATTCCCCTGCATGCAATAAAGACACATGCTCCACTATGTTTATAGCAGCCTTGTTTATAATAGCCAGAAATTGGAAGGAGCCCAAATATCCCTCAAAGTAGGAATGGATACAGAAAATGTGGTATATTTATATAATGGAATACTACTCAGCAATTAAAAATAATGAATTCATGCAATTTGTAGGTAAATGGTTAGACCTGGAAAATATCATCCTGAGTGAGCTAACCCAATCTCAAAAGAATGCACATGAAATGCAATCACTGATAAGTGGATATTAATGAGCCCAGAAGCACTAAATACTCAAGACACGAATAGCAAGTCAAATGATTCCCAAGAAGAAGAAAGGAGAGGACCCTGGGCATGTAAAGATTGCATCCAGTTTAGTAAAGAAACTGAGGGGGGAGGGGTAATGATTGGGGAATAGTTGGGGGGGAGAGGAACTATGGGAACTATGGTGGGTGGGAACTGGGAAAGGGGAAAGCCCTTGGAATGTAAACATAGAATATAGAAAATAAAAATTAAAAAAAGAATATATATTTGAGAATATAAAAAAAAAGAAAAAAAAAGAAATTCCATAAATTTCCGTGGCAGTTGTTAAACATACTAGAGATCCTTTTTATAAACAGAGAAAGCCCTTGAGATTCTTGGGAAGAAAAGGAATGACGAGCATGAAGTTTGGTAGACTGGTAACTTTCCACAGTCCCTTGGTCACCTGTGGAATATTACAAGGTCTTTTGGACAGATATAGAAGGTGTGAGACTCACCTGAGGAGTAGTTGTAACTTTGGATGCTTTTTTTGGCAGGAGGAGATGATGCAAGCCCCACTTTTGTAGAAGTTCCATAGCCCTGTTTGTCAGAAGGATCAACACTTAGCTTGTGTTTTCTAGAAACTAGATGCCTGGGGATGACTTTGATCAAGGAGGAATGTCTACTATTTGCCCCCAGAGAAAGCATGTTAGTGAAACTCTCGTGGGTAATGAGAAACGGGAATAGTAGTAAAGTATCCTGTTTACATAAGGTAGAGCCTATGGCATCTTGCTCCTATGGGGAAGACCTTAATGTGTCTTGTGTACCTTGGCAAACCTTGACTGTTGCTTCAGAACGAGGGGAAAGTAATAATGATACCTGTGTAGATGTGGTCTCTCCTCGAGCACCATGGGCATATGTGAGAGGTCCAAGAGAATCATGGGAAGTTAGGGAAGTTGCTAGACCTCCTTGTATACTTGCAGAATACCCAAGAAAACTTTCTTCAGTTGGAGAAGGGGATAACAACTTTTGTATAAAGTGTCAGGTGTCATAGCATGCTTGATGTGCAAAACATGATCCAAGGTCTCTTTAGAAGATAAAGTAAAATTCAGAGTCTGTGGAGAATATGGAATATGTTCTCGAGACATTTGTGGGTCTGCAGAATAACCAACACCCCTATATACAGATGGGTAAGAGATTTTATCCTATGGGGTAGATGGTAAATGTGTCTCATACTCTTTAGGAGATAGGGAAGTTTCCACAGTCTTCTGGGAAGTATGAGGAGGTCTTAGGATTTTTGTGTACAGGTAGGATCCAAGAAATCCTTCTCTTTAGATGTACAGGATAGTGCAGATGCCTGTATGTGCATATCATGTGTCTTAGACCCTTTCTCACATAGGATTGGATCCAGAATCTTTTGAAGAGGTGGAATATAGCCTAGAACACCTTCTGTAGGTGTGTCACATCCAAGAGTCTCTTCTAAAGATGGGACTGTTGCTAGAACTCCTTTTGTAGAAGTATCCTGTTCCACAGTCCCTTTATGACATAGGATAGCACTCAGAGAATCATGTACAAGTTTTAGAAATTCTAGCATCTCTGTTGTATATGTGGAAATTTTTATATCCTATGGATTCAGAATGACCTAGAGTCCGCTGGGGAGACAGGGAAGGTTGTATCATTTCAGATTACTGTACAAATATGGAGCTTGCATGGCTCTCTGGGAATGTTTGGGCACAACCATGACTCTTTGGGGCCTGATGACAAGTCATGAGGGCTGTTTTGGCTGATAGGGCATATTTGAATAATTCTTGATCAGGTTTGGACTTTTTGAAGACTCATTGTTTAGAGGAAGCACCTTTCAGTCTTCTGCTAGAATGGCCATGTTTATCTTCCCTTTTCATGACAGAATGGCTTAATCTCACTTTCTGTGGAAGATCACGTTTTCAAACATATCTTTGACACTCTTCTATAGAGGGGGAAAATTCTAGTGCCCCTATGGCAGATTGGGAAGATATCAGAACCCCTGTGGAAAATAATGACAGTGATAGTTCCATTTGTATATGTGCAGAAGGCACAAGAGACCCTGCGGTAGACACAGGAGTTTCTACCACATCTTGCATATGAGTGGAACTCTCAAGAGTCTTTATAGGCCCTAGAGCTTCTGATGTAGTTGTGGATATTTTTGTCTCTTCGTTGGCAGTTATGAGCAGTGTGAAGCTCATTTGGGTGATTTTGGTTCCATTTAGTCTGCTTTGGAATGTAGGACATGATGTGAGAACATTTTTTAATGGTAGAGGACTTAGAAAGCCCTCTTGCTTATATATATATATAATTTTCTATATTCTTTGTTTACATTCCAAAGGCTTTCCCCTTTCCAGTTCCCCCCTCACCATATGTCCCATAAGTCCTCTTCCCCCCCACATTCCTTAATCACTCCCCCCTCCCCACCATTTCTCTGTTCTGATATTCTCCTACAAAACTGGATTTAGTCTTTTCCGGACCAGGGTCCTCCATCCCTTTTCTTGGGATTCTTTTGCTTAGTTAATTGTGTCTTGAGTATTCAAAGCTTCTGGGCTCATTAATATCCACTTATCAGTGATTGCAATTCATGTGAATTCCTTTGTGTTTGGGTTTACTCACTTAGGATGATATTTTCCAGATACAACCATTTGCCTACAAATTGCATGAATTCATTATTTTTAATTGCTGAGTAGTATTCCATTGTATAAATATTCCACATTTTCTGTATCCAATCCTCCCTTGAGGGACATCTGGGATCATTCTAACTTCTGGGTATTATAAATAAGGCTGCTATGAACATAGTGGAGCATGTGTCTTTATTGTATGCAGGGGAATCATTTGGGTATATGCCCAGGAGTGGTATGACAGGGTCCTCTGGAAGTGTCATGCCCAATTTTCTGAGGAACTGCCAGACTGATTTCCAGAGCTGGTGTATCATCTGACATTCCCTTAGATAAAAGGATGGGGTCACAAACTCACTTTACTGGAAGCAGATTGCATTGGGTGCTTTGGGGGAAAGGAGGAATAAATTTGGCTGTCTCTGTGAGAGGATTTAGCACACTGGCCTGCTTTGGCAGCTGACAAATCTTTTAAAATCTCCTGCTGAGAGGTGGTAGGACTTGATACATTTGCAGAAAATGAGAAATCACTGAACCTACTTTTGGGATAAGAAGGTTTGGAGTCCTCTTTGTCTAATGGGGCCTGTTGTAGATCCCCTGACCAGAGGTTACTTGTTCAACATGCTTGGGAGGAGAATTGGAAAGTTTAAAGACATGTAGGGTAGGGGAAAAACCTATGATACTCTTTCTGGAAAAGAAGACAAGTGGGGTTTCCCTTTTACCACTAGTGGGATGTCTTTGCAATGTTTGTCCAGGTGTGGAATGTCCCACAAACCCATAGAAAGTTGAACTTTCCATGGAACTTTTGGTGAGTTCAAGAACATCATGGGTGAATAGGGACAGTCCCTGAGCATCCTGGGAAGAAGTCGAAGATCCCAGATCTCCTTGTCTAGAAAGGTAAGAGTATAAGTAAGATTGAAAATGTGGGGGAATTATCTGTCCATGTTGGCTAGGAGAAGACGGTCTAGGCACAGTGTGATCTTCTTTGAATTTTTACTGGCATCTATAGTAGAGTGTTCTGTAGATGTTGCGGGGACTCTGGCACTCATCTGCTCAAAATCCATAGGTTCTTTAAACCCAGGAGACATAGACTTGCTTCTTTTCACCGTCCCAGGTAAGGGCACAGATGATGAGGCCACTCTTTTGCTTGTGTCCGGATATAGAACAGATGATCTGGTCCCCCTAGCCAGTGGCTTGCTCTTTCCCTCAGGAACCCTCAAAGGAAGTGAAACTGCCCATTTATTGTTCTGTTTCCAATCCCTCACAGGGTCCAGTGTCCTTTGATTGACTGAACACTTTTTAAGAGCTTTGCGTTTCTCTAGCTCTTCTGTAACATGAGCTTCTGGTTTTGTGAATCCATGGATCTCATCGGGTTTTGAGATCCTTAACTTGTACCTAGTTGGCCTAAGGAGCCATGGAGTTGCAAAGTCCCTCGGGTCTCTGCTGCTCCTATGTTTCCCACATTGATACAGTGTGTTATAATCCGTTTGGAGAACACGGGAGGGAGACCTAGGCCATAGACTTTGTGTGCTTCCCTGCAAGTGCTTCCTCAAGTGGGGTAGGGTGATATCCTTTTGGGGGACAATGAAGGGAGTCCTGGAGTGTGGAGGCTGGGAAACTGGCAGTCTGTGGTCAGAGGGTAAAGTCCTGGCTGAGGCTTGGGCGCCTCTCTCCACACATCTGGACATATAGTCATAAGGGAAATTGAACAAGAAACAGGAAATGGGCTGCTACTCCTGAAAGGGGCAGCGAATGTACTTGCCAATGGTGACACACAGCAAGTAGTAGCCATGCAGGATCCTTTCAGTGCAGCTCTGTCTGTCCCGAGAAATGTGGAAACATCCAGAAAGAGAAGCACAAAGAAGTCGAGTGACAATTGGTCTCGGGAATCACGCAAAGCTTGAGAGCGGCTGTCCTCAGGACTGCAGGCCAGTTGTGAGCTGCCTCTCATGGTAGTTCTGCTTGCAGTAGCAGGGCAATCATACAAGATTCCTGAATGGGGGGGTGGAATGACGAGGACCCTCTTCCTTAGGATCCATAGTGCTACTTAGTCTGATGCCCACTCTCAGGAATCATGACAAGGAATTGTTGAAGGGAGAATATGTTTGGAAAAGGCAAGGTGTACTTAGGCTACTGTGCTCCCAAGTTCATCTTGCACCAGGATAAAAGCTTCCTACTGGAGGCCATCCGTGCTGCAGTGATTTCTGTAGGAACCTCATAATTGAATGGGAAAGGCTGGTCTAGACCCTTGCTCCATATAGTCTGTGGGGGCTAGATACTCACTGGCATGTTTGCTTAGGAAAGATGAGGTGATCATATTTATATAGAACACAGAATACATGGAAATGATCTTTCAAATATTTTTCTGTATTTTAAGGAAGACCTATTCTAGATAAACTTGTAAAAATTGTGAATTAATCTGCATGCTTAAAGACATATATAAATTACTAAATAATACTTATTGCAATATTATTATTGTGCAAATGATATGCTATTTTTCAGAGAGTAAGAACAAAACAATAATCTCTGATGAATCAATAATACTGATGAATGTTGTATTTCAAACACTTTTACCTGTGCTTGACTAGATTCAGAGTATAGAAACAGGACTACTCCTGAATGTAGCACCTATGGCCTTAATCAATTGTGTTGTCTGCCGCAGTTAAAACTTTGGGATCCTATACCATTTACATGTTTGGATTGCTTTTGGAAGGTCATATACTTCACCTGAACACACAGTAGTTGATAGGCTGGTATTAGTAGCTCTACATGGGCTGTTCACTTTTGTTACAATGATGTAATTGAAGCATAGTTGCACAGAATGAATTTTGAAACCCTTAGCCAAGTTGATTCGTTGAAAGGTCATGTCTGTATATCATCTGATACACTGGGAAAGGTGAAAATTGAGGACATGGATGAGAAAATTATTTTACTGACAGAAAAACTTGGTTTGCTTGTTGCCAGTTTTCATTGAGATGTTTTTGATCGTGGGGGATGAAAGTTGGAAGGTTTAGGACTTATCTTTGAATTTAGTGGAAGACTTCTGTTTCCCTTTGACTACACAGCCAATAAATATCATTCAGAAGCACTGGGGCATTGTCTATCATCTCATTATTTCCCTGTTCCATTGACCTTGTGCTTTGTCACATGTTCTTATCCCATGGTATTCCTGGATGCTCATCACACCATTTATTAGTGTAACTACAATTTATCCCAGTAATTTCAATTTTCTTTTTTTTCTTTTTTCTTTTCTATATTCTTTGTTTACATTTCAAATGATTTTCCCTTTCTTGATTTCTCCCCTCCCCATAAAACCCATAAGCCCTCTTCCTTCTGTCCTATCCCTACTTCTCTGTCCTGGAAATACCCTACAATGCTGTATCAAGCTTTTCCAGAACCAGGGCCCTCTCCTTCCTTCTCCTTGTGAATGATTTAATAAATGAATTGTGACTGGGGTATTCAGAACTTCTGGGCTAATATCTACTTATCAGTGACTGCATTCCATGTGTGCTCTTTTGTGAATGAGTTACCTCACTTAGGATGATATTTTCCAGATCCAACAACTTGCCTAAGAATTTCGCAAATTCATTGTTTTTAATGGCTGAGTAGTATTCCATCGCGAAAATATACCACACTCTCTGTATCCAGTCTTCCATTGATGGACATCTGTGTTCTTTCAAACTTCTGGATATTATAAATAAGGCTGCTGTGAACATACTGGAGCATGTGCCCATATTTCATGCTGTGGAATCCTCTGGGTATATGCCCAAGAGTGGTATAGCAGGGTCCTCAGGAAGTGTCATGCCTAGTTTTCTGAGGAGCCACCAGCCTGAGTTAGTGGTTTTACCATTTTGCAATCCCACCAACAGTGGAGGAATATTCCTCTTTCTCAACATCCTTGCCAGCACCTGTTGTCTCCTGTGTTTTCAATCTTAGCCATTCTGACTGGTGGTAGGAGAAAACTCAGGGTTGTTTTGACTTGCATTTCCCTGATGGCTAAGGATGCTGAACATTTCTTAAGGCGCTTCTCAGCCATTCGAAAGTTATTAAGAATTTCCTTGCTTAGCTCTGTACTCCATTTTTTATTTGGGTTATTTGTTTCTCTGGAGTCTAACTTCTTGAGTTCTTTGTATATATTGATTTTAAACCCACTGTTGGATATAGGGATGGTGAAGATCTTTCCCAGTTTGTAGGTTGTCATTAAATCCGATTGACAGTGTCCTTTGCCTTACAGAAAATTTGTAATTTTATGATGTCCCATTTGTCAATTCTGGATCTTACAGCATAAGCTATTGGTGTTCTGGTCATGCATATTTCCCCCTGTGCCCATGTCCTCCAGGGTCTTCCCCAGTTTTCTAGTTAGCCTAGAAGCTTTCAGTACCTAACACACAATCTACATGTCAAATGATGTCCAAGACAAAGGAAGGAGTGACCCCTGATTCTGGAAAGGCTCTGTGCAAATGTGTAGGGAAATACCAGAACAGAGAAGAGGGAATGGAAGGATGGGGGAAAGGGGGAGGGAAGAGGACTAATGGAATTTTTGGGAAGGGGGAGTCAGGAAAGGGGAAATCATATGAACTATAAATAAAGAATTTATACAATTAGAAAAAGGAAAAAGAATGAATGGTTCATTCTTCTGCATGCTGAGCTCCAGTTGAGCCAGCACCATTTGTTGAAAAGCCTATCTTTTATCCACTGGATGGTTTCAACTTCTCTGTCAAAGATCAACTGACCATAGGTGTGTGGATTCATTTCTGGGTCCTGAATCTTATTCCATTTATCTACTTGCCTGTCACTGTACCAGTGCCATGCAGTTTTTAGAAATATTGCTCCGTAGTATTACTTGAGGTCAGGGAAACTGATTCCCCTGGAATTTCTTTTACTGTTGAGAGTAGTTTTAGCTATCCTGGGTCTTTGTTATTCCAGATTAATTTGACAATTGCACTTTCTATGTGTATAAATAAGTGAGTTGGGATTTTAATGGGGATTGCATTGAATCTGTGTATTGCTTTTGGGTAGATGGCCATTTTAACTATGTTAACTCTGCCAGTACATAAGCATAGGAGATTTTTTCCATTTTCTGAGTTCTTCTTCAACTTACTTCCACAGAGACCTGAAGCTTTTCTCATACAGATCTTACATTTGTTTGTTTAGACTCATACCAAGATACTTAATATGGTTTGTGGGTATTGTGAAGGGTGTCATTTCACTAATTTCTTTCTCAGCCTGCTTATCCTTTGAATGTAAAATGGCTATTGATTTGCTTGAGTTGATTTTATAACCAGCCACATTGCTGAACTTGTTTATCAGCTGTAGAAGTTTTCTACTAGAGTTTTTTGGGTCACTTAATATACTATCATATCGTCTGCAAACAGTGAAAATTTGACTTCTTCCTTTACAATGTGTATTCCTTTGACCTCCTAATGTTGAATTGCTCTAGCTAGAACCTCAGGTATTATATTGAAAAGATGTGGAAAGAAGGCAACCTTTTCTAGTACAATATTTTAGTGGGATTGCTTCAAGTCTCTCTCCATTTACTTTGATGTTGGCTACAGGTCTGCTGTGAATTGCTTTTATTAAGTTTAGGTATGGGCCTTGAAGTCCTGCTCTTTCTGAGACTTTTAGCATGAAAGGATGCTGAATTTTGTCAAATGCTTTTCAGCATTTAATTAAATGACCATATTTTTTGTTTCTTTGATTTTGTTTATGTAGTGAATTGCACTTATAGACTTTCATATAATGAACCATTCCTACATCTCATGGATGAAGCATACGTGATCATTGTGAATGATTGATTTGATGTGTTCTTGGATTCATTTGCCAAGTACTTTATTGAATATTTTTTGGATCAACATTCATAGGGAAAATTGTACTAAAGTTATCTATCGTTATCAGATCTCTTTGCATCTTTGGTATCAGAGAAATTGTGGCTTAATAGAATGAGTTGGGGAGTGTTCCTTATATTTCTCTTTTGTGCAATAATTTGAAAAGTATTGGTGTTATCTCTTCTTTGAAGTTCTGATAGAATTCTGCACTAAAATTATCTGGTCCCGTGCTTTTCTTTGTTGGTAGACTTTCTATAACACCTTCTATTTCTTTGGGGGTTATGGGACTGATTAGACTATCTATTTGATCCTGATTTATATTTGGTATTTGGTATCTGTCTAGGAAATTGTCCATTTCCTCCAGATTTTCCAGTTGGGTAAAGTATAGGCTTTTGTAGTAGGATCTGATAATTTTTTGAATTTTCCTCTTTCTGTTGTTATATCTCCCTTTTCATTTCTAATTTTGTTTATTTGGATACTGTGCCTTGGCCCTCTGGTTAGTCTGGCTAAGGTTTTATCTATCTTGTTGATTTATCAAAGAACCAGCTCCTGGTCTTGTTGATTCTTTGTATGGTTCTCTTTGTTTCTACTTGATTGATTTCAGTCCTGAGTTTGATGATTCCTGTCTTCTACTCCTCCTGGGTGAATTAGCTTGTTTTTGTTCCAGGGCTTTCAGGTGTGCCATAAGGCTGCTAGTGTATGCTCTCTCCAGTTTCTTTTTGGAAACATTCAGGGCTATTAGTTTTCCTCTTAGCAATGCCTTCATTGTGTCCCATAAATTTGGGAATGTTGTGCCTTCATTTTCATTAAATTCTAAAATGTCTTTGATTTCTTCTATATTTCTTCTTTGGCAAAGTTATCAATGAGTACAGAATATTTCAGCCCCCATGTGTGTGTGTGTGTATGTGTGTGTGTGTGTGTGTGTGTGTGCTTATTTTATATACATATGCATATATAAATATATATACATATATATACATATATAAATGTATATATAATGTACATATGTGTGTGTATATATACATTATATATATACATATATATATGTGTGAGTGTGTATATATATGTATGTATGTGTGTGTGTGTGTGTGTGTGTATATATATATATATATATATATATATATATATATATATAAAGTCCAATTGGTCCAAAGCTTCAATTAGTTTAACGGTGTTCCTGTTTAGTTTCTGTTTTCCTGATTTGTCCATTGAGGAGAGTGGAGTGTTGAAGTCACCCGCAATTGTTGTGTTAGATGCAATGTGTGCTTTGAGCTTTAGTAAAGTTTCTTTTATGAATGAGGATGTCCTAGCATTTGGAGCATAGAAGTTCAGAATGGAGAGTTCTTCTTGGTGATTTTTCCTTTGACCAGTAAGAAGTGACCTTCCATGACTCTTTTGATGACTTTAGGTTGAAAGCCAATTTTATCTGATATTAGATTGGATAGACCAGCTTGTTTCCTAAGACCATTTGCTTATTAAATTGTCTTCCATCCTTTTACTCTAAGGTAGTGTTTGTCTTTAACACTGAGATGTGTTTCCTGTTTTCAGCAAAATGTAGGGTCCTGTTTCCATATCCAGTCTGTTAGTCTATGGCTTTTTATTGGGGCATTGAGTCCATTGATATTAAGAGATATTAAGGAGTAGGGATTATTATTTACTCTTATTTTTGGTATTAATTTTATATTTGAGAGTGTCCCTTCTTTTGGGTTTGATGAAAGAAGATTACTATAGTGCTTTTTTTTTTTTTTTTTTTTTTTTTTTTAGGTACCTTCTGCCAGGAAATCCATTCTTTTCTTGCAATGCATATTCAAATCGATTCTTGGCTAATTCTGTGTTCACTATGCTTATCCCCCTATAGTTGGGAGAGTGTCAATGGCCAATTTTACTTGATTAGGGGTTATGGAACCATTTAGATGGTATATCTGATCCTTACAAAACTTTTGGTGGTTGGGATCTGTCTAAGAAATTGTACATTTCATTCAGATTTTCCAGTTGTGATGAGTATAGGCTTTTTTGTAGGATCTCATAATCTTTTGAGTTTTCTACATTTCTGTTGTCATTTCTCCAATTTCATTTCTGATTATGTTAATTTGGATAATGTCTCTCTGCCCTCTGGTTTGTCTGGCTAAAGGTTTATCTATCTTGTTGATTTCTCTACAAATCAGCTCCTGGTTTTGTTGATTCTTTGTACAGTTGTTTTTGTGCCAACTTGGTTGATTTCTTCACTGAGTTTGATGGTTTCCTGCCTCCTACTCCTCTATTCTATGTCTTTCAATTGTGCTGTTAAGATACAAGTGTGTGCTCTCTCCAGCTTCTTTTTGGATGCTCTCAGAGTTATGAGTTTTCCTCTTAGCACTGCTTTCATTATGTCCTATATATTTGGCAATTTTGTACATTCATTTTCATTGAAGTCTAAAATTTCATTAAATTCTAAAATTCTTTGATTTCTTTCTTTATTTCTTCCTTTCCCAAGGTATCAGTGTTCATCTTCAATATATATGTGGTTTTCTCTCTCTCTCTCTCTTTTTCTTTTGTTTCTTTTGGAGACCACCCTTACTCCAAAATGATCTGATAGGATGCATGGCATTAGTCTGATCTGGTTATATCTAGTTAGGTCTGTTTTCTGACCCATTATATGGTTGATTTGGGAGAAAGTGTCTTGAAGTGCTGAGAAGAAAGTATATTCATTTGATTTAGGATGAATTGTTCTATAGATATCTATTAAACCCATTTGGTCCAAACCTTCTGTTGGTTTTACTGTGTCTGTTTAGTTTGTGTATATTTGATATGACTGTTGAGGAGAGTAGGGTTTTAAATTGATCCACAATTTTGGTGTTGGGTGCGATAAATGCTTTAAACTGTGGTAAAGTGTCTTTTATGAATGATGGTTCCCTTTTATTTGGAACATAGATATTCAGTATTGAGTTCTTCCTGGTAGATTTTTCCTTTGTTGAGCATAAGGAGTCCTTGTTTGTGTTTTTTTGATGACTTTTGTTTGAAAATCTATTTTATCAGATATTAGAATGGCTACACCAGCTTGTTTCCTGAGAATGTTTGTTTGGAAAACAGTTTTCCTCCCTTTTACTCTGAGGTAGTTTTTGTCTTTGACACTGAGATGCATTTCTTGTATGCAGCCAAATGTTGGTTCTTCTGTATGTATCCAGTGTGTAATTCTATGTCTTTTTATTGGGAATTGAATCCATTGATGTTAAGAAGTATTAAGAAAGTGATTGTTTCTTCCTGCAATTTTTGATGTAATTTTTCTGTTTGTGTGCTTATCTTCATTTGGGTTTGTTTAAAGATTAATTTCTTGCTTTTTCTATTGTGTAGTTTCAGTCTTTTGTAGTTTTCATTATCATTGAAATACCTTGGTTTCTCCATCTATGGAGAAACCTTTAGTGTCTGTCAGACATCTTCTCAGGCTATTCTGGATTTCATAGTCTCTGGTGAGAAGTTTTGTATAATTCTTCCTTTATATATTACTTGACCTCATTGCTTTAATATTCTTTCTTTGCTTCGTATATAGGGGATTTTATTTAGTATGTGACAGGAGGAAGTTCTGTTCTGATGGAATCTATTTGGAATTCTGAAGTTTTCTTTATATTCAAGGACATCTCTTTCTTTAGGTTAGAGAAGTTTTCTTTCTAACTCAACCCGATAAACTGTCAGTTGTGTGTTTTATGTGAATGTTATATTTAAATTTATAGAAAGAGTTGAAGTTATACTTTACTGCAGAAAGCTGAAGATGATACCCTTTACAACACTTTTCTCAAATTTCCTAGTGCTGTGACACAGATCCTGAAACAAAGAATTTAGTTTCCCTTCCTGACCCATCTTCCCTGCTTTCTGAGTCATCAGGGGCACTGCCAGCTGCACTGAGGGCAGATAATCTAGAAAAGCAGGCCACTTAGAATTACACCCAACTCCTCAGCAGTAACTCTCAAATCTAGAAGCCCCACGGTCCAGCAAAATTATCAATTATCATAGATAAAGAAAAAATATGTCAAGACAATTTTGAATATTAAAAATAAAGGGAAGCCTGCATGTTCACACATTCCACCACCACCATAAAATAAGAAGAGTAATCTCTTAACCACTGGTCATTAATTTCAATGCTAATGTACTCCAGTCCCTAGTAAAAAGTCACAGAAAAGACAAATGGGTGCAAAACTGGATCCATCATGTTACTGCATATGAGAACCACACTCAGCAATAAGGATAGATATTGTCTCATTGTAAATGGCTAGATTAAAAATTTTCAAGCAAATATACCAAATCAAAATAGCCATTTTAAAATCTAATAATGATATCTCAATTCTGAAGAACTGTGGTCCAAACAAAAGGGAACCCACATTTGTAAAAGAAGAATTAGTAAAGCTTAAATCCCCCATAAAACCCCAAGAACAGTGGGAAATTTCTTAGTTTTTAATTTTTTTATTTTCTATATTTTTATTTATATTCCAAATGCTTTTCCCTTTCCCAGTTCCTCTCTCACCATATGTCCCATAAGTTCTAATCCCCGGCCATTCCCCAATCACCCCAGGACCACCACCACTTCTCCGTTCTAGTACTCCCCTACAAAACTGGATCCAGTCTTTTCTGGACCAGGGTCCTCTCCTTCCTTTTTCTTGGGAATTTTTTGATTTGCTAATTGTGCTTCGAGTATACAGAGTTTCTGGGCTCATTAATATCCACTTATCAGTGAGTATAATTCATGTGCATTCCTTCGTGATTGGGTTAGTTCACTTAGGATGATATTTTCCAGATCCAAACATTTGCATACAAATTGCATGCATTCATTATTTTTAATTACTAAGTACTATTCCATTGTAGAAAAATGCCACATTTTCTGAATCCATTCCTCCTTTGACAGACATCTGGGCTCCTTCCATATTCTGGCTAGTATAAACAAGGCTGCTATGAACAAAGTGGAGCATGTGTCTTTATTGAAGGCAGGAGAATGTCTAGGTATATGCTCTGGAGTGGTATGACAGGGTCCTCAGAAAGTGTCATGCCCAATTTTCTGAGGAACAGCCAGACTGATTTCCAGAGAGGTTTTACCATTTTGCAATCCCACCAGCAGTGGAGGAGTGATCCCCTTTCTTCACATCCTCGCCAGCACCTATTGTCTCCTGTGTTTTTAACCTTAGTCATTCTGACTGCTGTGAGGTAGAATCTCAGGGTTGATTTGATTTGCATTTCCCTGATGACTAATGATGCTGAACATCTCTTAAGGTGTTTCTCAGCCATCCGAATTTCTTCTGGTGAAAATTCTTTGTTTAGCTCTGTGCCCCATTTTTTGATAGGGTTATTTGTTTCTTTGCGGTCTAACTTCTTGAGTTCTTTGTATACATTGGATATTAGCCCTCTGTCAGAATGTGGGGTTGGTGAAGATCTTTTCCCAAAGTGTTGGTTGCCATTTTATGCTTTTGATAGTATCCTTTGTCTTACAGAAACTTTGTAATTTTATGAGGTCCCATTTGTCAATTCTTGATCTTAGAGCATAAACTATTGGTGTTTTGTTCAGAAATTTCCCCCTGGCCCATGTCCTCCAGGGTCTTCCCCAGTGTTTCAGTCTGTCTGGTTTTATGTGGAGATCCTTGATCAACTTGGAGTTGATCTTGGTACAAGGAGATAAGAGTGGGTCAATTTGCATCCTTCTGCCTGCTGACCTCCAGTTGAACCAGCATCATTTGTTAAAAATACTATCTTTATTCCACTGGATGGTTGTGGCTCCTTTATCAAAGATCAAGTGACCATAAGTCTGTGGGTTCATTTCTGGGTCTTCAATCCTATTCCATTGATCTACCTGCCTGTTGCTGTACCAATACCATGCAGTTTTTAACACAATTGCTCTGTAGTACTACTTGAGGTCAGGGATAGTGATTCTCCCAGAAGTCCTGTTCTTGTTGAGAATACTTTTAGCCATCCTGGGTTTTTTGCTGCTCCAGAAGAATTTGATAATTGCTCTTTCAAGGTCTATGAAGAATTGATTTGGAATTTTGATGAGGATTTCACTGAATCTGTAGATGGCTTTTGGCAAGATGGCCATTTTTACTACATTGATCCTGCCAATCCAAGAGCATGAAATATTTTTCCATCTCCTGAGGTCTTCTTTGATTTCATTCTTTCAAGGAATTAAAGTTCCTGTCATATAAATCTTTCACTTGTTTGGTTAGAGTCACACCAAGATATTTATATTGTTTGTGGCTATTGTGAAGGGTGTCATTTCCCTAACTTCTTTCTCAGCCTGCTTGTCCTTTGAGTACAAGAAGGCTGCAGATTTGCTTGAGTTGATTTTATAACCAGTCACTTTGGTGAAGTTACTTTTCACCTATAGGAGTTCTCTGGTGGAGTTTTTAGGGTCGTTTAAATATACTATCTTATCATCTGCGAATGCAAGCTGGTACAACCACTCTGGAAATCAGTATGGCGGTTCCTCAGAAAACTGGGCGTGATACTTCTGGAGGACCCAGCCATACCACTCCTGGGAATATACCCAGAAGATTCACCAGCATGCAATAAGGACACATGCTCCACTATGTTCATAGCAGCTTTATATATAATAGCCAGAAGCTGGAAAGAACCCAGATGTCCCTCAACAGAGGAATGGATACAAAAAATGTGGTATATATACACAATGGAGTACTATTCAACCATTAGAAACAATGAATTCATGAAATTCTTAGAGAAATGGATGGAGCTGGAGAATATCATACTAAGTGAGGTGACCCAGTCTCAAAAGAATACCCATGGTATACAGTCACTGATAAGTGGATATTAGCATAGAAGCTTGGAACACCAAAGACACAAATCACATATCTAGTGATGTCTCACAAGAAGAAAGGAGAGGACACTGGTGCTAGAATGGACCAAAACATCATTGTGGGAGAGTACAAGAACTGTAAAGAGGGAGGGGGTGGATGCGGGAGCAGCGGGCGGGAAAAAGACATGTGGGACCTTTGAGGGTGGGGAACCAGAAAAAGGGAAATGAATTGTAAATATAGAATATATACAATAAAAAATATTTAAAAAAAGATTTCCTAATTTAAAAAAATTATGATAGTTTGATTTCTTCCTTTCCAATATGTATACTTATGACTTCCTTATGTTGTCTAATTGCTCTTGCTAGAAATTCAAGTACTATATTGAAAAGTTATGGAGAGAGAGGGCAGCCTTGTCTAGTCCCTGATTTTAGTGGGATTGCTTTAAGTTTCTCTCCATTTATTTTGATGTTGGCTACTGGTTTGCTGTATATTTCTTTTACTATATTTATGTGTGGGCCTTGAATTCCTGCTCTTTCCAAGACTTTTAGTATGAAAGAATGCTGAATTTTGTCAAATGTTTTTTCTGCTTCTAATGAGATGACCATTTGTTTTTTTTTCTTTATTTTTGTATGTATTGTATTTCATTGATTGATTTCCATATATTGAACCATCCCTGCATACCTGGGATGAAGCATACTTGATCATGGTGAATGATCGTTTTGATGTGCTCTTGGATTCGGTTGGCAAGAATTTTATTTAGCAGTTGTGCATCGTTTTGCATCAATATTCATAAGGGAAATTGGCCTGTAGTTCTCTTTCTTCATTGGATCTTTGTGTAGGTTTGGTATCAGCGTAATTGTGACTTCGTAGAATGAGTTGGGCAGTGTCCCTTCTGTCTCTATTTTATGGAATAGTTTGAAGAGTATTGGTGTTAGGTCTTCTTTGAATATGTGGTAGAATTCTGCACTAAAACCATCTGGTCCCGTACTTTTTTTTGGTTGGGAGGCTTTCTATAACCCCTTCTATTTCTTTAGGGGTTATAGGACTATTTAGCTGATCTAGTTGATGCTGATTTAATTTTGATGTTTGGTATCTGTCTAGGAAATCGTCCATTTCCTCTAGATTCTCCAGTTGTTTTGAGTATAGGCCTTTGTAGTAGGATCTGATGATCTTTTGAATTTCCTCGGGTTCTGTTGTTATGTCTCCCTTTTCATTTCTAATTTTGTTAATTTGTATACTGTCTCTGTGTCCTTTGGTTAGTCTGGCTAAGGGTTTATCTATCTTGTTGATTTTCTCAAAGAACCAGCTCTTAGTCTTGTTGATTCTTTGTATGGTTCGCTTTGTTTCTACTTGATTGATTTCAGCCCTGAGTTTGGTGATTTCTTGTCTTCTACTCCTCCTGGGTAAATTAACTTCTTTTTCTTCCAGGGCTTTTAGGTGTGCCGTTAAGTTGCTAGTGTATGCTCTCTCCAGTTTCTTTTTGGATGCACTTAGGGCTGTGAGATTTCCTCTTAGCACTGCTTTCATTGTGTCCCATAGATTTGGGTAGTTTGTACCTTCATTTTCATTGAATTCTAAAAAGTCTTTGATTTCTTTTTTTATTTCTTCCTTGACCAAGGTGTCATTGAGTAGAGTATTGTTCGGTTTCCATGTGTATGTGGACTTTCTGTTGTTTTTGTTGTTATTGAAAACCACTCTTACACCACGGTGGTCTGATAGGAAGCATGGGATTAGCTCGATCTTCTTGTATTTGTTGACATCTGTCTTGTGACCAATTATATGATCAATTTTGGAGAAGGTACCATATGGTGCTGAGAAAAAGGTATATTCTTTAGCTTTAGGATGAAATGTTATATCTATCTATATATATATATATATAGATAGATAGATAGATAGATAGATAGATAGATATAGATATAGATATAGATGAATATATATAGAACAGATATAGATGTTCAGTATTGAGAATTCTTCTTGGTGGATTTTCCCTTTGACAAGCAAGAAGTGACCTTCTGAGTCTCTTTTGATGACTTTAGGTTGGAAATCTATTTCATCTTATATTAGAATGGCTACCCCCGCTTGTTTCCTGAGACCATTTGCGTGTAAAATTGTCTTCCAGCCTTCTACTCTAAGGCAGTGTTTGTCTTTAACACTGAGATGTGTTTCCTGTATGCAGCAAAATGTAGGGTCCTGTTTCCGTATCCAGTCTGTTAATCTATGTCTTTTTATTGGGGAATTGGTTATTATTTCCTCCAGACATTTTTGAAATTATATATATATATATATATACATACATATATATATATATATATTTATTTATTTATTTATTTATTTATTATGTTTTTATATTTGAGAGGTTATCTTCTTTTGGGTTTGATGAGAGGAGGTTTCTATCTTGCTTCTTCCCGGGTGTAGTTTCCGTCCTTGTCTTGGTGTTTCCCCCCTATTATCCTTTGTAGGGCTGGATTTGTGGAGAGATATCTTGCAAATTTGGTTTTGTCATGGAATACCTTGATGTCGCCATCAATGGCGATTGAGAGTTTTGCTAGGTAAAGTAGTTTTGGCTGAAGTTTGTGTTCTCTTAGAGTCTGCATGATATCTGCCCAGGATCTTCTAGCTTTCATGGTCTCAGGTGAGAAGTCTGGTGTTATTCTGATAGGTCTTCCTTTATATGTTACTTTGCCTTTTTCTCTTGCTGCCTTTAGTATTCTTTCTTTGTTTAGTACATTTGGGGTTTTGATTATTATGTTACGGGATGCATTTCTGTTCTGGTCCAGTCTGTTTGGGGTTCTATAGGCTTCTTGTATATTCATGGGCATCTCTCTACTTAGGTTGTGGAAGTTTTCTTCCTTAATTTTGTAGAAGATATTTGTTGGCCCTTTAACTTTTAAATCTTCATTCTCGTCTATACCTATAATCCTTAGGTTTGGTCTTCTCATAGTGTGTTGGATTTCCTTGATGTTTTGGGTTACCACCTTTTTGCATTTAGTATTTTCTTTGACTGTTGAATCAATGGTTCCAATGGTATCTTCGGCTTCTGAGATTCTGTCTTCTATCTCTTGTATTCTATTGTTGATATTTGCATCTATGGCCCCTGATTTCTTCCCAAGGTTTTCTATCTCCAATGTTGTCTCCCTCTGCGATTTCTTAGTTGTTTCTACTTCTGTTTTTAGTACCTGGATGGATGTGCTCACATCTTTCGCTTGCTTGATTGTGTTTTCATGTATTTCTTTAATAGATTTTTGTGCTTCCTCTTTCATAGATTCTACTTGTTGGCCCACGTTCTTCTGTATTTCTTTAAGTGATTTTTGTCTTTCTTCCTTATTGTCTTCTTCTTTTTGATCCATCTTCTCCTGAATTTCTTGAAGTGATTTTTGTATTTGCCTCGTAAAGGCTTCTAACTTTTGATCCATTTTCTCCTCTATTTCTTTACGAGATTTTTCTATGTGTTCAGCTACCAGCATCCTGACCAGTGATTTTATATCCAAGTCTTGTTTTTCTGGTGTTTGGGGGTATCCAGGGCTTCCTGTTGTTGGAGAACTGGGTTCAGATGCTGTCATATTGCCTTGATTTTTGTTACTACTGTTCCTTCGTTTTCCTTTTGCCATCTGGTTATTTCTGGTTTTAGTTGGCCTTGTTGTCAGTGGCTGGTGTTTGAATCTCCTGTGAGGCTGGGCTCACCTGTTGTTTCTCTACTGGTGAATATGTGTGACTGCTGCTTTAAGAGATCATAAGCTGGCTGCCACCCATGCGATTGTAGCCCCTGATGGAGTCTGTCTACCTGGGCTTCTCCAGCTGTGTCCTGGTTGCAATATGGAGGCCTGCCGCTATAGCTGGTCCAGGGGCGGGCAAGCTGGCTGCAGACTGCAGCCTCGGTGCCAGGCCAGAGGGCGGGGGGAAGAACCACAGAGCCTAGGTGGAACTCGGCCTGCTTGACTCCGAGGGACTGGCAGATCCCCCCATGAGGGTAGCCCTGGTATGTGTGTTTACCTGGGCCTTTCTAGCTGTGACCTGGTAGCAATATTTAGGCCCGCCGCTATCGCTGGTCCAGGGGCAGGCGAGCGGGTTGAAATTATTATTATTTTTTTTATATTTGAGTGGTTATCTTCTTTAGGGTTTGATGAGAGAAGGTTTGTATCTTGCTTTTTCCATGGTGTATTTTCCCTCCTTGTGTTGGTGTTTTCACATATTATCCTTTGTAGGGCTGTGCTGGTGGAAAGATATTGTGCAAATTTGGTTTTGTCATTGAATACCTTGGTTTCTCCATCTATGGCGAGTGTGAGTTTGCTGGGTATATTAGTTTTGGCTGAAATTTGTGTTCTCTTAGAGTCTGCAGGATATCTGCCCAGGATCTTCTAGCTTTCATGGTCTGTGGTGAGAAGTCTGGTGTAATTCTGATAGGTCTTCCTTTATATGATACTTGGCCTTTTTCCCTTTAATATTCTTTCTTTGTTTAGTACATTTTGGGTGTTAATTATTATGTGACAGCAGGTATTTCCATTCTGATCCAGTCTGTTTTGAGTTCTGTTGCTGTCTTGTATATTCATGTGCATTTCTCTCTTTAGGTGGGGAAGTTTTCTTCCATAATTTTGTAGAAGATATTTGCTGGCCCCTTAGGTTGTAAATCTTCCCTGTCATCTATACCTATAAGCCTTAGGTTTGGTCCTCTCATTTTGTCCTGGATTTCCTGGATGATTTGGGCTTCTAGCTTTTTGCATTTTGCATTTTCTTTGACTGGTGAATCAATGGTTCCTATGGTATCTTCGGAATCTGAGATTCTGTCTTCTATCTCTTGTATTCTATTGTTGATGTTTGCATCTATGGCCCCTGATTTCTTCCCAAGGTTTTCTTTCTCCATATTTGCCTCCCTTTGTGATTTCTTACTTTTTTCTACTTCTGTTTTTAGATCCTGGATGGTTTTGCTCAGATCTTTCGGTTGCTTGATTGTGTTTTCATGTAATTTTATAAGAGATTTTTGCGTTTCCTCTTTCATGACTACTACTTGTTGACCCACATTCTCCTGTATTTCTGTGGTGATTTCTGTATTTCCTCCTTATTGGCTTCTATTTATTGATCTTTATACTCCTGTATTTCTTTAAGTGATTTCTGTGTTTGCCTTGTTAGTGTGTCTAACTTTTGATCACTTTTCTCCTGTATTTCTTTAAGAGATTTATCTATGTGTTATTCTAAAAGCATCTGACCAGTGGCTTTAGAACTGAATCTTACTTTTCTGGTATTTTGTGGTATCTGCCTCTTACTACTTTCAGGAAACTAGGTTAGGTTACTGCCATATTGCCAAGTAACATTCCTTCATTTGCCTTTTGCCATTCGTTTATTTTTGGAGTTAGTTGGTCTTGTTACTGCTCATTGGTGTTTAAAGCTCCTGAGAGCCTGGCATTTGGTGCTGCTCTCTCAGATGTTGTCTCAGAAGGTTTCCACCACTGGGCTATGAATTACCTCCTCAGCTTGGCTGGCCTGGTGTCAAGTCTCCTCCTGGATTGCCTCTGGCCATAATGGTGTACTATTAAGTTTTTAAAAAATAGGACATATGGTACATATGGTGAAGGGGGAACTGTGAAAGGGGAAATTCTTCGGAATGTAAACAAAGAATATAGAAAATTTTAAAAAAGAAGAAATATAGGCATGAATTTTGCAGACAAAGCTATGGAATTTGGTAATATCATTGGGAGTGATAATCCAGACCCAAAAGTGCATGAATGCTATGGACTAATTTATATGTCGATATGGAAATCTGCAACCTGCATTCTTCAAGAAGTGTGGTGTGGGAATCTTGAGGATGTGATAGAGACCTGGGTTAGGGGTAATACCCACATATTCTATTAGATTGACTTTTGCTGTGGCTTATAACATTGGACTTATAGAACCCAAAACGACTACCTCCTGAAACCAGGCTGGAAACCCAATAGTGGCACACTTATCCATCCACAAAACCTTTGACCCAAAATTTATCTTCCACCCAGCAGCAGACACAGATGGATAAAGCCACATACATCCAAACACTGAATGGAGTTTGTGGACTTTTATGGACAAATGGCTGGAGTGAAGGCCTTGAATGATTAGGTACTCCATACAAAGATCAAAAATCCTCAACTGACATGAACTCTTGGGTCTCTCAGCTGCTGGTCCACCATTCAAATTGCACACACAGGCTGAACCTGCCTGTGCTCACACATATGTACTAGATGTAAAGCTCTGACATTGTATAGATTCCATTGTGTTTATTGTCAGTTATATCAGTGATATCAGCGTAGACTTACTGGGCAGGAGAGAACATTCACATAAACATTATTTCCAGTGACAATAAGGATCATTGACATCAAAGTGGTTACAGGTGAGAGCACATTTCTCTGGGAGGATGGATCATCAACATCAATAGTGAATCTTGTGGTAATAATGATCTTTTACTAAATATGGTCTACATTGAGGGTCCTATGCATGCATTGGAGAATTCACCATAGCTTTTTGTGACAGGCAAGATCTCACTAATTTCTATGGCCACCTTCTTGATTCCTTATGACAGCAGGCAGTACTATTATCACCATAGATCCTTGTGTCCTTTCTCTAGCTCCTTGAGTGTGGACACTTCTCAGTTCAATGGCTGGCTGAGAGTGTCAGCCTCTGTATTTGTCATTTACTAGCAGAGTCTCCCAGGTGACAGCTCTGTCTGACTCTGATCAGCCAGCATCTTTGGGAATCCACAATAGTGCATGGGTTTTGTAAATGTATATAGGGTGCACCCCTGCATGGGGTAGACTCTGGATGATCTGTTACTCACGCTTTGATCAATATCTTGTCTTTCATCCATTTCTGTGGGTACTTTTTTCCTTTTTTGAAAAGAACAAATGATTTTTGTGTTGTTTTTCCTCTTTCTCACACACCATTGATATGTGAATTGTTTCATGGTTATTCTGAACTTCTAGGCAAATACATACTTCTCAGTGAGTGCATAGCACAGCTATTCTTTTCTGGGGGGTTACCTTACTCAGGATGATATTTTCCAGTTCCATCCATTCACCTAAAGAATTTTATGAATTCATTGTTTATATTGACTGAATGGTACTCCCCAGTGTCAATTTACCACATTTTCTCTATCCATTCCTCTGTTGAAGGACACCTGTGTACTTTCCAGTTTTTGGTTCTTATAAATAAGGGAGCTATGAACATAGTGGAGAATGTGTCCAGATTTAAAGCAGGAGAATCCTCTGGGTATAAGCCCAAAAGTGGCATAGCAGGGTCCTCCTGTAGTATTCTGTTGCTTTCTCAGGAACCACCATACTGATTTCCAGAGTGGTTATGCTAGCTTGCAATCCCATGAGCAGAGGGTGAGTGTTTCTCTTTCTTGACATTCTCTCCAGCATCTCCTATCTCCTGAGAACTTTATCATAGTCTTTATGACCAGTGTATGGTGAAACCTCAGGGCTGTTTTGATTTGCATTTCCCTGATGATTAAAGATATTGACCATTTATTCAGGTGTTTCTCAACCATTAAGGTGAGTCATTGCTCAGGTGAATTTTTTTTTAGCTCCTTACCCCATTTTTAATTGGGTTATTTGGTTTTGTAGTGTGAATCTTCTTGAGTTCTTTGTCTGTTTTGTGTATTAGCCCTCTGTCAGAAGTAGAATTGGTAAAGATCTTTTCCCAGTCTATTATTTGCCACTTTGTACTGTTGGCATTTTCCTTTGCCTTACAGAATCTGTAATGTAATGTGGTTCCATTAATCAATTCTTGTTCTGAAGGCATAGGCAATTGGTTCTCTGTCCAGGAGTTTTTCTTGGTTTCTCCATCTATGGTGATTGAGAGTTTTTCTGGGTATAATTGTAGCTGGCATTTTTGTTCACTTAGAGTTTGAATGAGATTTGCACAGGATCTTTAGTGTTTCATCATCTCTGGTGAGAAGTCTGGTGTAATTCTGAAAGGTCTTCCTTTGTATGTTACATGGCCCTTTTCCCTCTCTGCTTTTAATATTCTTTCTTTGTTACTACATTTTATATTTTGATTGTTATGTGCTAGGAGGCTTTTCTGTTCTGGTCCAATCTGTTTGGACTTCTGTAGACTACTTGTATGTTCATGGGCATCCCTCTGTTTAGGTTAGGGAAGTTTTCTTCTATAATTTTTTGATATATTTTTTATTCTCTATATTTTTTTGTTTACAGTCCAAAGGCTTTCCCCTTTCCCAGTTCCCCCCTCACCATATGTCCCATAAGTCCTCTTCGCTCTGCCCATTCACAAATCAACCCCCCCCCCATTCTGATACTCTCCTACAAAACTGGATCCAGTCTTTTCAGGACCAGGGTCCTTTCCTTCCTCCTTCTTGGGAATCTTGTGATTTACTAATTGTGCCTTGAGTATTCAGAGCTTTTGGGCTCATTAATATCCACTTATCAGTGATTGCATCTCATGTGTATTCTTTTGTGATTGGGTTAACTCACTTAGGATGATATTTCAAGGTCCAAACATTTGCCTACAAATTGCATGAATTCATTATTTTTTTAATTGGATATATTCTATATTTACAATTCATTTCCCTTTTTCTGGTTCCCCACCCCCAAAGGTCCCACATGTCCTTCTCCCTCCCTCTGCTCCCTCATCCACCCCCTCCCACCTCCCTGTGCTTGTACTCCCCCACAATGATGCTTTGGTCCATTCTAGCACCAGTGTCCACTCCTTTCTTCTTGTCAGACATCACTTGGTATGTGATTTGTGCCTTTGATGTTCCAAGATTCTAGGCTAATATCCACTTATCAGTGACTGCATACCATGGGTATTCTTTTGAGACTGGGTCACCTCACTTAGTATGACGTTCTCCAGCTCCATCCATTTCTCTAAGAATTTCATGAATTCATTATTTCTAATGGCTGTTGAAGGTACTTACTAGCCAATAAAGTGTCACTCTCTTTCTATAATCCTTAGGTTTTGGTGTTCTTATTGTATCCTGGATTTCCTGGATGACTTTGGACACACTTTTTGCATTTTGCATTTCTTTTACTGTTGAGCCAATGCTTTCTATGGTATATTCTGCACATTAGATTCTCTCTTCTATCTCTTGTATTCTCTTCTTGATGTTTGCATCTATGACGACTGAGTTCTTTCTAAGGGTTTGTATCTCCAAATTTGTCTCCCTTTGTGATTCTATTTTCAATTTCTGGTTTTATATTCTGGATGGATTTGCTCAGTGTTTTTTACTTGTTTGTTTGTGTTTTCCTATAATCCTTTTAGGGATTTTTGTGTGTTCTCTATCAGGACTTCTGTCTGTTGACCCAATGTTTTCTTGCATTTCTTTAAGGGTTTTTTGTTTGTTTGTTTGTTTGTTTCCACTATGTGACTTTCTATCTGTTAACACATTTTCTCCTGTTTCTTTAAGTGATTTTTGTGTTTCCTTCTGAAGGGATTCTAACTTTTGACTTATGTTCTCCTGAATATTTTTAAGGGAGATATTTATGTCTTCTTTTAAATCCTCTATCAGCTTCATGAGGTGTGATTTTAAATCCAGGAATGGTGTATGGGGGCATACAGAAGTTGGTTTTGTTGGACAACTTGGTTCACATGGACACATGTTGATTTTGTTTCTGTCAGTGATTTTCTTGTTTGCCTTTTGCCATTGAGTTATCTATGTTGTTAGCTGGTGTTGCTTTCTGTGACTGTGGATTCTCTGTGCTACTTGGAGAACCATTCTCCCTGTGTACACAAGTATGTAAGTACTTCTGTGAGAACTTCCTTCTCTTATTTGTATTTGGGTATGTATCTATGTGGCCCAGATCAATGCAGGGTACAGACAGCAATTCATATTATTTGAACACTATATTCATTAATGGCAAAAATTAGAAAAAATATTTGCTTTTCAAATTCAATAAATAGGTAGGAGGACAACTTGATCTGACAGGTGGGTTGGGGGTGAGGGTGGGGGTTAAAGGACTTAATCCCTGAGGGCCAGCAGAAAGAATGGGAAGTGACAACTTCAGGAGATTGGAGGTTTTGGGAATCCCCCAGAATGCACCATAAACATGTGAGGTTAGAGACGCACAGAAATAAAAGGGAGGGACCTTAGATGAAATGCTGCACAGTAGGGAGAGGGAACTTACAGAGCCTACCTCCAGCAGGAAGACAGAGTTTCAAAGGAGGGAAAGGGGACCATCCTACATTCATACCTCTGATCCAAAATTGTTTCACTCTGAAAAAAATTACAGGGGTGGAAATGTAGAGATATGAGAAGAATACAAGGTCCAATGACATTCAAAATGGGATACAGTAGAAGAGGAGGTCCAAGGACTGGCACTCTTAAAAAAAGGCTCACAAAAAGGAACATAGCATGACAGCATTCTGTGCATTCCAACATGCAGCTGTAGGACTATGATGCAGGTATTTGAACCCCACCAACGTACAGAAGCATCTGACTCCTACTGTTGAATTAGGGAAAGCTAAATCAAGCTGAAGGGACCTGTAGTAGAACTAGTCAGCTCAATGAATCTGGACCACCGGTATCTCTCAAACTCTGGACCACCTTATATGCAACATATACTAGCTAATATGAGGCCCTTAGCACACATACAATAGAGGACTGCACAGTATGTATACATTCTGAATTAATGCAGCTATTCCATGGGAAAAGGGAAGCCTCATGGAGATTATAGGTCTGTTGTGGAAGGGATAGGGACATCCATGTGTGGACAGTGGGAGGGCAAGAAATATGTCATGTGGAACAGTAAGAGTGGAACAGTGTTCCGTGGAGTGTTGAATAAAATGTGAAGCGAATAAAAATAATTAATTAAAATATTTATAAAATAGAGATTAAATATAATATTATTTGTATTTTTAGAATTCATTACAATCTTGTAATACTATAAAGAGTAAAACAATCTTATGATGTATAAATAAAATGAAGAAGTATTGAATTGATATAAAGATCAGCATTTGTCATATTTATCATTTTTTTTTAATTTTCTATGTTTTTGTTTACATTCCAAAGACTTTCCCATATCTTAACATAAAGCTACAGGTTTTTAAAGTAACATTAATATATTTTGTAACACATATTTCATAAATATCAAAAATTTAATGACATTCAAATCATTCTGCTCCTAATTTAAAACAGCAAAGAACATCATCACTAGGTCATAGTTGCAACCTAGTAAATGGTAAAAGAATTTTATCAACTCCACATCCCACAGAAATATTATATCCAACAAACAAAAGGAAATCAAAAAACTAGATATTAAAACATCTAAAATGTTATTAGGTGGATTACAAATATAAACACATTATTCTCAGTATAGGAACCCAATGTGTGTGAGAGACACTTAAAGTAATTGTCAATCGTTCGCCATAATGTAAATGCAAATCAAAACTTAAATTCCCTCTTATGTGTGGAAGAATGGACAAGATCAATAACACAAGTGACAGCTCAAGCAGTTGAGAATGTAGAGCTGGTGGGAGTGAATTCTTTTACACCCAGTAGAGAAATCAAAATGCAGGTTCCTCAAAAAATTGAAAATTGATCTAATTCAGAATCAAGATATACTGCTCTTGGGCTTATACCCAAATGACACTTGAGTGTACCACAAGGACACAGCTTAACTCTGTTCATTGGGAATTTATTCATAATAGCCGGGAACTGCAAATGACCTATATAACACTCAATTGATTATTGGACAAAGAAGATGTGGTACATTTACACAAAGAAGGACTACTCAGTGGTTAAAAATTGATAACAAGTCATTTATAGGCAAATGCTTAGAATAAGAAAAGATTATTCTGAGTTAGGTAATCCATATCTAGAAACATATGCACTCACTTATAAGTATATGTTAGGTTTTAAGTAAATGATAATCAGGCTAAAATGCATAGACCCAGAGACGTTAGTTAGGTAGGGATGAAGGATGTAGGAGGGAAGAACAGATCTCTCTGGGAAAGGTAAGTAGGATTGGGTTTATGGGTAAGGTTTGAGCAAGTGAGGACTGTGGTGGAAGAGATCAGCTGTGGTTGATGAAATGTGGGGATCAGTGTGGGATGAGACAGCTGAAATTCATGCTAATATCTGCTAAGCAGTGAGTGCATTCCATGTATGTTCTTTTGTGATTGGGTCATCACACTAACTTCCACCCACTTGCCTAAAAATGTCATGAATTCATTATTTTTAATTGCTGAGTTGTATTACATAATGTAAATATACCACATTTTCTAAATCCACTCCTACAAAGAGGTACTTTAAAGCTTCTGGCTATTATAAATTGGGCTGCTACGAACATAGTGGAGCATTTGCCCTTATTACATCCTGTGATACCTCTGGGCATATTCCCAAGAGTAGTATATATCAGGGTCCTCTGGTAGTACCATGCCCTGTTTTCTGATATCATCAGACTGATTTCCAGAGTGGTTGTGCCAGCTTGCACCCTCACCAGCACTGGAGGTGTGTCTTTCTCCAAATCCATTCCAGCACCTGCTGTTACATGAGTTTTTGATCCCAGACATTTTCACTGGTGTGAGGTGAAATCTCAGGTTTGTTTTGATTTGCATTTCCCTGATGACTAAGTATGATAACTTTTTTGTTTCTTTGTTTTTTGAGAAAAGGTTTCTCTATGTAGCCCTGGCTGTCCTAGAACTCACTTTGTAGACCAGGCTGGACTCCAACTCAGAAATCTGCCTCCCAAGTGCTGGTGTTAAAGGTGTACACCACTACTGCCTGGCTAGCATGTTAACTTTTTAGGTGCCTCTCAGCCATCCAATATTTCTCAGGTGAGAATCTTTGTTTAGTTCTGTACCACAACTTATAATGGATTTATTTCATTCTCAGGAGTCTACATTTCTTGAATTCTTTACATTTCCTGGACATTAGCCCACTGTCTGATGTAGGGTTGGTACAAATCTTTTCACATTTTGTTGGTTGCCAATTTCTCCTTTTGACAAAGTACATTGACTTACAGAAACTGTGTAATTTTATGATGTCCCATTTGTCAATTCATGATCTTATAGTATAAGCAATTGGTCTTCTGTTCAGGAAAATATTGCTGGTGTCTGTGTGCTCAAGGCTCTTCTCCAGTCTCTAATCTGTTAGATTAAGTGTGTATGGTTTTGTGTGGATAATAATAATAATAATAATAATAAAGATAATAATTATATATATATATATATATATATATATATATATATATACACACACATATATAATTGGTTCCCAATAAAGAAATTCAATATAGTTTCTTATTCCCTTAATGTGGTGATTTGTATTAGAATGAAATCCATTAGCTCATTGGTTTGGAAAAAACAATGTTCTCCAGATGTTGGTGCCGTCTGTGAAATATTAGTAAGAGTGTTGGACATGGTGTGCTTCTGGCAAAGCCCTTGCGGGTTCAATACACCCAGGCCCGTTTGCTCTCTGCCTCGCACTTGGATTTGAGATGTGAGTTCTCAGCTGTATCTGCCACTCTGTCTTCACTGTGCCATCTGGAAGCAGAAACCAGAGAAGTCCCTTCTCTTCTATATGACCATCCTCGTGGGATTATCCCAGCAACAGAAACACAGTCTTCCTGTGGATAGTCCTTAAACATGTCAAGGCACTGTTTACTCTCTTTTTGTGGTCACTGTTACAACCAATAGTTTACATGTCAACTTGATGTAAACTAAAGTTGTATGAGAAGGGAACCTCAATTGTAACACCTCCACTGGATTGGCCAGTGGACAATCTGGTGGTACATTTTATTTTTTGTCTAATGATATGGGAGGACCACACTCACTGTGGGAAGTGCCACCTCTAGCATGGGGTTCCTGGGTATCATAAGAAATCAGGCTGACGACACAATGAAGACCAGGCCAGTTTGTAACACTCCCCATGACCTCTGCTCCTTTTCCTACCTCTAGGCCAGTGTCCTGAGTTTCTTTATGATGTTTGCTCATAAAAGCTGAAAGAAATACTTTCTTCTCCAACTTGCTTTTGTTTGCTTTATCACAGCAATAGAAATTGGTAACAGCCCACAAAATAGTATTATTGTATGTCTGGCCAGTTTATTTGAGGTGGATTGTGATAGTATTTGGACTTTGAGAGGACAAAGCCATCACATGGGTATTCATCCTGTATACAGTCAGCAAACACAGACACTATTATGGATGCTAAGCAAAGCTTGCTGACAGAAGCATGATGTACCTGTCTCCTGAGAGGCCCCGCCAGAGCCTAAAAAATACAGAGATATATTCCCAAGAACAACAACAACAAAAACAACCATCATAAGCAGACAGGAGGATGTAATCTCTCACAATTGTTCAACTTTATTTTAGTGAAAAGGAGCCATAGATAGTACAAAATGAACATATTTGTGTTTCAATAAAAATTCCAGTTCCAAATTATGTAGGCAGACTGTGTTGGTAGTCACCTATTGCTAGAGAGGGAAATATTAGAAAATGTATAAAATTTTGTTACATGCTCATGACTTCTTTTTGGTTTAAGTGAAGGTTTAAAGTACAGAAATCATGCTGGCTTAGTAAAGTGGTGGTTGTAGATCATTCTCCATGATCCATGGCCTTGCTTGTCTCAGGAAGTTGGCTAGACCCTACAACAACCTCTTCATTAAATCAACACCTTTACTAGACATATCCTAAATATTTGTCTTTAAACACACACATAAGTGTAGTTCTCATCCCTCACCCCACAAATTTGCTTTTATAACAGAGAAATTCAATTAATGAAGCATGAATCTCAAGGCCTGCATGAGTTTACAATGTGTGTTAGTGTGTGTGTGTGTGTGTGTGTGTGTGTGCATTTGCATGTATGTGTGTCTGTGAATGTGTGAGTGTTTGTGTTTGTGTATGTGGGTCTGTTTCTATATGTGTACAGAGGTTTGGAAAAGAGTAGATATGGGGAAATTATCAGAATTTGTTGTATGTCAAAGAATATACATTTAATAAAAGGAAGGAGAAATAAAATAATATTTATCTGAAAAAAAAATTAAGGAAGAAAATCCTTTCCCCAAAAGCACACTATGCAATCTGATTCCAGTAAAGTGAGTTTGTTACCTGATCCTGCTGTCTAAGGGAATTTCAGAATTTGCCCATTAAAGCAAAAGTGCTTTCTATGTCCTCTACCATTAAAAAATGTTCTCACATCATGTCCTACATTCCAAAGCAGATTAAATGAAACCAAAATCTCCCAAATGAGCCTCACACTGCTCATTCCTGCCAACGAAGAGATGTTGTGTAAATTTGGTTTTGTCATGGAATATCTTGTTTTCTCTGCCTATGGTAATTGAGTGGTTTGTTGGGTATCCTGCAGATGGCATTTCATTTCTCTTAGTGTCTGTTTAACATCTGCCCAGGATCTTCTAACTTTCATAGTCTCTGGTGAGAAGTCAGGTGTAATTCTGATAAGTCTCCCTTTGTATGTTACTTGGTTTTTCCCTGTTATTGCTTTTGATAGTCTTTGTCTGTCTATTGAATTTGGTGTTTTGATTATTATGTAACTGGAATAGTTTCTCTTTTGGTCCAATCTATTTGGAGTTCTGTAGGCTCTTTGTTCATGGACATCTGTTTTTGTTTGTTTATTTGTTTTTGTTGTTGTTGTTGTTTTATAGGGTAGGGAAGTTTTCTTCTATAATTGTTTTGAAGAAATATACTAGGCCTTTAACTTGGGAGTCTTCCCTCTTGTCTATAACTATTACCCTGAAGTTTGGCCTTCTCATCATGTCCTGGCCTTCCTGGATGTTTTGGGTCAGAAGTTTTGGAGTTTTCTATTTTCATTGACTCTTGTATCATTGTTTTCTATGGTATCTTCTGCAATACAGAAAACTCTTCTTGCCCTTGTATTCTGTTTATGATGCTTGCATCTATGACTTATAATCTCTTTCCAAGTTTTCTAGCTCCCGAGATGCACACATTCTGATTACCTTTTCTAATTCCATTTTTAGATAATGGATGGCTTTGTTCAATTTCTTTACCTTTTTTTTTGTACTTTCTTGCAATTCTTTAAGTGATTTTTGTGTTTCCTATTTAAGTGCATCTACCTGTTTACCTGTGTTCTTGCATATTTTCTTAAGGGAGTTATTTATGTCCTTAAAGTCTTCTCTCATCATCATGAGATGTGATTTTTAAATCCATATCTTGCTTTTCTTGTATATTGGGGGTGTCCAGCACTTGCTGTGGAGGGGGAATCAGATTCTGATAATGCCAAGTAATCTTGGTTTCTTATGGTATGCTCCTTCTCCTTGCCTGTCTCCATCATGTTATCTCTGGCGTTAGTCTTGCTATCTCTGATTTGAGCTTGCCTGTCCTGTGGGACTGAAAGCCTGTGAGTCTGTGATCTTAGGTGTGTCACCACTCCTGAAGAGACCAACTCTCTCCTGGTGAGGTTTAGGTGCAGATGGCTCTAGGACAGTCTTAGCTCCAAGGTGCAGATGGAGACAGGAAGGATCCTGTCCCCATCTGCTCCCCTGTTGCTGTACTCATTGTGACCCTGGCCTGTCCCATCTTGGACAATTATTGGAGGGAAAGTGATCATCTCACTTTTTGGCTTATTAGAGAGAGCTCAGCTGGGAGATCAGCTCTCTCCTGACAGCATTTGTGTGTGGTGTCTACGGGAGAGCCTCAACTCCAGAGTACAGATGTAGCTGGTTGAATCAATTTTCTTATGACCCAATTTCATTCTTTGTGGCTAAACAGAATTACATTTTATATGTGTACAATGATTATTGTACATTCATCAGTTCATGGATATTTAGTCTTAGTTTATAACCTAGCTCTTTAAAGTAGTTCTTAAATAAATAAATAAGCATGTGTGAGTATCTTTGGGGATCTAATAATCTCTGTGGGTAAACATAACCATAAAAGGGAATTTTACTGCATCAGCATGAGCAAAATTATAATAGGTTCTCTCTTTTAACTGATGAACTCCCCGTTCATGAGCCTCTACAGTTTCATTATTAAGCATTGCAGTCCCTCATGTAGATCAAATCTCAAACCCTCTAAAAGTACATGCTTACCTCATGATAGTTGTGTAACCATAGCAACAGTGGGACGATCTTGACTGTCAAGGCAGTGTTATAGCGTGCTGTTCCCAGCAGTGGGTATGACCATGGCTGACTTTTATCTCCCCAAGCACTCTGAATAGTATATTCTGACAGTATAAAAGCTAGCCAGAAGGGAGATAGTTTTCTAGTCTCTTTGAGATGGAGATTAGTTAAATGGTATTATGCTGTTATGATTAGGATTTTACCTTGGTGTGTAACCAAGGACAGTCATGAAGTTGTGTTATTTTGAAAACTGCTGAGGCCTCCAAGGCCAGTTCTTCAAGAAGAGGTGTCTCACTCTTAGTACTATGGACATTTTTTTTTGTAATTCCTGTCAAGGAGAGGTGTCTTGCTCTTACTACTGTGGATTTTGTTTAGTAATTCATGTCTTTGAGGAGTGGACTTACTGATGCATGCTGGGTATTTATTTAAAATCTTTGTGAAGTTACATTTGGAAATCATCTAAGATGTGAGTCTCATGAATTCATTTTCATACATCCAGAGATGTTTTAAATTGTCACACTATTCCCTCTAATCCCTCATACTCTTGACAACCTTATTACTATTTTAACTATATTATACATCCTTTTACTTTCATATTCCAAGGCTTTTACTCTTTATTGAATTATGTTTATTTGGTAATCGAATTGAAGGCTTTGATACAGGTCTCAGTGATCCTTGCTCCAATTATCACCCCCTTAAACCCAGGTTAATTCACATTTCCTTCTTCCTATCTAAATAAGCCTTTCAATCCACAAGCCCCAATATTCAAATGTATTATAGAATTCCCTGTACTTGAGGATGCAAGTACTTACATGCATCCTCCTAAAAGCCCCTTCTAACCTTCTACAGAGCAGAGATGTAACTATGTATCTTTAAAGAATATATCAATACCAGAACAGGAAGTGAAATGAATATAAGTGTTTCAAAAGTGGGAAGAAACTGAGAAATATGAATGACACTTAGAAGAGAAAAGCTATCAATAGCTCATTACTAAAAAAAAAAAAGAATTTGGAATTTAGACTAAGAAATATAGTTTAATGAACTCTAAATTGGCAAATTTCTGCTATAGAAGTTATTTTAACACTAAAAACTGACAACTATGTTAAAGAATGGATATTCTTTTATAGATTTTTGAGTTAAAATCTGAAATATCCTATGATTTCATGATAATTCATCTAATTGTTTTTAATTGAGAATATATTCATGTTTACATATTTATCATATAAACAGAGACACGGAAATCATCCTCAAGGATTTTAAAGAAAATATTGGTTTTCAACAAGATGAAGAATATTTTTAATTAATTTTGAAAAATATTAGAAAACACTAAAATCAAAGTAAAATGTGAATTAATATGAATATAGTTGTAACATAAAATTTGAGGAGGAAATTTTACTCATGTGGGATTTGCATTTATATTTATATATTTTAAAGCAGACAATACTGTCGCATAAAGCTAGAGTTTTACATATACATATATATATATATAATGTATGTATACACACACATATATGTATGTATGTATGTATGTATGTATGTATAACATGAATTGAATGTGCTTGGCCTAGATAGTTGCATTAATAGGATATGTGTCCTTGTTGGAATAAGTGTGGCCATGTTGGAGGAAGTGTGTCACTGTGGAGGTGGGATTTGAAATATTCCTCCGAGCTTCGTGGATGTTAGACTTTTGTCTGTCTTTGGGTAAATAAATATAGAATTCTCATCTCCTCCTGTACTATGACTGCCTGAAAGCTGTCAAGTGCTCACCTTGATGATAAGGCACAGAACTTCTAAATCTATAATCCAGCCCCAGTTAATTGCCCTGTATTAGTGTTGCCTTTGTCAAGATGTCTCTTCACAGCTCTAAAACCCAAATAAAGCCAATGTGGAAGGATTTAACATAAGAAGTTGGAGAAAATGGGCACTTTTTTTTAGACAATGATGTACTAGATTGATGTTGTCTGGTGGACTTTAGAGGTAGAATACAAAAGGTGTCTAAGGTGGGAATAGAAAATACTTAATTATAAAAAAAATATTAGAAATTTGTAAAAGGAAAGAGGGAATTGGGAAAGAAGGAGACTCATGGGATAAAAGATGAAATCAGATCTCAATTGTAAATCACAGTGTTGTGGTGTGAAGATGCATCATAATTAGGATTTATGTGCATATTGGAAAGGCAGGCTTATAAGATAAAATATATCATTGTGTATCTCAATAAAGGTGAAACTTTGATGTTCATGATATTCTCAAGTATAGGCAGGATGGTCAAGATGATCATCCCAGTGGCCTGTGCGAGGGAGTCTCCTGTCCAGATGTAGGACACTTTGCTCTACTAGAACAATGTCTTCCTAGATGGGGCTCCATCCTTCCTCCCTGAGTGATAATAGAAGGAATAGATTCAATAATTCAATGGGTAAGATACCACCTAGTTAAGCTTGGTATTTACATTTTTGCAAAGAAGCATGAGATATATCAGGTTAGTTAGTATTTTGACTGTGTTACTCTTTTCATGTGTTCATAAGGGAACGTGATTGTGTTTAAATTGCCTAGTGATGGATTGGGATGGTTACTCTCAATGTTCAACATGATTACATCTCAAATGAAGTAAATCCAGAAATGGAAGGCACACCAGTGATCCAATTCTTGAGTCTCAAAAACAAAGAATTTGATACAAAATGATAAAGTGGGAGGACACAGGTTTAGATCCAGACATAGAAGCATATTAGACATGTACAGCTTAGGTACAGGCATGGTAGTACATATCTTTAATCACAGGAGAAAGCAGGATGTAGATTTCTAAATTCCCTTCTATCATGTTACAGAATAATTTCCAGGTAAACAAAAGATTAGGTCCAGATATAGTGATATACGACTTTAATCCCAGTACTCAGATGTGAGAGCCATAAAGTACTAAATTCAAGATCTATCAAGTTAAAGAACTACAGTTCTCATTCCATTACAGCCATCCTTATAGTGAGGAAACCATTGAAAACAGGAAGCTTGTATAAATGTAATGGGACTAGGGGGAAAACTTCCTACTCCAACATCCAATAGAATGTGTAAGATTTTGGAATGTGCCCAGCATTTGGATTGAAAAATAGAACAGAGTGCTGGTACAACATATGCTGCTTAGCTAGAGCTTAGAATATGCCAGTGATTAAGACCAGCATAACTGATGTAAAATATTTTGGGAATTGTTACCAGATAGCAGAAAGAAGCTGTAATCCAGAGAAAGACCTCCTGCTGGCAGCCAGGAATTATGTTAGAATCGGCCAGGTGGTGATGGATTTGAAAGAAGGAAGGAAGGAATAATGAATAGCAGTTGAGACTTGCCACTGTGGGATGTCAGGAAATATCAGTGGAGAAAGCTCAGCTTCAGTGACAATTGAAGATTCAAGACTGAAGGGTTTTTGAAATGAAGCTGATGCTTGGAAACTTGATGATAGTTCACAGGTGACACTTGGTGTCAAGTACTACCATGTTGCAGCAGAAGATGCCACTTTATTTGAGTGGTTCCATGGGATTACCACCAAGGACAGAAGCAACCATGGAGTGAAATTATCCAGATCCAAATGTGAAACAAAGAGAAGAGTTGGAGGAGTGACTCAAGCCCTTTGTATATACCCAGAGAATCATGCCTGAACCCTATTAGACACCTGCTAAGTAAAGATGCAATGTGGGAATGAGAACAGCCTTAGTGAAAGAAGTACATAATAGTTTAGAAAACTGAAAGAATACAGGATCTACTATTCCACATTGATTTTATAATGGAATACAGTTATTGCAATGTATGAATCTTAAAAGAGCCTTTAACTTTAAAACACTGTTAAGACTGTGGTAGACTATGGGGAGTTTTATTTAATGTATTTTGTGTAAGGTTATGTGTAGGTATAGCCCCCATGCACTCAGGAGGTTGAAGAAGCTTATGGGTTCCAGGGAGTGGAATGTGGTTGATTGACTATGCTTACCCCATTAGAAGTGTGGAATAATAAGACATATTCATATTTGGGTAGGTGTAGCTTTCTTACAGGAAGTATGTCACTGAACGTCACAATGGAGGTGGGTCTTGACTTTTTATTGAAATTCTCATATCAGGGCAGAGGGTTCTAGAGGGTCCTCCTGGCTGGCTCTGGGAGAGACTTCTGTCTGCCTTTGGGTCAAAATGTAGAACACTTGGCTTCTATACCAACATATATTCCTGCATAATACTGTACTTCATGCCATGATGAAAACAGAAGGAAGCTCAAAAACTGTAAGCCAGCCTCAATTGAATGTCTTCCTGTATAAGAGTTGTCTCAGTGGAGCTCTATATGGCAATGAAACCTTTACTAAAACAGAAATGGATGCCACAGATTTGAATATTTTTTGAGATAGATGTGACCATGGTTTTGATTTGAGGAATGCAGAATTTGTGACGATGGAAAACAATGGGAGGAATTAAGTGGGGCTCAACTGGCCAAAGTGGTAAAGCATTGAAGACAGTTGTGCTGATATTTCAGCTGTGGAGGCATGGTTCAAGGGTCTTCAGAGGAATAGAAGTTTAGGATGTGGCTTAGAAACCCATTTTCATAGTAGTTGGTGAAGGGCTTTTTGCCCTTGTCTGAAGAGTCTGCCTGAGCATAAAGTAAAGTGATTTAGAAAGAGATTATCAAAGTCAACTCATTAAAATTTTGTCCAGTGCTTCAATCTTATGGGGCAGGTTTTATCAAATATACCAAACTGAGAAAGAAAAAATTACAAAATGTGTGGTTCAGAGATAAATGGAGAACCAGGAAGTAGAATAGAGCTAAATCCTGTGTTGATGGACATTAAATAGGATTAAGGGTGTCATAATATTGGGATAAGATCCCACCTAGCTTACTCTATATGCTTTTGTAATGAATCTAGAGAAAGTTACATCATTTTAGGCATTATTATGATCACCATAGCTTCCTGTGACAGGTAGTATCTCAATAAGTCCTATGGCCACCATCTTGATTCCTTATGACAGCAGGCAGTACTGTTATCACCATAGTTCTTTGGGTCCTTTCTCTAGCTCCTCGAGTTTGGAGACTTTGCTCAATTCAATGGCTGGTTGAGAGTGTCACCCTCTGTATTTGTTATGTACTAGCAGAGTCTCCCAGGTGACAGCTCTATCTGGCTCATATCAGCCAGCACCTGTGGGAATACACAATAGTTCTGTAAGATCCGAAAGAAAAAACCGGGTACTTCTGTACCCCCATGCCTCAGAAACCGGCACCCCAAACACTCACGAGAGACAGACCTGATGCAATTTCGCAAGAGGGTTTTAATATCCAGAGCTCTGGGGGGTTACTGTCTCCCCAGCAAGGTAAAGATGTAAGCCCGCCCAAGCTGGCTTGCCTTGGTCTTTTATAGACTTATAACAGAACCCGCCTACCACAAGCTTCTAAGACAATCAGTTCAAACCATCCGAACCTGAGCTCTCTGACAACCTATCACCCTCTCACTGAGGCCGGAAGAACTAGTTAAGTCATATCCGCTTACGTGGCCGCCACGCAGTGTCGCGCGCGCCCACCCTCCCCCACTAGCCTTGCGGATTCAAGTGCCCCCCACATGCCCAGGCATGGGGGATTCCTAGCTTATAACCTTATCCTTTCATTCCCCACTTCCTGTCTTGTTAATAGTTCTAACCTTAGAAATAGGAGAATTAAAGGTCAGCCTCTTCTTGTCTCAGAAGGCTCTTATATTGCTGCCTAAGTACATAATCTGGACCGCGCACACCTGGTCCCTGATGAAGGCAACTAATCTATTGACTGTATAAGTCTAACTAAGAAACAGGAGCATTATCATTAGGGGTCCTATCAGGGCAGAAAACAGGGTGGTCAAGAATACAAGATAAGGGTCTTTTCACTGAGTCTTAAAGTTTCCCGCATGGTGGCATCTAATGTAGACCATATCTCCGACTTGGAAGCGATGTGGGACTTGTGGATCTCCTCCTGAGTAGGCCTCCGGGACCTCGATGCCTTATCCATTGGAGTGCCTCGAGCCTAGAGAGCAAAGGTCCAGTCTCTGTGATCAATTTGGTGAGGATCTCTTTCACCAGGGTTCCAGCAACTGTTTCTGAAGCCTTCTTTGACAGATCCAGTAACCTGTCTGGAAGCAGCGAGGAGTCTCTGACATGCCTAGAGCATTAAAGCGAACAGTTTGAGCCAAATCTCATGTTGTGCTACACCTCTCGGGAGGACCCAGTAGATGACAAAGAAATTGGGGTAACAAAGAAGATTAAAATGGCAAGGACTATTCAGAAACAAGGGGAGAGGCACCACCCAGCCTAAACCAGTCTCCAAGGTCAATTTAGTTAAGGTCTCTCATAGAGTTTTGTTTATTTTCTCTAGCTGTCTTGAGCCCTGGGGACAGTACATCCAATAACGTTTCCAATTAGTCCCCAATATCTGTCAATTTCTGACTTACCTTAGAAACAAAAACAGAACTATTGTCTGATCCAATTACCTTGGGCACTGTGAAACTTGGGAAAATTTCTTTTAACCCTGGCTGCTGTTTCCTGCCTGCTAGGGGAAGTCTCAATCTATCTAGATTAACTATCTACCAGTGCTAGAAGACATTCATGACCATACTTTCCTGCCTTATCTTTTATAAAACCTCTATATACTCTAGGTTGTTCTCTTCTAGGTCTTCTGCCTTATTTACTCTTTGCTGCATAAGCATTCACTCGCTGGCATACCTTACACTGTTTTATTGATCCCTTAAATGAGTTCATGTGTGCATTTGCCCTGGCGAGTCCTTGGCTTACTTTCTGGGGAGTATGATTCTCCCTTCTGTGTGCACCTTTCCTTGGTAATAGTTGGTCAGATGGCTATCAATCTCAGTCCTTCTTTTCTTCAGCATATGTTAAGTGAGGCTATCTCACTTTGTCCCATTTGTCAGCGGATGCCTCTCGCAGAACCACAACAAGTATAGGCTCCTGTATATCTATCCTTGGAGCCATTTGCTCTGCCAGGCTATTGCCCACTGAGTCTTTTCCCTTTTGACATCCTGGGCAGAGGGTGGTACTCACGGTTGTTGGCTTCATTAGGGCATCTAAGAGGTCCAAGATTTCATGTTGGTTTTCTCTGATGTGAGCAGTCCTTTTGGCATATACACCTGTGGACGTGGGCTGTGGCAAAGGCATACCTGTTATCCATGTGGATGTTGATTTTCTTGCTGTCTCCAAGTTCCGAGGTCTTGGTAAGGGCCATTAGCTCCACTTTCTGCGTTGACATGCCAGGGGGTAAAGATTCTTCTACCCAGATGCCGTTTGTGCTGCCCACCATAGCAGCACCTGCTTGTCCCTGTCCTTCATGGAGAAAATTGCTCTTGTCTGTAGCAACTTTCAGCAGGGGTCAGTCTCTCTTTTTGGGCCAGTTGCTGCAGCCCTTTGGACAGTAAGTATATCTGTCTTCCCCACCATTTTGGAGAGTATGCCTTGCTCCAACGGTTAGGAACATCCTGGGGTGACCTTAAATGAATGGGTTACCCATCCCATCCCTAGGTCCATTGTTCTTCCGGTAGTCCATGAACATATTTTGGTGCCAGTGGCTTCTCGGACCCTAGATCTTTTCTTGGAAACAGGGCCATTGGGTTGGAAGACCGTGTGTAAAGCCCCTGTGTCCATCAAGAACTGAGTGGGTTTCTCTTTCCCTCTCACAGTTATCCAGGGTTGGGGGAGGTGGTCAGAACACCCATCTCCCCTAGTCATTGTCTTTATCCAGGGATAACACCTTTGCCATTTGGGGCCACTTCTCCCAAAACCTGTGAGTTCTTGCTCCCAGCTTGTTAGGGCACACTCTGGCTTAGTGGCCTCTCCCTATAGTATGCACATTGATTCCTTTCTGCCTTTTAGCCAGGATTTTCTGTAGCTTCCTTCTCTCATTTTTTTTCTTTCTACTCTCTCTCCCTGTCTCAGCAAACTATACTAAATCTCTCGATAGACTTTTCTAACAACCTGCACCACCAAATCTCTCTACAGACCTTCTAAATAACTTGTACCAAATCCCTCTACATACTTTCTCAGCAAACTAAAGTCCTTCTAGTCTGGGGTGTATAGCAAAATGCTTCTGAGCTGCACTAGAAAGACTGTCAGTGACTCCTCTAGTCCCTGCTTTACATACCTTCGCCAAATCTGTGGGCTATCATGCCCTCAATACCTGCCAATGGAGTCTGGTGTAGTCCTTCAGGTGCCTCTTACCTTTCGTATGAGGGGGTATTCTTTTCTGGCTTCCTGTATTACAAATAAAACAGTCTCAAAGAGATTAATCAGTCTCTTGGGAATATGTCTTTAGTGAGGGTGTCACCGTGAATCAGGATAGGTGGTCTCAGATCTTCTGCTCCATTCTGTGGTCTTCTCTAAATATAAATTGAGCATAACATCCAATCTCTGTCAAACAGAACCTTTGTCATCTTTACTATCTTGAAAGACTATAAGAATTAACACCTGACTCATGTTTTGGCTATAAATTTTATATCACCTGAAAATCATTTCTGTAAACCTATATCAGCTTTCAAGATTAAAGAGCTTGAGCTGACTATGAGACTAACAGTTTTTATCCCCGTCAGAAATCCAAGAGTGACCAATATTAACTGAAAATATACAGAAAGCTTAACACACCTTTTAAGAATTAGCCAAATGTTAGAGATTGCTAAATACCTGAACAGTTTATACTTCAAAATGTTGAAACATTGATCTTTAGCCTTCTGGCACAAGAACATCTGACAGACTTAAAGAATCAGGAATTATTAAGTCATATAATAATCTATAGACACATTGAGTTTGTAAATGAAGAGAGGCAATCTCGTTGCTCTCTCTCTCTCTCTCTCTCTCTCTCTCTCTCTCTCTCTCTCTCTCGCCATAACAGAAGCAACTCTAATTAAAACATTGAAAACACCCTAATAAACTCAGAGCCTTATATTTTTGTATGGCCCCAAACTCATAGGCTTAAACATTTCAGATCTATAACAATAACAGCAGGAAAGGGCTGGGTGTAAATCCTGCATTTTTACATTTTTAGTATTTATACCAATGAAAACCTTGATTTTGTATCAAAATAAAATCAGTATCAAATAAGAATTTATGCCTTGAACATAATATAATTCTCAAAACAAGATTTTAGTGTCACCGAGACAGGTTTTTGCTTAATGTTTCAGAATCTAGTCTTCTAGAGGTCCCCCTTATTTTTGACCTCTTCCCCAGAGAAAAAATAAAACCACAGCTTAACAGTATATCTATTATAATAACTTAAACAATTTAAAATAAATGAAATAAGCCATCTGTAACTTAAATTCAGAATTTCTACATCCGCCACTTTGAGTGTCTTGTTAGAAATTATTTCCCCCACTAGGGGGCCTCACAGGTTAAATATTTTGTCTCTTGTTCTAACATGGCGGGCCGGAGTCAGGAGACCAGATCTTGGCGCCAAAGATCCTAACATGGCGGGCTGGAGTCACGCGACCCGATCTTGCCGCCAGACCCTAACATGGCGGGCCTGAGTCAGGCGACCCGATCTTGCCGCCACAGAGCCCACCATGGCGGTCCTTTCAGTCGGTCTAAATTCTTAACAAAATTAACAGTCGGTCTAAATCCCTATGCGTCAGTCATCTAAGTCCAAGAACACAAGACTATACAAAACACAAACAACGAAAACACAAGACTACAAAACAGAAATAATCACCACATAGACAGCCTGAAGCTGCCACCATCAGGCGTCTCAGTTTGCCTCTAGACAACCCAGTTTCAGATACCGCGTGTTCCCGCCAGTTGCAGGAAACAAATACAGAGAAGAACCCTATTCGGCTTCTCCAGCTTCCTCCAGACCCTGGAGGTTTCAATTGCCAGGCGGAACTCTCCGCCCCAGTCAGGCTTTTGACAAAACAGTGAAACAAACAGAAAACAGAACCAGATCAGAAAACCAGACGGCCGGGAGGGCATGTAAGTTCTCCAATTTAGAACTACCTTATCCTCCCGACACCCAGATGGGAACTTTCCAGGCGTCCCTGGATTTCCCCCTTCACTCAGGGACGTCTCCCCGAGTTACAGCCTGTGGCCTCCACTAGCACGTCTGCCTATACCACGGTCTCCTGGCCATCACGGTCCGAGGAGACAGCTGCATATCTAAAAGCGCGCATCTCATCAGATTCAGATCCCAGAACAGAACAGAACACTCAGGACGAACGAACAACATCACATCGGCCGGCCAGCGCACACACACACTTCAGAAGGGGTCCCCTTACCTCCAAGTTGTTTCTCGAGTGTGTAGGGGTGTCCGCATTTCCCGGCCCAATGCACCAACTGTAAGATCCGAAAGAAAAAAACGGGTACTTCTGTACCCCCATGCCTCAGAAACCGGCACCCCAAACACTCACGAGAGACAGACCTGATGCAATTTCGCAAGAGGGTTTTAATATCCAGAGCTCTGGGGGGTTACTGTCTCCCCAGCAAGGTAAAGATGTAAGCCCAGTGCAGACTGGCTTGCCTTGGTCTTTTATAGACTTATAACAGAACCCACCTACCACAAGCTTCTAAGCCAATCAGTTCAAACCATCCGAACCTGAGCTCTCTGACAACCTATCACCCTCTCACTGAGGCCGGAAGAACTAGTTAAGTCATATCCGCTTACGTGGCCGCCACGCAGTGTCGCGCGCGCCCACCCTCCCCCACTAGCCTTGCGGATTCAAGTGCCCCCCACATGCCCAGGCATGGGGGATTCCTAGCTTATAACCTTATCCTTTCAGTTCCTGGGTTCTGTAACTGTATATAGGATGAATCCCTGCATGGGGTAGACACTGGATGATCTGTCACTCATACTCTCTGCTCAAACTCTTGTCTTTGCATCCACTTCTTTTGGGTATTTTTCCCCTTTCTTCAAAAGCACAAAGGATTTGTAAGTTGTTCTTCCTCATTCTCACACATCATTTGATATGTGAATTGTTTCATGTGTATTCTGAACTTCCAGGAAATACCTACTTATCAGTGAGTGCATAACATTACTATTCTTTTTTGGGGGGAGTTACCTCACTCAGGATGATATTTTCCAGTTCCATGCATTCTCCTAAGAACTTTATGAATTCATTGCTTATATTGACTGAATGGGACTCCACAGTGTAAATTCACCACATTTTCTCTATCCATTCCTCTGTTGAAGGACAACTGGGTACTTCCCAGCTTGTAGCTCTTATAAATAAGGGGGCTATGAACAGAGTGGAGCATGTGTCCTTATTTCAAGCTGAAGAATCCTCTGGGTATCAGCCCAAGAGCGGTATAGCAGGGTCCTCCTGTAGTATTATGTTGTTTTCCCAGGAACCACCATACTGATTTCCAGAGTGGTTGTGCTAGCTAGCAATCCCATCAGCAGAGGAGGAGTGTTCCTCTTTCTACACATCCTGTCCAGCACCTGCTGTCTCCTGAGATTTTTACCATAGCCTTTATGAGCAGTGTAACGTGAAAACTCAGGGCTGTTTTGATTTGCATTTCCCTTATGATTAAGGATGTTGAACATTTTCTAGGTGTTTCTCAGCCATTCAATATTCCTCAGATGAAATTCTTTTCTTTTCTTTTTTAGCTCTTTACCCCATTTTTAATAGGGTTATTTGGTTTTGTAGTGTGAATCTTCTTGAGTTCTTTGTATATTTTGGATATTAACCCTCTGTCAGATGTAGAGTCAATAAAGATCTTTTCTCAATCTATTAGTTGCCTCTTTGTCCTGTTGGCATTTTCCTTTGCCTTACAGAATCTGTAATTTTATGTGGCACCATTACTCAATTCTTGTTCTGAGGTCATAGGCAATTGATTCTCTGTCCATGAAGTTTTCTTGATTTCTCTATCTATGGTGATTGAGCGTTTTTCTGGGTATAGTAGTCTTGGTTGGCATTTGAGTTCTCTTATAGTCTGAATGAGATCTCCACAGGATCTTCTAGGTTTCATCATCTCTGGTGAGAAGTCTAGTCTAGGTCTTCCTTTGTATGTTACATGGCCCTTTTCCCTCCCTGCTTTTAATATTCTTTCTTTGTTTACTACATTTAATGTTTTGATTGTTATGTGTCAGGAGGTGTTTCTGTTCTGGTCCAGTCTGTTTGGAGTTCTGTAGACTATTTGTATGTTCATAGGCATCCATCTCTTTAGGTTAGGGAAGTTTTCTTCTATAATTTTGTTGAAGGTACTTACTAGCCATTTAAGTGTAAACTTTCACTCTCTTCCTATAATCCTTAGGTTGGGTGTTCTTAATGTATCCTGGATTTCCTGGATTATTTTGTTTATACACTTTATACATTTTGCATTTTCTTTTACTGTTGAGTCAATGCTTTTTATGGTATATTCAGCACATTAGATTCTCTCTTCTGTCTCTTGTATTATATTCTTGATGTTTGCATCTATGACTTCTGAAGTCTTTCTAAGGGTTTCTATCTCAAAATGTGTCTGACTTTGCAATTCTTACTATTTTCTATTTCTGATTTTATATCCTGGATGGTTTTGTTCAGTTTTTTTTTTAGTTGTTGTTTGAGTTTTCCTGTAATTCTTTAAAGGATTTTTGTATTTCCTCTTTCAGGACTTCTGCCTGTTAACCCAATATTCTCTTGCATTTCTTTAAGGATTTTTTTGTTTCCTCTTTATGGGTTTCTATCTGTTAACACATATTCTCAGAGCTTCTGGGCTCATTAATATCCACTTATCAGTGATTGCAATTCATGTGTATTATTTTGTGATTGGGTTGACTCACTTAAAATGATAATTTCCATATCCAACCATTGCCTACAAATTGCATGAATTCATTATTTTTAATTGCTGAGTAGTATTCCATTGTATAAATACACCACATTTTCTGTATCCATTCCTCCTTTGAGGGATATCTGGGCTCCTTCCAATTTCTGGCTATTATAAAAAAGACTGCTATAAACATAGTGGAGCATGTGTCTTTATTGTATGCAGGGGAATCCTCTGGGTATATCCCCAGGAGTGGTATGACAAGGTCCTCTGTGAGTGACATGCCCAAATTTCTGAGGAACCACCAGACTGATTTCCAGAGCAGTTGTACCATCTTGCAATCCTACCAACAATGGAGGAGTATTCCTCTTTCTCCACATCCTTGCCAGCACCTGTTGTCTCTTGAATTTCCAAAGATTCCAAAAAAATGGAAGGAGAAGACCCTGGTCTGGAAAAGACTAAAACCAGATTTTTAGGAGAGTACCAGAACTGAGAAATGGTGGGGCAGTGGTGATTGGAGAATGGGCAGTGGGAAAGAGGACTTATGGAACAAATGGTGAGGCGTAGGAACTGAAAAGGGAAAAGACGTTGAAATGTAAACAAAGAATATAGAAAATAATAAAAAGAAAAAGAAAAAAAGGCCCCATTAAATCCAAGCAATTAAAAAACAGTTATTTCAAAACTCTCCTAGGGAGGAGAGGAAAGCAGAAGACGTCCTGCTTCCCTTAGATCCCATTGGAGATAATCTTATTTCTTGTTAGGATATTTGGATCTCTTTGGGATATCAAGTTCCCTCTCTGTCTATTGTCTGTCTTTGGCGCACCGAAATGTATAAGAAAACAAACAAACAACAACAACAACAACAACAACAAACAATATTCTCCTGTATTTCTTTTTTTTTTAACTTTTTTTTAAAAAAAAATTTTCTATATTCTATGTTTACATTCCAAAGGCTTTCCCCTTTCCCAGTTCCCCCTCCCTATGTCCCATAATTCCTCTCCCCCCCAACTATTCCCCAATCATTCCCCCTCCCCCCACGGATTCTCTACAAAACTGGATCCAATCTTTACATGCCCAGGGTCCTCTCCTTTCTTCTTCTTGGGAATCATTTGACTTGCTAATTGTGCCTTGAGTATTTAGGGCTTCTGGGTCATTAATATCCACTTATCACTGATTGCATTCCATGGGTATTCTTTTGTGATTGGGTTAACTCACTCAGGATGATATTTTCCAGGACTAACCATTTACCTACAAATTGCATGAATTCATTATTTTTAATTGCTGTGTAGTATTCCATTGTATAAATATACCACATTTTCTGTATCCATTCCTCTGTTGAGGGATATCTGGGCTCCTTCCAACTTCTGTCTATTATAAACAAGGCTGCTATGAACATAGTGGAGCATGTGTCTTTATTGCATGCTGGGGAATCCTCTGGGTATATGCCGAGGTGTGGTATGCCAGGGTCCTCTGGAAGTGACATGCCCAATATTCTGAGGATCCGCCAAACTGATTTTACCATTTGGCAATCCCACCAACAGTGGAGGTGTGTTCCTCTTTCTCCACATCCTCGCCAGCACTTGTTTTCTCTCGAGTTTTTAATCTTAGCCATTCTGACTGGTGTGAGCTGTAATCTCAGGGTTGTTTTGATTTGCATTTCCCTGATGACTAATGATGTTGAACATCTCTTAAGGTGTTTCTCGGCAATCCGAATTTCTTCTGGTGAAAATTCTTTGTTTTGCTCTGTGCCCCATTTTTTGATAGGGTTATTTGTTTCTTTGGGGTCTAACTTCTTGAGTTCTTTGTATATATTGGATATTAGCCCTCTGTCGGATGTGGGGTTGGTGAAGATCTTTTCCCACTTTGTTGGTTGCCGTTTTGTCCTTCTGACAGTGTCCTTTGCCTTACAGAAACTTTGTAATTTTATGAGGTCCCATTTGTCGATTCTTGATCTTAGAGCATAAGCTATTGGTGTTCTGTTCAGGAACTTTTCCCCTGTGCCCAAGTCCTCCAGGGTCTTCCCAAGTTTCTTTTCTAATAGTTTCCGTGTGTCTGGTTTTATGTGGAGGTCCTTGATCCACTTGGAGTTGATCTGAGTACAAGGAGATAAGGCTGGGTCAATTCCCATTCTTCTGCATGTTGACCTCCAGTTGAACCAGCACCATTTGTTGAAAAAACTATCATTTTTCCACTGGATGGTTGTAGTTCCTTTATCAAAGATCAAGTGACCATAAGTCTGTGGGTTAATTTCTGGGTCTTCAATCCTGTTCCATTGATCTGCTTGCCTGTTGCTATACCAATACCATGCAGATTTTAACACAATTGCTCTGTAGTACTGCTTGAGGTCAGGGATATTGATTCCCCCAGATGTCCTTTTATTGTTGATGATAGTTTTAACTATCCTGGGTTTTTTGTTGCTCCAGATGAATTTGAGAATTGCTCTTTCTAGATCTATGAAGATTTGATTTGGGATTTTGATGGGGATTGCATTGAATCTGTATATTGCTTTTGGCAAGATGGCCATTTTTACTATATTCATCCTGTCAATCAAGGAGCAAGATTTTTTCCATCTTCTGAGGTCTTCTTTGATTTCATTCTTCAAGGACTTGAAGTTCCTGTCATACAGATCTTTCGCTTGTTTGGTTAGAGTTACGCCAAGGTACATTATGTTGTTTGTGGCTATTGTGAAGGGTGTCATTTCCCTAACTTCTTTCTCAGCCTGCTTGTCCTTTGAGTACAAGAAGGCTACTGATTAGCTTCAGTTAATTTTATAACCTGCCACTTTGCTGAAGTTGTTTATCAGCTGTAGAAGTTCTCTGGTGGAGTTTTTTGGGTCACTTAAGTAACCTATCATATCATCAGCGAATAATCATAGTTTGACTTCTTCCTTTCCAATTTATATTCCTGTGACTTCCTTATGTTGTTTAATTGCTCTCGCTAGAACTTCAAGTACTATATTGAAAAGATATGGAGAGAGAGGGCAGCCTTGTCTAGTCCCTGATTTTAGTGGGATTGATTCAAGTTTTTCTCCCTTTACCTTGATGTTGGCTACTGGTTTGCTGTAGATTGCTTTTACTATGTTTAGGTATGGGCCTTGAATTCCTGCTCTTTCCAAGACTTTTAGCATGAAAGGATGCTGAATTTTGTCGAATGCTTTTTCAGTATTTAATGAGATGACCAGTGTTTTTTTTTTTTCTTTTAGTTTGTTTATGTAGTGAGTTACGTTGATGGATTTCCATATATTGAACCATCACAGCATCCCTGGGATGAAGTCTGCTTGATCATGGTGAATGATCGTTTTGATGTGCTCTTGGCAAGAACTTTATTTAGTATTTTTGCATCGATATTCATAAGAGAAATTGGCCTGTAGTTCTCCTTCTTAGTTGGATCTTTGTGTGGTTTTTGTATCAGGGTAATTGTGGCTTCATAGAATGAGTTGGGTAGTGTTCCTTCTGTTTCTATTTTGTGAAATAGTTTGAAGAGTATCTGTATCAGGACTTCTTTGAAGTTCTGATAGAATTCTGCACTAAAACTGTCTGGTCCTGTGCTCTTTTGGGTTGGAAGACTGTCTATGAACCCGTCTGTTTCTTTGGGGGTTATGGGTCTGTTTAGATGATCTATTTGATCCTGGTTTAATTTTGGTATTTGGTATCTGTCTAGGAAATTGTCCATTTCCTCCAGATTCTCCAGTTGTGTTGAGTATAGGTTTTTGTAGTAGGATCTGATGATTTTTTGAATTTCCTCAGTTTCTGTTGTTATAACTCCCTTTTCATTTTTAATTTTGTTAATTTGAATACTGTCTCTGTGCCCTTTAGCAAGTCTGGCTAGGGGTTTATCTATCTTGTTGATCTTCCCAAAGAACCAGCTCCTGGTTTTGTTGATTCTTTGTATGGTTCTCTTTGTTTCAACTTGATAGATTTCAGCCCTGAGTTTGATGATTTCCTGTCTTCTACTCCTCCTGGGTGAAATTGCTTCTTTTTGTTCCAGAGCTTTCAAATGAGCTATTAAGTTGCTAGTATATGCTCTCTCCAATTTCTTTTTGGAGACACTCAGGGATATGAGTTTTCCTCTAAGCACTGCTTTCATTGTGTCCCATAGATTTGGGTATGTTTTGCCTTCATTTTCATTAAATTCTAAGAATTCTTTGATTTCTTTCTTTATTTCTTCCTGGACTAAGGTATCATTGAGTAGAATATTGTTCAGCCTCCATGCATATGGAGATTTTCTGTTTTTTTTATTGTTTTGAAAAACACTCTTACTCCATGGTGATCTGATAAGAGGCATGTGATTAGTTCGATCTTTTTATATTTGTTGAGATCTATCTTGTGTCCAATTATATTGTCGATTTTGGAGAAGGTGCCATGAGGTGCTGAGAAAAAGGTATAGACTTTTGCTTTAGGGTGAAATGTTATATATATATATATATATATATATATATATATATAATCTGTTAAATCCAATTGCTCCAAAGTTTCCATGAGTTTCTCCGTGTCTCTGTTTAGTTTCTGTTTTCCTGGTTGGGAAACTGTGGATAGTGGAGTATTGAGGTCCCCCACATTCATTGTGTTAGGTGCAATGTGTACTTTGAGCTTTAGTAAGGTTTCTTTTACAAATGAGGGTGCCCTTACATTTGGAGCGTAAATGTTCAGAATTGTGAGTTCTTCTTGGTGGATTCTTCCTTTGACTAGCAAGAAGTGACCTTCTGTGTCTCTTTTGATGACTTTGGGTTGAAAGTCAATTTTATCTGATATTAAAATGACTACTCCAGCTTGCTTCCTGTGACCATTTGCTTGCAAAATTGTCTTCCATCCTTTTACTCTAAGGTAGTGTTTGTCTTTGACTCTGAGGTGTGTTTCCTGTAAGTAGCAAAATGTATGGTCCTGTTTCCGTATCCAGGCTGTTAGTCTATGTCTTTTTATTGGGGAATTGAGTCCATTGATGTTAAGAGATAATAAGGAATAGAGATTATTACTTCCTGACATTTTTATGTTATTTTTGTTTTTGAGTAGTTATCTTCCTTTGAGTTTGATGGAAGAAGGTTACTATCTTGCTTTTTCTTGGGTGCAGTTCCCTTCCTTGTATTGGAGTTTTCCTCCTATTATCCTTTGTAGAGCTGGGTTAGTGACAAAATATTGTGTAAATTTGTTCCTGTCATGGAATATTTTGATTTCTCCATCTATGCTGATTGAGAGTTTTGCTGGGTATAGTAGTCTTGGCTGAAGTTTGTGTTCTCTTAGGGTCTGCATGAGGTCTGCCCAGGATCTTCTAGATTTCATGGTTTCTGGAGAGAAGTCTGGTGTGATTCTGATAGGTCTTCCTTTATATGTTACTTGGCCCTTTTCTCTTACTGCCTTTAATATTCTTTCTTTGTTTAGTACATTTGGGGTTTTGATTATTATGTGATGGGAGGTGTTTCTGTTCTGGTCTAGTCTGTTTTGAGTTCCTAGGCTTCTTGTATATTCATGGGCATCTCTCTCTTTATGTTAGGGATGTTTTCTTCCATAATTTTGTTAAAGATATTTGCTGGCCCTTTAAGTTGTAGATCTTCACTCTCATCTATCCCTATAATCCTTAGGTTTGGTCTTCTCATTGTGTCCTGGATTTCCTGGATGTTTTGGGTTACAAGCCTTTTGGATTTTGCGTTTTCTTTGACTGTGGAGTCAATGGTTACTATGGTATCTTCAGCATCTGAGATTCTTATCTCTATCTCTTGTATTCTGTTATTTATGTTTGCATCTACGACCCCTGTTTTCTTCCCAAGGTTTTCTATCTCCAAGGTTGCCTCCTTTTGTGATTTCTTAGTTGTTTCTACCTCTGTGTTCAGATCTTGGATGGTTTTGCTCAGTTCCATCATTTGTTTGTTTGTGTTTTCATGTAATTCTTTAATATATTTTTGTGCTCCCTCTTTCATGACTTCTGCCTGTTGTTTCAAGTTCTCCTGCATTTCTTTAACTGATTTTCTCATTTCCTCTTCATTGGTTTCTGTCTGATGGCCCATATTCTCCTGGTGTTCTTTAAGTGTGTTTTGTGTTTGTATTGTAAGAGCTTCTACCCTATTGATGTTCCCCTGCATTTCTTTAAGAGATTTGTTTATGTCTTTTTTTGTGTTCCTCTAGGAGCATCATGACCTGTGCTGTTATATCTAACTCTTGTTTTTCTGGTGTGCTGCAGTATCCTGGACTTGCTGTGGCTGGCGAATTGGGTTCAGATAGTGCCATATTGCCTTGACTTCTGTTAATAACGTTCCTACGTTTGCCTTTTGCCATCTTTTTATCTCTGGAGTTAGTTGGTCTTATTGTAGATGGCAGACTCGCTGAAAGCACAGCACTCCTGTCCCCAGGGGACAGTGACCTTGGCTGAGCTGCTGGTCCCTGGCTCTGCCGATCTGTTTTGGCAGCGTTGTCTATGCTGGACTATGCTAGCTCTCAGTCGAAACCTCTGACTCCAGCTGCTAGAATTCCGAGCTGTGTTCTGGGGCAAGATGGCCCCTCGCTGCTCAGAGAGCCGGCCCCAACCGGGGTGGTCTGCACCTGTAACTGAGCTGTCTGTGCCCGGATCTCCTGCAGAGCTAAGCTAAGCTATATCTCTGGCCATGCACCTGACTCCAGCCGCTCGCTGTGCCCCGAGTGCCTGCTGATTGCACGTGGTATCCTGAGGCAAGATGGCTGCCCCTCTGAAAGCACAGCGTGACCTTGGCTGAGCTGCTGGTACCCGGCTCTGCCAATCTCTTCTGGCAGCATTTTCTGTGCTTGACTATGCTAACTCCCAGTCCAAGCCCCTGACTCCAGCTGCTAGAATTCAAAGCTGTGTCCCGAGGCAAGGTGGCCCCTCGCTGCCAGCCCCCTCAGAGAGCTGGCCCCGGCTGTGGTAGTCTGCACCCGCAGCTGAGCTTTCTGTGCCCGGATCTCCTGCAGAGCTAAGCTAAACTATATCTCTGGCCACACACCTGACTCCAGCCGCTCGCTGTGCCTGGTGTGCCCGCTGTTTGTGTGCGGTATCCTGAGGCAAGATGGCTGCGCCCACTTCCAGACATTTTTGAAATTATATTGATTTATTTTATTTATTTATTTTGTATATTCGAGAGGTTATCTTCTTTTTGGTTTGATGAGAGGAGGTTTCTATCTTGCTTCTTCCTGGGTGTAGTTTCCGTCCTTGTCTTGGTGTTTTCCCCCTATTAACCTTTGTATGGCTGGATTTGTGGAGAGATATTGTGCAAATTTGGTTTTGTCATGGAATACCTTGATGTCTCCATCTATGGCGATTGAGAGTTTTGCTGGGTAAAGTAGTTTTCGCTGAAGTTTGTGTTCTCTTAGAGTTTGCATTATATCTGCCCAGGATCTTCTAGCTTTCATGGTTTCTGGAGAGAAGTCTGGTGTGATTCTGATAGGTCTTCCTTTATAAGTTACTTGGCCTTTTTCTCTTGCTGCCTTTAATATTCTTTCTTTGTTTAGTACATTTGGAGTTTTGATTATTATGTGACGGGATGTATTTTTGTTCTGATCCAGTCTGTTTGGGGTTCTATATGCTTCTTGTATATTCACGGGCATCTCTCTCTTTAGGTTGGGGAAGTTTTCTTCCATAATTTTGTAGAAGATATTTGCTGGCCCTTTAACTTGTATATCTTCACTCTCTTCTATACCTTTAATCGTTAGGTTTGGTCTTTTCATTATGTCCTGGATTTCCTGCATGTTTTGGGTTACAGCCTTTTTGCATTTAGTATTTTCTTTGACTGTTGAATCAATGGTTCCTATGGTATCTTCAGCTTCTGAGATTCTGTCTTCTATCTCTTGTATTCTATTGTCGATATCTGCATCTATGGCCCCTGATTTCTTCCCAAGGTTTTGTATCTCCAATGTTGTCTCCCTCTGTGATTTCTTAGTTGTTTCTACTTCTGTTTTTAGTACCTGGATGGATATGCTCAAATCTTTCGCTTGCTTGATTGTGTTTTCGTGTATTTCTTTAATGGATTTTTGTGCTTCCTCTTTCATAGCTTCTACTTGTTGACCCACGTTCTTCTATATTTCTTTAAGTGATTTTTGTCTTTCTTCCTTATTGTCTTCTTTTTGATCCATCTTCTCCTGAATTTCTTGAAGTGATTTTTGTATTTGCCTTGTAAAGGCTTCTAACTTTTGATCCATTTTCTCCTCTATTTCTTTACGAGATTTTTCTATGTGTTCAGCTACCAGCATCCTGACCAGTGATTTTATATCCAAGTCTTGTTTTTCTGGTGTTTTGGGGTATCCAGGGCTTCCTGTTGTTGGCGAACTGATTTCAGATGCTGTCATGTTGCCTTGATTTCTGTTAGTGACGTTCCTTCATTTACCTTTTGCCATCTGGTTATTTCTGGTGTTAGTTGGCCTTGTTGTCACTGGCTGGTGTTTGAATCTCCTGTGAGGCTGGGCTCACCTGTTGTTTCTCTACTGGTTGCTATGTGTGATTGCTGCTCCAAAGGATCACGAGCTGGCTGTCACCTGCTGCCTTGGTGCATGGCCTGAGGTCGCGGGGAAGTGCGGGGAAGTGCGGGGAAGTGCAGCAGAGCCTCGGCGGGTGTTGCTGTGCCTGCCTGGTGTCAAGAGCCTAGCAGATCCCCCCCCCAACGCGGTAGCCCCAGATGGAATCTTTCTACCTGCTCCTTTCCAGCTGTGTCCTTGTTGCAATATGGAGGCTTGTCGCTATCGCTGGTCTGGGGTCCTGGGAGCTGGGTGCCTCCGGCTGCCTCGGTGTACAGCCTAAAGTTGCCGAGAAGTGCAGCAGAGTCTAGGCGGGCATCACTGGGCCTGCCTAGGGGCGAGAGCCTAGCAGATCTCCCCGCGAGGTAGCCCCAGATGGAATCTGTGTACCTGCACCTTTCCAGCTATGTCCTGGTTGCAATATGGAGCTCTCCTGTATTTCTTTAAGAGATTTTTCTGTGTCTTGCTTTTCTGGTGGATTGGGGTACACAGAAATTGCTTTTGTTGGACAACTTGGTTCAGGTGGAGCCATGTTGATTTTGTTTCTGTTGGTGATTTTCTTCAGTATGCCTTTTGCTACTTGGAGACCCAGTCTCTCTGTTTGCACAGGTATGTAAGTACTTCTGTGAGAATTGTTCTCTCTTATTTGTATTTGAGTATGTAGCTATGTGGCCCAGATCAACACTGGGTATAGGCAGTAATTCACATTATTTGTAGACTATATTCATTAATTGCAGTAATTAGAAAAATATATTTGCTTATCAAATTTAATAAATAGGTGAGAGGAAAGCCTGATCTGACACTGGGCAGAGGGTAAAGGACTGAATCCCTGAGGGCCAGCAGAAAAAAATGGGAACTGACAACTTCAGGAAATTGGTGGTTGTGGGAATACCCAGAATGGACCAGAATCATGTGAGGTGAGAGACTCACAGAAATAAAATAGAGGGACGTTAGATGAAATGCTGGACAGTAGGGAGAGGGAACTTATATAGCCTACCTCTAGCAGGAAGACTTGGTTTCAAAGGAGGGAAAGGGGAGCCATCCTACAGTCATAACTCTGATCCAAAATTGTTTCACTCTGAAAGAATTACAGGGATGGAAATGGATAGATATGAGATGAATAAAAGTTTTAATGACAGGTTCAAAGTGGGATACAGTAGAAGAGGAGGTCCAAGGACTGACACTGTTTCAAAATGCTCACAAAAGGAACCTAGAATGACAGCATTCCAGACATCCCTACATGCAACTGAAGGAGCCTGATGCAGATATTTGAACCCAACCAATGTTCAGAAGCATCTGACCCCTACTGTTGAATTAGGGAAAGCTAAATCAAGTTGAAGGGACTCTGTAGCAGAACCAGTAATCTCAATGAATCTGGAACCCAGTATCTCTCAAACTCTGGACATGCTACATATACTAGCTAATATGAGGCCCCTGGCACACATACAGGAGAAGATTGCACGGCCTGTATACATTCAGAATAATGCACCTAAGCCAGAGAAAAATGGAAGCCCCATGGAGATTAGAGGTCAGGTGTAGTAGGGTTAGAGACATCCATGTGGTGACAGTGGGAATGGAGGAGATATGGAATGTGGGACAGTAAGATGGTTGACAGTTTTCATAGTGTGCTGAATAAAATAGGAAGTGTATAACAAAAATCAATTAAAATATTTATAAAATAGACATTAAATATATTATTATTTGTATTTTTAGAATGGATTACAATCTTCAAATACTATAAAGTGTAAAACAATGCTATCATGTATAAATAAAATGAAGTATTGAATGATATAATTAAGATCGGCATTTATGTCATATTCATCTTTTTTATTTTCTATATTCTTTGTTTACATTCCAAAGGCTTTCCCTTTTCTTAACATAAAGCTCCATGTTTTAAAGTAATATAAATATATTTTATAACACATATTATATAAATATCAAAAATTTAATGTGACAATCAAATCATTCTGTTCCTAATTTAAAACAGCAAAGGACATATCAAGAGGTCATAAATGCAACCTAATAAATGGTAAAATAATTTTATCAACTCCACATCACATAGAAATAGTATATCCAACATACAAAAGGAAATCAATAAACTAGACATTAAAACAACTAAAAAAGTTATTTGTTGGGTTACATATATAAACACATTATTCTCAGTATAGAAACCCAATGTGTATGAGAGACACTTAAAGAAATTGACAATCCTTAGCAGTCTCTTTTCTATTAGTTTAAGTGTGTCTGGTTTTGTGTGGAGGTCCTTGATCCACTTGGACTTGAGCTTAGTGCTAGGAGATAAGAATGAATTGATTTACATTCTTCTACAAGATAATGCTCAGTTGAATCAGCGTCATTTTTCAAAAAGACTACCACCCTTGGGCGTGTACCTAGAAAATAAAGTTCTAAGATAGAGAAATGTGCTCAGAGAATTCCATTATTGATTCTACTCCAGTACTGATTCTACAAATGGTTGTCAGTTTGAACTCTGTCCCACAATTTGAAAATTTCCCATTATTAAGTTTATATTTCAGTTCTAGGTCCTCTGCCTCTTGACCCAAATGATTTATTTTACTATAGGGTTAGAGAGTTTGTTCATGAAAGCAGCATATGTATGTATAAGTTACTATTTTTTAATATTAAATCCTAAGCTACAAATCTTGAAAGTTCTACACCGTACATGTTTTCAACAAACTAATATATATTTAAAGCTAAAATTTAAAAGGAAAATTAAAAGTTAAAAAAGCCTGTGTTTCAAAATCAAGAGAATGCAATCTGAGTGAGGCAATGTATTGTGTAAGTTAGATGAAAATGAATTTTGATGAGCTGTTTCTCCATTTTAGAGACAGACCTTAATTTAGGGTATTAAAGTTACTAGTAGGTGTTTAGTAGATATAACTCATTATCTGTTGTGTTGCTTTCATTAATTTGACAAATTTGACCAGAAATACACTTGTTTGGGAAGAAATATCCAAGTTCAACAATTACCTTTATCAGATTCTTTTATATGCAATTTGTGAGCCATTTTCTGTATTGGTGATAGGTGTAGTAGTCCCATTTTTCCATGGGTAGTGACACTCCTGGTTTAATGAGAAAACTGACTGAGCAAACTAAGGAAAGCAAGTATAGACATTCTGTCCGATTTCCACTTTGATAAGCTATGAACTGAATGATGAAATGAACCTTTCCCTTCCCAGCACTACATAACTGTTCATCACAAAAATAGGCTGGAAACTATAGCATCTACATAAAGATAATCTGCATATTTACACTCATATGTTGCTATGAACCACACTTTTTCCTGGTTGGGGCTAGGATTCTTTCGTGAAGCAGGAAGGCACGGGTTCCAGGCGAAATGGCAAACAGAACACCATGATACAGAAGAAGTGTAGAATCTCTGTGTATTTGGTGTCTAAGTGCAACTTGTTGCAATCAGCCAGGGGATTATAAACATGAGATCTTTACATATCAAAGGATGTATCTAATACAGCAGGCACAAAATACAATTAGCAATAATGATTTGTCATGAGGAAATGTAAAATCTGCTAGGTAAGCCTTACCCTGTAAAAAGCCATAGGTAACATTTGTAAAGGGACTTCAAAGGACATTAAGCCAGATCTATCAGACTTTAATGAGATTCTGTGAGTAACCTAAGTAGCAGAATGGTAAGATTGTATTTCAGTGTGTGGAGACATGAGAGTTTTCTTCAGTGCCAATAGTTTCATAGTGTTAAAACCCGTAACCAACATGGCAGAGAGCATGGCACATTTACACAACCACAGAGGAGGTCATTCTCTAGTATCTCAAGATTTCTGATTAAAATTTGAACCTTTAAGCTCTTACTGTCAAAGAGCCAATGCTTTGTCACATCTTTTCTTTTCTGAAGATTTACATTAAGTATACTCATTTTCTTTCCTCTCTTTGTTAAAAGCTTATAACTTTGTTTAATGAAAAAAAGTATTGCATACCACTTTGAGAGACAGAGGCTTGGGATTTTAATGCAAAGTATGAACACATATTGCTGCACGATCCTCGTGGGCACTGTGAATTTCCACAGGTAAAGCACAGGGTCTCGGTGGACACTGTGGAATAATTTCCATGGGTAAAGGCCTTGTACAATAAAGCAGTCCTCTGAGTAATACTCACGCTGTCCCGAGGGAACATTGCTGTGGAATTCCCTGGCCGGAGATTATTTTGAGCTCTAATCTCAGCACAGCCTTGCCTTTGTGACTTTCCTTTAATCTATTTCGCAGAAATTTCTAGTAGCCTGACCTATAAGTAACCATGCAAAAATGTTAGTTCTTTGAACTACAATACTGGCCAAAAAACCTCGGTTCTAGGCGGCATCACTTTGCTTAGTAGTTTACATACTTACATTGATCTCCCAACAAAATATAAACTTTTATGGCTATACTGATGAAAGTGGCTCTGACATTGTGATTTGCAAAACTTTAACTTAGCACTATGACCTCAGGTTCCCTCAGAGAGGGCCAGGTGATAATTATGTTACACAATCAAATTACTGTCTAATGTGCCCCCTCACCATTTCTTATCATCTTTCCTATGTGGTAATTCACTATGCTCAATTAGTTTCGCCCCTGTGAAATTGAATATGAGTGTATCCAATAGAACACAGAAAACCTGCTCATTAGTTAAAACAACTCTACAACACCTTCCAAATGCCTTTTTTTCCTCCTAAGACATGGAGCATGGAGAACTCATCCACATATTTATGTGCATAATTCTGGCTGGCTTAACTTAAGGCTATCTAGAGAAAGAGTATTGCTGGGAATTCATAAAAGCAATGCACATATTCATGTCCAGAAGTCAGAATTTCACAGCATTGTTCATTTCATGACCCTCATATTAGTCACTTCTCCTTCTTGGTGCTTTTCCCTGAGACTTGGAGGGTATAATATATGGCATTGTGGTTTCTTTTAGGATTTTCTTTCACTCTCACTTATTCCCTGAACACTGGGAAGGAGTTGGTCTTTTTAATGATTGTTGTCCAATTATAATGAAGCTTTTTGCACAGATTGCTAAAAGTCTATGTGTGTAAACATAAACATAAAAGGCAGTTTTACAGCATCACCGTGAGCAAAATTATAATAGGTTCTCTCTTGTGACTTATGAACTACCCATCCATGAGCCTTAAGTACAATTTCAGTATTAAGCATTGCAATATCTCATGTAGATCAGGCATAAATATCTCGGAAAGTACATGTTTACCTCATAATAGTTGTGCAGCCATCCCCACAGTGGGAAGATCTTGAGTGGTAAGGCAGTGTTTATAGCATTCTGTTTCCAGCTGTGAGTAAGACCATGGCTAACTCCTCTCCCCAAACACCCTGAATAGCATATTCTGATAGTATAAATGCTAGCCAGAAGTGAGATAGTTTTCAAGTCTCTCTGAGATCGAGTTTAGTTAAAGGGTATTGTGCTGCTATCATTAGGGTTTTACCATGAAGTTGAGGTGAGTGACCAAGGACAGTCATGAAGTTGTGTTAATTTGAAAACTGCTGAGGACTCCAAGGCCAGTACTTCAAGAAAAGGTGTCTCACTCTTAGTAATATGGATATTTTTTAGTTATCTCTGTCAAGGAGAGGTGTCTTGCTCTTACTACTGTGGATTTTATTAGGTAATCCATGTCTTTGGGGAGTGCAATTATTGATCCATGCTGGGTAATTATTAAAAAATCTTTGTCAGGTTACATTTGGAAATCACCTAAAATGTGAGTTCTCATAAATTCATTTTCATACATCCATAGATGTTTTAAATTGTCACACTACTTTCTCTAATTCCTCATACTCTTTTTTTAATTTTATTTTCTATATTCTATGTTTACGTTCCAAAGGCTTTCCCCTTTCCCAGTTCTGCCCCACCATATGTCCCATAAGTCATCTCCCCCCCAAACTATTCCCCAATCAGACCCCTCCCCCGATTTCTCTGTTCTGGGTCTACAAAACTGGATCCAATCTTTTCAGACCCAGGGTCCTCTCCTTTCTTCTTCTTGGGAATCATTTGACTTGCTAATTGTGCCTTGAGTATTTAGGGCTTCTGGGATCATTAATATCCATTTATCAGTGATTGCATTTCATGTGTATTATTTTGTGATTGAGTTAACTCACTCAGGATGATATTTTTCCAGGTCTAACCATTTACCTACAAATTGCATGAGTTCATTATTTTTAATTGCTGAGTAGTACTCCATTGTATAAATATACCACATTTTCTGTATCCATTCCTCCTTTGAGGGATATTTGGGCTCCTTCCAATTTCTGGCTATTATAAACAAGGCTGCTATAAACATAGTGGAGTATGTGTCTTTATTGAATGCAGGGCAATCCTCTGGGTATATGCCCAGGAGTGGTATGCCAGGGTCCTCTGGAAGTGACATGCCCAATTTTCTGAGGAACCGCCACACTGATTTCCAGAGCGGTTTTACCATTTTGCCATCCCACCAACAGTGGAGGAGTGTTCCTCTTTCTCCACATCCTCACCAGCACTTGTTGTCTATTGAGTTTTTAATCTTAGCCATTCTGACTGGTGTGAGGTGGAATCTAAGGGTTGTTTTGATTTGCATTTCCCTGATGACTAATGATGTTGAACATCTCTTAAGGTGTTTCTCGGCCATCCAAATTTCTTCTGGTGAAAATTCTTTGTTTAGCTCTGTATCCCATTTTTGATGGGGTTATTTGGTTCTTTGGGGTCTAACTTCTTGAGTTCTTTGTATATATTGGATATTAGCCCTCTGTCAGATGTGGGGTTGGTGAAGATCTTTTCCCACTTTGTTGATGGCTGTTTTGTCCTTCTGACAGTGTCCTTTGCCTTACAGAAACTTTGTAATTTTATGAGGTCCCATTTGTCAATTCTTGATCTTAGAGCATAAGCTATTGGTGTTCTGTTCAGGAATTTTCCCCCTGTGCCTATGTCTTCCAGGGTCTTCCCAAGTTTCTTTTCTAATAGTTTCAGTGTGTCTGGTTTTATGTGGAGGTCCTTGATCCACTTGGAGTTGATCTTAGTACAAGGAGATAAGAGTGAGTCAATTTGCATTCTTCTGCATGTTGACCTACAGTTGAACCAGCACCATTTGTTGAAAAGATTAACTTTTTTCCACTGGATCGTGTGGGTCATTTATCAAAGATCAAGTGACCATAAGTCTGTGGGTTAATTTCCTCATACTCTTGACAAACTTATTTTAACTATATTATAGATCTTTTTTACTTTCATACCCCATGCATTTTACTCTTTACTCAATTATATTTTGGTTGGTAATCGAACTGAAGACTTTGATACGGGTTTCTTTGATTCTTGGATGCCTCCCTGTCACAGGTCTCTGTCTTTTCTGGAGATGCACACAATCTTCTCACCCCTCTCACTTGGAAATATCTATTCATTTTCGTGGTCATCTAGCCATCTCTCCTGACCTTCCTTGCCCAGCCCTAAAGCCCAGAATCCCCTCCCCATCACACACATCCTGACTCTTTGTACAAGGGAGGAAAGAACAAACATTAATTAGCAGAAACATACACCTGCATGAACACAAACCACACACACATATTCTCTCTCCATCTCTTTCTCTGTCTCTCTGTTTCTCTCCTGTCTCTCTCTCTGTCTCTCTGTCTCTGTCTCTGTCTCTCTCTCTCTCACACACACACACTCATACTCACACACACTCAAATACCTACACACACACACACATACACACACACTCACACACACACACAAATACCTACAAACGCATACATACACACACACACTGAGAGCTTAACATATTGCATCACATTTAGCATATATCATTTTAGTTGCTTTACGATGACTAATATATACACATAATTTTCATTTTCCTTGTTTCCTTGTATTCATTTTATGATCATCTATAGTTCCAAAATTCCTATGTGTAATCATAGAAACTTAAAAAATTAAGGAGAAAATTACAAATTGGAGATATTCCTAGGTAAAAAAGAAGATATTCTCCTTGAAAAAATGCAATCTGCCCTGATTCTGCTTGTTGTCATCTGTTATTCTGGTGAGTTAAGTGAGTGATTGTGTTTTGATTCTTTTCAGTAGGTTTTTAGTACTCATTGTATTATTATTATTACTGCTATTATTATTATTGTTTTTGTTATTGTTGTTGTTATTTCTGTTATTATTACTAAGAAAAGTTTTTCATTCCAGAATTTATCCCCGCCCCAGGTCTACTCTCTGACATTTTCACATCCAATGCCTCTGCCTTGCCCCTCATCTCCAAGAGTGAGATGCCCCCAACATGTACCTCACCAGGCCTCACAACTCCCTGGAGCCTCATGTCTCTTAATGGTTAGGTGCGTCTTCTCCTACTGAGTCCAGATCTGGTAGTGCTCTACTGTATATGTACTGGGGGTCCTCATATCAGCTGGTGTATGCTGACTGGCTGGTGGCTTCGGGTCCGAGAGATCTCTGCTGTCCTTGTTAGTTGAGACTATAGGTCTTCCTATAGGTTTGCCGTGTTACTCAGTTTCTTACATGATCATGTATTATGAGTGGAAAACAGGTTTGTGATGCTGAAGACCAGCAACAAGAATGGAAACACGCAACCTTGGGAGGTTGGAATTTGAGAAGATCCTCTAGAATGTACAAGAGACCTGAGAGGAGAGACTCAGGACTAAATGGGAGGGGCCTTAGATTATTCTTAGTGTTTACTGTCCCCATTGAACACAGTGTATTAACTGTTTGTACATGATTTGTCTGAAAACAGATTCCCCAAAAGAAGAGATATATGTAAAATTGTTAAAAGTATACAGAACATCAAGGAGACACATATTACTAAATATTATATGTGCAGAGATGTCAAACACCAAAGCTGTAAGGAATGCAATCTGCCATGATTCTACTTGTTGTAAAGAAAAATGACAATATCACATATTAAGGCTGACTGATTAGAGCATTGCCTGACTTTATTTACATAGAGAAATCTTTATATAAATATTACATATGTACCACATAACCCACAGTTAGATGTGGTTTCTTGGCCTTAAGTCGGGCTTAGAGTATACAAGGCCCCTGACCAATTACTGAATAAGTTCTGGTGACACTGAAGTTGTGGGAATGAATGACTCCAAGTATGACCCTAGAACTATAAGGAAAGGAGGCTGGTCCCTTTTTGATCCACCCCATTTTTTTATGTTGAACCAGCAGGTAGGCAATAGAAAACCCAGGCTTGTCTCTACACTGTGTCTCCAGGGACACTGTGGAGGCAGGAAGATGATTCAAGTAAAACTACACTTTTATTTTCTGTTTACTCTTTACATATTTTGCACTTGGGGGAAGAAAGCTACAGCTGGATCCTGCCTCTGAGCTTTCTCAGGTAGTAATGTAATGCATTTCATTGTTCAAGTTTCATTGCACAAGCCCTGGCTTTCAGCCCAGAGTCAAGTTAGAAGACTAATAGCATGTGATGTCTCAACCTGAAGAACTTGGGTTCTGTTTAAGTCCCTGTTGTTATCTTGGTGCCTGGAAGAGGTGGGGACTGGCATATTGTGACCCCTGAGAACAGCCTTGAAATAAAACCACTCTCTGCAGTCCCAACTATCAAAGGCTTTCTTGGTGAATTTGTGGAGTGGTAATGCATGGTTAAACTTAAAATTTAATCTGAGGTATTTGGACAAGTAACATAAAAGACAGGAGGGAACTTTTGTTAATGATTTCAGTAAAAGCCTTACATACTATAATTTTAGGTCTAATAATTGTTTGTTTAGTTTTGCACAAGTGTTTTGAGAATTACTTATATTCTTGTGCTGAAATCATTTTGAAATGCCTGACTTTTAACTGAATGATCTATGTCTATGTTGTCAAAGAAAACAGATACCAGAGTAGACTACAATACCAAGCAAATGATCATTCACATCAACCAAAGAGGAGAAACATTGCACAGTATAATCACCCATTGAGACATTTCTCTTCAGCATTCTAGTTCTACACAGGGAAACAAAAGTCTAAAGGCAAGGTATATATTCAAGATGATAGAAATGATAAATAACCCTGAACTCATTCATTAAAGGAGTCAGACATGTATATGTCAACAACCAAATAAAATAAACCAACACATACTACTCCTAATAATCATATACATTAACTGCCTCACACAAATTAAAATACAAAGCATAACAATGTATAAGAAAATGGAGTCCATCATTCTTATGCATCCAAGAAACCAACTTGTTTTAGATATTTGCATACAATTCTTTAGGATTCAGTTACCTATATTTCCTTGTGAAGGTTTTAGGTCCCAATTAGTTTTCATGTATATTGGTGTTGTCATGTTGGACTAGTGTTTTGGTGATCATATAGGTAAAGTTTTATGGGAGGAGCGAAGGAAACTTGGCAGAAGACAGGGATGAATGAGGATTAAAATGTCACTTCTGTAATAATATTTTTGCTAGTAACTTCAAAAGTGTGTTTTTTTAATTTAATCAGGTTGAAAACTGATAAAATCAAAATAATATTTTAGGATAATATATTTCCTATATGGACCTAACTGACTCATTTAAAAGTGGGTACCTTTTCATTATCTAATATCTATATGAATTACTTTAAGATACATTTTAATCCTGTAGGTCTTTACCATTTGGTTAGATTTTGGAAAATATATATTTTATAATTTTTAAGTTTATTGTGAATGGTGTTGTTTCCCTGATTTACTTCTCAGTATGTTTGTAATTTTTACCCAGAAGAAATATACATTTTGAGTGTTAATTGAACATATTGCTACTTGTTGACCTTACAAGCTAAATGAAATTTCTTGTGGCATTTTTAGGCTCAGTCATGTTTACCAGTCTTCACTATAGGAAATAAAGAAATGCTGGTTGATGCAATGATAATCATCCTTGTAGAAACAGGGCAGTAACTGGTAAACAAATTCTTTACTTAACTCAGTATGGTCTGACATTTAACAGATAAACATGGTTTTCTTACTCAGAATTTCATCTCTTCACATGACATACAATAGTTGATTAAACCTAATGGAATACATTGAAGTAAAAATGAAAGGAGTCAAAAGGAAGGAATTTAATACTATATTTACATTACATTTTTATATTATATTAGGAAAATGAATTTTTCAGAGTGAAAATGCATAACTTGGTCAAGTCAAGGGTCCAGCATGATTTAATTATAGAGAAAATAAGGTGGCATAAATGGTTGAATTTTTGAAGGCTCTAGTGAATAACATTTTTTCTTAGAAACCAAAAAAAGAAAAAAAAGAGCCAAAACTATCTTCAGTCATGAGGAAAATAAAATAAATTAAGTCTAATCAAAGACTTGGATTCTCCTGACATGTAAGTACCAGTTATTATATCTATTCAGATATCTTGCCTGTATTAGTTATTGTCTTATTCCATATGTGTTGTAAGTATGTACAACTGTGAATTGCTTCCCTAACATGTCAACTTCCCACAGTTTTATGTACCATAGAAACTCATTTTCAAGGTAGAGTCTTGTAATTCATATTCCTCTTGAATTGGTTAAATACTGAGACATCTCAAAATGTAAGATCTCTTTGAAAAAGATACTCAACCCCTCAACCCTGAGAGAAAACCAAGGGTTACAGCAAACATTGATATTTTGGGAAAAGTCATGTGAAATACTTTAAAAATTGGTATGGTTTTTCTCAACAGTATTGACATCATGGCTGTGGCTCCAAATTTAGTCAAATTTATGGAACTAGTGAGTCTAAAGACTTAAAAATTTATCACACTAATTTATTAGATCAGCTCAATTCTTTTCTGTAGCATTCTAATATTTTTTGAAAATTTTATTTTTCTTAATTTACACTCCATATATTGCACCCCCAACCCCACCCACTCTTAAAATTTTCCACATCCCATACCTTCTACCCACCCTGCTGTCTTCACATTGATTTCCTCATACCCAATTATACCAGACCTCTAAACTACCTGAGGCCTCCCATTTCTTGAGAGTTAGTTGCATCTTTTCTGAATGAACACAGAAGTTCTCTATTGTATGTGAGTTGGGGTCTCATATCAGCTTACCAGCTAATATGAAGCCCCCTATCTTCGTTTCCCCATTACCAGGTATATGCTGCCTGTTTGGTGGTTCAGTGTTAGAGAGATTTCAGAGGTCCAGATTAATTGAGAATACTGGTTTTTCAACAAGGTCTCCCTCCTTAGCTGCTTTCAGCTTTCCCTAATTCAACAACAGAGATCAGCTCTTTCTCTCCATTAGTTGGGTGTGAATATCTGTATCTGATCCTTGTGGCTGCTTGTTGGATCCTTCAGAGGGCATCCATGATAGGTCCCTTATAGGGAATATGCCATAGTCTCAGGAATAGTGTCAGATATTAGGGCCTCCCCTTGAGCTAGATCCCACTGTGGGCCTGTCCCTGGACTTTCTCTTCCTCAAGCTCCTCTTCATTTCCATCCCTGCAGCTCTTTCAGACAGGAATAATTACATGTCAGAGTTGTGCCTGTGGGATCACCCCCTTCATTTGATGTCCTATCTTTCTTGCTGCTGGAGGTGGGCTTTATAAGTTCCCTCTCCCTGTAGGCAGGCATTTCATCTAAGATTGCTCCATTTGAGTCCTGAGAGTCTCTCACCTCCAAGGTCTCTGGTACATTCTAGAGGTTCCCCTAAGCTCCTCTCTTCCTTCAGTCTCTGATCCACACTTTCTCTCTGAATCTCCTGTTATTATTTTGTTTGCTTCTAATAAGAATCCAGATTTTCTTCTTCCTTTCTTAGCTTTCTTTGTTCTGTGAATTTTATTTTTGTTTTCTGAGATTCTGAGCTAATATCTACTCTCAGTGAATGCATACTATGTGTGTTCTTTTGTTATTGGACGACCTCATCAGATTGATATTTTCTAGTTCCATCCATTTAAGAATTTCATGAGTTCCTTGTTTTTAACAGATGAGTAGTATTCCATTGTGTAACTATTCCATATTTTCTGTATCCATTCTTCTGTTGAGAGACATCTGGGTTCTTTCCAGCTTTTGTCAATTATAAATAAGTCTGTTATGAATGTAGTGGAACATGTGTCCTTATTAACATGTTGGAGAAGGTTGCTGCCTGCAGCTCCTGCAAACTGGGTTCCTGGAAAATGGAAGCCAAGGGTTGGATGGGGAAGGGTGAAAAGAAGGAGGGCCAGGGTGATAGGGTACTGATCAAGGCCAAAGTTTAATGGAGGTCAGATAATTTAACAGTTTTGGGGGATCCTCTCCTCCGAGATGCCTGTGCAGCTCTTGGGTGTTGGCTCCACTGCTCAGGCAGGTGGGCGAGTCACCTGCTTAACTCAGGAATTAGTAGGTCTGGAGGAACTTCACCTTCATGCTGAGCACTGCACCCTAGTTGGGGCAGAAACATGAATAGCACAGGAATCCCTGTTCAAAGGCTGGGAGAGGAAGTTCACCTTGATCAATGTCAAGTTCCTACCAAGTGGCATGACACCCCAATATGGCTCTTTACATTTCCTACCTTTTTATTAATTTGAAAATGAGGAGGTAGAAATCAAATAGATAAACATATCCTTCTAAAGAAGATGCACCTTTGACATTTGGATGCTTGACTTGGAAAGTTTCAGGCGTATTGAAGACTTTCTCAGCACTATTTAAAAGACTCTGGCTCTAGTCAGGTAGACATAAATAATTTTACCAGGCTAGAGCGACTAACACTAAAACCTTTGCCTAACTTGGTTCATTGAAATTATCTGGGCAGTGTTTCATCTGGGTAAGATCGCAGACGCTGTGGTCCAGAGACAGTTGAAGCTGCATCTCATCTGGCAGACAGACATAGTAGTGTTAAGAGTCTCTCACATGGTGCTGGTTATGAAGGTTGGAGGGCGTCAATGAGAGCAGCTGAGGATTGTCACCATAGAAAACCAGGACAGGCATATGGTGTAGGTTTCAACCAAGTAGCAGTAAAATTCACAGTTATGTAGAGGAGATGAGGTTAGCACCATGTGGCAGAGTCTAAGTCCATGAGAGGGCCCATGAGAGGCTATTTGTGTAGTGTCATGGAGACACCAACATTTTAGATATGCCAGAAACCATAAGAATGTCTCCAAGGGCTGTACCTGGGGTGGTGCTGGGCTGGACCTAGGAGTTAAGCTGTGTGAGCTGCAGAAAGCAGGGCCAGAGGGGTCAAGAGATCTTAAGTGAGTCCCTGATTACACACTGAACTTCTAAGAACGTTGATTTTTATATTGTTTTGATTGTGACACTACCCTGTTTTTACCCTCTTGTTGTAAAAATATATTTATTTTGATTTTTCAGGAGAATGCAGCTGAGAGATATTGAACTTGTAAAGAGAATAAAAGTTTTAGAGAGACTGAAGACATTTAGTGAAACATAGCACTTGGAAATCGACGGAATAATTTTAAAAAAGACCTTTTAAGTTACTTATTTGTTATTACTGAAAGGATAAGGTTATAAGCTAGGAATCCACTGTGCCTGGGCACGTGGGAGGCACCTGGATCTCCAACTCCAGTGGGGGAGGGTGGGCACGACAGTGCGTGGAGGCCACGTAAGCGGAAATGACTTAACTAGTTCTTCCGGCCTCTGTGAGAGGCTGGTAGGTTGTCAGAGAGCTCGAGTTCGGATGGTTTGAACTGATTGGCTTAGAAGCTTGTGGTAGGCGGGTTCTGTTATAAGTCTATAAAAGGCAAGGCAAGCCAGTCCTCGGGGGGCTTGCTTCTTTACCTTGCTGGGGAGACTGTAACCCCCCAGAGCTCTGGAAATTAAAATCCTCTTGCGAAACTGCATCAGGTCTGTCTCTCGTGAGTGTTTTGGGGTGCCGGTTTCTGAGGCATGGGGTGCAGAAGTACCCCGTTTTTTCTTTCGGTTCTTACATTTGCTGCATGTGGCCGGGAAATGCGGACACCCCTACACACTCTAGAAACAACTTGGAGGTAAGGGGACCCCTTCTGAAGTGTGTGTGTGCGCCGGCCGGCCGATGTGATGTTGTTCGTTCGTCCTCAGTGCCTCTCTCCATTTACAAACAAACTCAATGTGTCTATAGATTATTATATGACTTAATAATTCCTGATTCTTTAAGTCTGTCAGATGTTCTTGTGCCAGAAGGCGGAAGATCAATGTTTCAACATTTTGAAGTATAAACTGTTCAGGTGTTTAGCAATCTCTATCATTTGGCTAAGTCTTAAAAAGTGTGTTAAGCTTTCTATATATTTTCAGTTAATATTGGTCACTCTTGGATTTCTGACGGGGATAAAAACTGTTAGTCTCATAGTCAGCTCAAGCTCTTTAATCTTGAAAGCTGATATAGGTTTACAGAAATGATTTTCAGGTGATATAAAATGTATAGCCAAAACATGAGTCAGGTGTTATTTCTTATAGTCTTTCAAGATATTAAAGATGACAAAGGTTCTGTTTGACAGAGATTGGATGTTAGGCCTATCTTATAGTTTATAATTTACAAAATGATAATAGTATTCTCAATTTATATTTAGAGAAGACCACAGAATGGAGCAGAAGATCTGAGACCACCTATCCTGATTCACAGTGACACCCTCACTAAGGACGTATTTCCCAAGAGACTGATTAATCTTTTTGAGACTGTTTTATTTGTAATACAGGAAGCCAGAAAAGAATACCCCGTCAGACGAAAGGTAAGAGGCACCTGAAGGACCGACACCAGACTCCATTGGCAGGTCTTGAGGGCATGATAGCCCACAGATTTGGCAAAGGTATGTGAAGCAGGGACCAGAGGAGTCACTGGCAGCCTTTCTAGTGCAGCTCAGAAGCATTTTGCTATACACTCCAGACTAGAAGGTCTTTAGTTTGCTGAGAAAGTATGTAGAGGGATTTGGTACAAGTTATTTAGAAGGTCTGTAGAGAGATTTGGTGGTGCAGGTTGTTAGAAAAGTCTATCGAGAGATTTAGTATAGTTTGCTGAGACAGGGAGAGAGAGTAGAAAGAAAAAATGAGAGAAGGAAGCTACAGAAAATCCTGGCTAAAAGGCAGAAAGGAATCAATGTGCATACTATATGGAGAGGCCACTAAGCCAGAGTGTGCCCTAACAAACTGGGAGCAAGAACTCACAGGTCTTGGGAGAAGTGCCCCCAAATGGCAAAGGTGTTATCCCTGGATAAAGACAATGACTGGGGGAGATGGGTGTTCTGACCACCTCCCCCAACCCTGGATAACTGTGAGAGGGAAAGAGAAACCCACTCAGTTCTTGATGGACACGGGGGCTTAACACACGGTCTTCCAACCCAATGGCCCTGTTTCCAAGAAAAGATCTAGGGTCCGAGAAGCCACTGGCACCAAAATATATTCATGGATTACCCGAAGAACAATGGATCTAGGGATGGGATGGGTAACCCATTCATTTAAGGTCACCCCAGGATGTTCCTAACCGTTGGAGCAAGGCATACTCTCCAAAATGGTGGGGAGGACAGATATACTTACTGTCCAAAGGGCTGCAGCAACTGGCCCAAAAAGAGAGACTGACCCCTGCTGAAAGTTGCTACAGACAGGAGCAATTTTCTCCGTGAAGGACAGGGACAAGCAGGTGCTGCTATGGTGGGCAGCACAAATGGCATCTGGGTAGAAGAATCTTTACCCCCTGGCATGTCAACGCAGAAAGTGGAGCTAATGGCCCTTACCAAGACCTCGGAACTTGGAGACAGCAAGAAAATCAACATCTACATGGATAACAGGTATGCCTTTGCCACAGCCCACGTCCACAGGTGTATATGCCAAAAGGACTGCTCACATCAGAGAAAACCAACAGGAAATCCTGGACCTCTTAGATGCCCTAATGAAGCCAACAACCATGAGTATCACCCTCTGCCCAGGATGTCAAAAGGGAAAAGACTCAGTGGGCAATAGCCCGGCAGAGCAAATGGCTCCAAGGATACATATACAGGAGCCTATACTGGTTGTGGGTCTGCGAGAGGCATCCACTGACAAATGGGACAAAGTGAGATAGCCTCACTTAAAATATGCTGAAGAAAAAAAGGACTGAGATTGATAGCCATCTGACCAACTATTACCAAGGAAAGGTGCACACAAGAAGGGAGAATCATACTCCCCGGAGTGTAAGCCAAGGACTCGCCAGGGCAAATGCACACATGAACTCATTTAATGGATCAATAAAACAGTGTAAGGTATGCCAGCGAGTGAATGCTTATGCAGCAAAGAGTAAATAGGGCAGAAGACCTAGAAGAGAACAACCTAGAGTATTTAGAGATTTTATAAAAGATAAGGCAGGAAAGTATGGTTACGAATATCTTCTAGCACTTGTAGATAGTTAATCTAGATAGATTGAGACTTCCCCTAGCAGGCAGGAAACAGCAGCCAGGGTTAAAAAAATTTTCCCGAGTTTCACAGTGCCCAAGGTAATTGGATCAGAAAATGTTTCTGTTTTTGTTTCTAAGGTAAGTCAGAAATTGACAGATATTGGGGACTAATTGGAAACGTTATTGGATGTACTGTCCCCAGGGCTCAAGACAGCTAGAGAAAATAAACAGAACTCTATGAGAGACCTTAACTAAATTGACCTTGGAGACTGCTTTAGGCTGGGTGGTGCCTCTCCCCTTGTTTCTGAATAGTCCTTGCCATTTTAATCCTCTTTGTTACCTAATTTCTTTGTCATCTACTGGGTCCTCCCAAGAGGAGTAGCACAACATGAGAATTGGCTCAAACTGTCCACTTTAATGCTCTAGGCATGTCAGAGACTCCTCGCTGCTTCCAGACAGGTTACTGGATATGTCAAAGAAGACTTCAGAAACAGTTGCTGGAACCCTGGTGAAAGAGATCCTCACCAAATTGATCACAGAGACTGGACCTTTGCTCTCTAGGCTCGAGGCGCTCCAATGGATAAGGCATCGAGGTCCCGGAGGCCTACTCAGGAGGAGATCCACAAGTCCCACATCGCTTCCAAGTTGGAGATATGGTCTACATTAGATGCCACAATGCGGGAAACTTAAGACTCAGTGAAAAGACCCTTATCTTGTATTCTTGACCACCCTGTTTTCTGCCCTGATAGGACCCCTAATGATAATGCTCCTGTTTCTTACAGTTAGACTTATACAGTCAATAGATTAGTTGCCTTCATCAGGGACCAGGTGTGCGCGGTCCAGATTATGTACTTAGGCAGCAGTATAAGAGCCTTCTGGGACAAGAAGAGGCTGACCTTAAATTCTCCTAGTTCTAAGGTTAGAACTATTAACAAGACAGGAAGTGGGCAATGAAAGGATAAGGTTATAAGCTAGGAATCCCCTGTGCCTGGGCACGTGGGAGGCACCTGGATCTCCAACTCCAGTGTGGGAGGGTGGGCACAATAGTGCGTGGAGGCCACATAAGCGGAAATGACTTAACTAATTCTTCCGGCCTCTGTGAGAGGCTGGTAGGTCGTCAGAGAGAGCAAGTTCGGATGGATTGAACTGATTGGCTTAGAAGCTTGTGGTAGGCGGGTTCTGTTATAAGTCTATAAAAGGCAAGGCAAGCCAGTCCTCGGGGGGCTTGCTTCTTTACCTTGCTGGGGAGACTGTAACCCCCCAGAGCTCTGGATATTAAAACCCTCTTGCGAAATTGCATCAGGTCTGTCTCTCGTGAGTGTTTTGGGGTGCCGGTTTCTGAGGCATGGGGTGCAGAAGTACCCCGTTTTTTCTTTCGGTTCTTACATTACGTAATATTAACCTGCTATGTTAGGAACCATGAGTAAGGAAATATTCCAATTGAATAGAGATTTGTCATTTTGACAAGGGTTCATTGTACCAGTAAATTAACACCAGTTTGGCACAAGTTAAAGTCATTTATGAAAGAGATTCTCAATTGAGAAAAGACCACATTATATTGGCCTTTGGGCAGGCCTGTGTTGCATATTTCTTGATTAATGATTAGTGTGAAAGTGACTAGATTAGTGTAAGTGGTGGCACCCCTGGGAAGGTGGTCCTGGTTCCATTAGGAAACTAATGGTGCAAGCCATGAAGAGGAAGCCAGTAAACAGCATTTCTCCACAGCCTCTGTTTCAGTTCCTGCTTCCAGGTTCCTTCCCTGACAAAATTCTGTCCTGATTTCCCTGCAGGTTGGACTAGAAACTGTAAGCTGACGTAAACCCTTTGTCTCCCAGTTGCTTTTGCATAGTGTTTCACCAAACCACAGCTGTACTAAGAAAATTGTGCCCACTTATTCCAAGATTGTTCAAGCTATGTTATAGCTCTAAGCTTCATGCCATCACACACACCAATGAGCCCATCTCCATGAGAGATCCCAGGGCCCACAGGAATTTTCGCTCACATGTTCTAAAGTGAACTCAGTTTACTTTGAAATCTTCTTCTTATGAATTTTCCGTGTCAGTAGATGGGTTATCAGTGCCACAAAACAATGTCTTAGGGCTGGAGAGATGGATCAGGGGGAAGAGCAGTCAGTGCTCTTCCAGATCCTGAGATTAAATCCCAGTAACAACATGGTGGCTCACACCGATCCAGAATGTGATTTGATGTCCTCCTCAGACCTGTCTAAAGACAGCTAGAGTTTACTCACATATAATAAAAATACACAATTTATTTAAAGAGGTGAAAGGATCCATTACAGTGTTGGGTGGTGCTCCTGTGTAGGGGTGATATTGCTGACCCAGATTAACTACGTTTCTTGCTGTTCTCAGCTCGGTTAGGTATAACTTGTTGTAATTGACATTTTCACTGGCAAATATATGATGATAATTGTCCCTAATCTCACAACTTAGATGTTCCAAATATTAAGAGAAATGATGATCAAGTAAGTAATGATATCCTTCACAGGGATTCAGAAGTGTATAAACACCCTCTTTAGTAGTTGTTTGTCAAGATTTGAGAGTAGTTTTTTTTTCCAGTATATTCCTCAATAGTTACTAGATTCCACTTATCTACCAGATTAGAGAAAGTGTTTTGTTTTGTTCTGTTGTTGACAGTATCCTGTGCCTTTTATTGTTGGGAAATAGGGGATCAAATATATCAGGCTTGAATCTGAGGTATAACTTGAACTCACTATTCAAGGATGATCTTCAGTTTCTAATCCTCATGCCTCTTCCTGTGAGTGCTGAGATTATTGGTTGCATCTTCATGCCTGGCTGTCCTGTACTGGAGTTTAAACCCATTGCTGTGTTCTACTTTAGGCAAGCAACCTCCTGTTGTGTTGTATCTCCATCTTCTATTCATGTATCTTAAAAATGCTGTATTGGATCAGTGACATGGTGTCTGGGAATCCAGCCTCTAGAGCTCAATTCCAGCAGGAGAAATGTTTTCTACATGTGAGCTGGGAAACATGCATACCTGCATACATAAACTCATTAGATAAATACATGTTAGTGACACAGGAGAATCAGAAAGATTTAAGAAGGTTGGTATCAACTGCATTTACTCAATAACTTCCTTATATTCTATCCATTTTTTAACTCATAAGGGAGATTAAAAGAGATCTGCTCCCTCTGGATCTCCACCATCCATGATTACTCTTGAGATAAGCATCAAATTTCCCATTGTCCTCTAGCCTTCTGTACTGTTTACAGAATGTGGGAGTAATGGGGTCTCCTTTTCTTGCCCCTCTTTTTAGGACTAGGAGTTAGAAGAAGCGGCAATTCAGTATTATGATACTCACCTGTCTCTATTTTTGGAATAGTTTGAAGTGCCACAGACCACCACAGCTGGGTATGGGGGGGTCCATGTGATGAGGGTCCTTGATGTCCAGGTGGGTAAGGATTTGGTGGTGACAAACAATAACAAACCCAAAGGCAGTTTGAATATGAATATATTTTGAAGTTCTTAAGTAGGGGATTGTATACATTAAAGTTATAAGGAAGAGGGAACTGGGAAAGGGAAAATCATTTGGAAAGCAAAAAAAAAAAATACAAAAAAAAATTAATAAAATAAAAATAAACAAACAAAACAACACTAAGGAAGAGAATCCAGGGAAACAATCACTAAGAGCAACAAAAATCATTTGGTACAGCAAAGTACAAAAATCATCCAAGCATTACTACTGTGAAAGTCCATGTTCAGTGAATACCAAACTGAACAGGTAACATTTTTATTAGTAAAATTAGACATCAAAGTATAACAACTCTTAAAGGATGTATTCAGTAGGGCGGTCCTCCAAGGCTAATGCCATATTCCTAAGAACAGGTTAGTAAACATTCATGACCAGTGCTCTTACCCCTCTGAGCTACCTTTTCTGCCCAACCTTGTTAATTATTATTTAACATCTAATCCTGATGTATGACAAATCATCAACACATTAACTTAGGCAATTTAAATCTTTTTAATTAAGACCTTCTTTAACCCTATGGAAATCCACCTCTAATGTCACACATGGGATCATTTGAAATTTTATTTTTGGAAAAACTTTATCTACCATAATTATTTTGTGAGTGATTTAAGAAGTACCACATTGTTTTTATCTGGAGATTAGTTCATTAGTGACCTCATCTCAAGGGATGGTTTTGCACCCATTATTCTTGCTTAAGATCATTGCCTAGGCTGCCAGGAACCTGTAACTAAGGAATGAAAGAGAACAAAACACATATATTACCAAGAGAACTAGGGCTCAGTGTATTTGCTCCAGACAAGCTTTATATAACTGGTTTCAGTAGACTTCTTTCTTTTGAAGTTTATGAGTTTTCCTCTTAGCACTTCTTTCATTGTGTCCCATAAGTTTGCATATGTTGTCCTTCATTTTCAGTAAATTCTAAAAAGTCTTTAATTTGTTTCTTTTTTTTTCTTGACCAAGTTATCATTGTATAGAATGCTGTTAAGTTTCCATGTGTATGTGGGCTATCTGTTGTTTTGTTGTTGTTTTGTTGTTAAATATCAGACTTAGTACATGGTGATCTGGTAGGGTACATGGGATTATTTCAATCTTATGTTTGCTGTGGACTCTTTGGTGTCTGAGCATGTATATGGCCACATTGAGAGGTTACCATGAGGTGTTGAGAAGAAGATATATTCATTTGTTTTAGGATAAAATGTTCCATAGATCTCTGTTAAATCCATTTGCTTCCTAAATTCTGTTAGTTTCACTCTATTTCTGTTTATTTTCTGTTTCCATGAATTGATGAGAGTGGGGTGTTGAAATCTCTCACTATTATTGCATAAGCTACAATAAGTTCTTTGAGCTTTAGTAAACTTTCAGTTATGAATCTGGGTTTTCTTGCATTTGGAGCATCCTTGCTCAGAATAGAGAGTTCACCTTCCTAGGTTTTCCTTTGATGAGTATAAAGTGTCCTTTTTGAATAATTTAGTTTGAAAGATGATTTTATTCTATATTAGAATGTCTACATCAGCTTGTTTCTTGGGACCATTTTTTTTGGAAAATAGTTTTCTAGCCTTTTACTCTTAGGTAGTGTTTGTCTTTGGCCTCAGGTGAGTTTCCTGTATGAGGCAAAATGATGGGTGTTGTTTATATATCCAGTCTGTTATTATATATCTTTTTATTGGTAAATGTTTCAATTGATATTGGGAGATATTAAGGAAATGTGATTTTGCTTCCTATTATTTTTAATGTTAGAGGTGGATTTGTGTTTATCTTGCTCTCTTCTTATTGGTTTATTAAAAGAAGATAATTTTCTTGCTTTTTCTAGGATGCAATTTCCCTCCTTTTTTGGTTTTCTATTCATTATCATTTGAAGGGTTGGATCAGTGGAAAAATATTGTGTACAAATAATTTTGTCATGGAATATCTTGGTTTCTCCATCTATGGTAATTGAGAGTTTTGCTGGGTATATTAGCCTGAGTTGGCATTTGCATTCCCTTAGGGTCTGTATGAGATCTGCTCAGGCTCTTCTAGCAAATATGATCTATGTTGAGAAGTCTGTTATGATACTCAGTGGCCCACCTTTATATGTTACTTGACATTTTCCCTTACTGCTTTTAATAATTTCTGTCTTTAGTGCATTCCGTGTTTTAATTATTATGTGTCAAGTGGAATTTCTTTTCAGATCTAATGTATTTGCAGTTCAGTATGTTTCTCGGATGGAAATTAGTATCTCTTTTTTTAGATTAGGGAAGTTTTCTTCTATAATTTTCTTAATATTTTATTTATTTATTTATTTATTTTTATTCTCTATATTCTTTATTTACATTTTATTTGATTTCCCAATCTGGACCAACCTCCAAATTCCGACAAGCCCTCTTCCCTCCCCCTGTTCCCCAATTGCCCCTTCCCATTTTACATGTCCTGTTATTACCCTACACTGTTGCATTGAGCCTTTTCAAGACCAGAGCCTCTCCTTCCTTATTCTTGGTCATGATTTGATATATGATTTATTTTATGAAGAAATTTACTGGCCTTCATTTCCAGAAATTTGCTCTGTTCTACATCGGCAATCTTTACCTTTTGCCTGCTCATTGTGTCCACAATTTCCTCTATGTTGTAGGTCAGGAGCTTTTTACATTTTGAATTTTCTTGATGTTCATGTCTATATTTTCTATACCACCTTCTGAACCTGAGATTCTCTCTTCTATATGTTCTATTCTGTTGATACACAACAGAACTCCTGATTTCTTTCCTAGGTTCTCTATCTCAAAAATTATTTACCTTTGTGATTTCTTTATTGTTTCTCCTTCCATTTTTAGGTGAAATTCTAAAGCATAAAATGATCTACAGACAAGTGACAGTACCAACATCCTTTGGAGATCAGAGAAAGTTGTTATCCAAATTTTTTACATATATTAAGGATACAAACTGTGGAAATATTGTCATTATTTGAAGGAAACTGAAACTGGACAACTTAAATGTTTCATCAAAATTTATTTTCAGAGTTTTAAAACAGTAGATAATAAGCAACTGAAACTGAGCTGACACATTTGACTTTATTATTTCTATTGAGACCAAGCAGGTACAGAACATTCATTCCTTACTGTTTCAATAAAACTGTCCTGAAAGTACAGGCCTGGGCAAAAATCTTCCAGTCTTTTTGTTTTTATGAGATGGGCATAACAGCATTACTCAGTCAGTGAAAAGACAAATATTAAGTGGCACATCCTAAATATATTTATTGAGTGAAATGTGTCAACTTGATAACTTAATTCTAAAATTACGAAGATCTTAAACATAATGAATTTTTCTGAATTTCCAGGAAGTTGATGCTCTGTTTTGCTTTTCATCATTGTTTTGAATATGTATCTCAAGCTACAGGAAATAGGCCTTAAACAGACAAGTCTTAATACTTTCAAAATAGAACACAAATGAAGTGCTCAGATGGATCTAAATAAAGTGATAAATTGAATTTTTCTCCTTGAATTTAGAGTTCTCAGCTTATGCTTTCTTACTTCATCATAATATCCATGAAAGTCTCCTATTGTTTAGGGTGTACAGTCTACATGTTCCAGTGGTGGAATAAGATGTGAAATAGAGCAGTGCTGGCTAAATCCAATTGGGCAGGAGTCTCACACCCACTGTGATTAATTTCAATTTATATTCTTCTTATAGGCTACAAGTATCCTCATGAGGTTATAGTGACCCTCCTTCAACACACCTCCAGTAGATCAAATTAAAAAAAATTCCACAGCTTTTCCCATCTTGCCTGGATTGTTTCTGAAAGACCTAAACCTGGATGTAGAGGGATAATTCATCTTACAACCCCAATACTCAGCTGGAAGCCAACAGCAAAGTGAGTGCTCCTCCTCAGACTTACTCAGTAAGTACTACACACTTAGAAGGCTCTGGTCATGTGAGTTAAATCATGGGTATCTACCTACTAAAAGGGAGGGAGGACATGGATGTTTTTTACTATGTTATTTGTGTCTTGATTAGGATTTTACTTTAATGCCTATAAATATAAAAGTAGGAGATAATAGACAGAAAAGTATGCCATTTTCCCCAGGCTTCAGTAGAAGCAAGCAATGTCCAGAATAAGATGTCACATTCCCAACACCTAGAGACTGTCAGAATGTATATCAGCTGCTATATTATGTAGAGATATTTTTGCAGTTACTTGATAAACTTGTACCTTTTAAACTGAAAAAAAAATTTTAAATTCCATTTTACTTATTTTATTCTCCTTAGTTATTTCTTAGGATAACTCCTAATTATATAGGCTATATTATTCGTGTAACTACTCTTTCTTTAAAGAGATTTACTCTTACTTTGTGCTTACTTGAGAAACATTCTAAAAGTGAACACCATATCTGCAGATTTCTTTCTACCTTTGATTTTTAGATGGTGTCGCTAGAGTGCCCAGCCTGGAATCCCTCCATAGATGAGGCAGCCTTTAACTTGTAGTTTTTGTAACATAATTTCCTGAGTAGCTAAAATTGTAGATGTGAACCACCAGGCCTAGATTATATTCATTGTATATCAACCTGAAGTCAAAGGAATGGGACCTACACTGGATTATGATACGATAACCAAGGATATAGGCATGAGGGACATAAGAGGGTGGTGGAATTTGGCAGTATCTCATGAAGACAAAATACTAGAAAACGTGTCTCAAAGTTAAACCCCTGTCCTTCAAAATTAGGGTTTAAAGGCTAAGGTGTCATTAGATCTCTTTAAAGATTTTTAAACACATACTCTTATTTATTCACATTCATTTTACTTACTTATGAAAATACATTCTAAATTAAACAAAATGTATTTTAATCCTTTTTTATTTCCATGCCCATGGGTTAACACATCTACATTATACAGATAATTTACTTTGCCATAGTTTACTTTTTATATAAGTAAATTGTTTCATATTCAATGCTACCCCAAAATTTTAACATACAAAAAGATCTTGACTATCAACATGATTTGACCTGAATTGATTACTGCACATCTATTCACATTAATAATTAATTGCAGAGAGAAAAAACAGATATTATAGCATGTTTTCTTCTGCTCCATCCTAAGTCTAGATCTAGAACAATAGCATTGTATCATACTTAGGAGAATAGACTAGAAAAACTGGAGATGAATGCCAACAAAGTTTCTTTTTAAAACTCTTTCTCTGGTTGTCTTGAGCTTTAAAGAAGGCTTAAAAGGAAGTGAGGATATGGTGTGTGAGCTGTGTGTGGTGGACACCCATTGTTAGCACAGCTCCTAGGACCTAAACTTCAAAGTCTGCCTTTCCTTGTGGTATAGCCCTGGATCTATAGGGGAACCTGATCATCAGCGGCCGTACTTCCTGGTCCTGCCCTGGATCTAAGGGTGAACATGATCATCAGCTGCACAACTGTCCCTCTAAGCAGAGAATTGAGAAGTAATGGGCAGCTGGGGATAAATGTCCTGGGGCACATCCATGGTGGTGCCCAGAAAAAGGAGTCCCAGGTTGAGATGCTGAGTGAGCCCCTGTTTTCAATGTGAGTACATCCATGTGAAGTTGGGACATTGTTCTTCCCTGATAGTTATTACTTAGGATAGTCAATTAGCTTATGATGAAAAGTACTTGACAATACCTTTTCAAGTACCTGTGGGAGTCTCTGAAGATTAACTTTCATTCTGAACATTACTGGATTTAGAATCATCATGGAAATGCACCTCTGGATTTTTGAGAAACTTTTAATTGAAGATGGAATGCTACCCACATATGTGAGTGGCATCACCCCATGCCCTGGAGTTTTCTAGTGAATAAAAAGGGAAGAGTAAATGGATGACCAGCAGCCATTTCTCTCTCTCTCTCTCATCCAACACTGAAGACTCTGGGACTGTCCCTACCATCATACTGGACTACTGTAGTGCTAATTAAGGTTGCAGTCTATCATGACCTGATAGCTCCACTAAGCTTAGTGCAAAATGGATGACGCCTTTTAACAGCAGGCAATGCCCATCTCTAACCTACCCTGGAGAGTCTTATACCCCCCTACTCTCTACTCAAGAAGATCAACTAGTCCTTGACAGAACAACAATTTCAACTTCCTCTTTTCCTGGCAATATCCTACACAATGGGGGAGCTAGAGAATGGATCAAATGAGCTGAAGAGGTTTTCACAGACAACGGAGGATCAACATAATCTAACTTTACATCATTATTACTCTGTAACACAGCTTGATGTCAGGAATTACTGATAGAGAAGCACTGTTTAAAGGCTAAATATATTTCAGAATTTTATAGTTAAGGGCTCTTACTAAGAGAGTAAGTAGAATGATTTAAATACAAAGAAAAAAATCTGTGTAATCCCAATCACGATTAACTGAGGAAAATGCTGGAACCTTGATTCAATGGATACTTTGGTCCTTTACCTCAATCTGTCAATTTCCTCATTACAAAATTCCTCTGTACATTGTTAATGTTTTCTAAAGGGCAATGGATATGTGCAATGTTCAAATTCTGTAATAATGATTTTAAAAGCCAATTTTCTTCTTTCACCAGAAGGGCGTCATTAGGGGTCAAAAACCAAGAGAGCAAAACCACCTAAATTAATGAACAACACTGAAATAACTCACAAAAACTAAAGCATGAATCACAAGGCCTGCACGTGTCTACATCGTGTGTGAGGGTGTGTGTGTGTGTGTGTGTGTGTGTGTGTGCATTTGCGTGTCTCCATGTCTGTGTGTGTGTGTGTGAGAGAGAGAGAGAGATAGAGAGAGAGAGATGGAGAGAGAGACTCAGAGAGAGTGAGTGAATATATGTGTAGAATAGAGATGTTTTGACGAGAGTATATATGGGGAAATTATCAGAATGTGTTGCATGACAAAAGAATCCATATTTAATAAAAGAAAGGAGAAAGAAAATATGGTTTTTCTGAAAAAAAGGAAGAAAATCCATTAATCATTAAACCTCAAACTATAAATAATAGAAATAATGTAAAACAGAATATTTTATAGTTATGTTAATGTTTTTATAATGAAGTTATAGATGAGAGAATGGATTAATTTACAGAATGTTTTATACCTAATTGTTACTCTAAAATAAGCAATCATTGTTATTGGAAATTTACTTATTTTTTAATATATTTTTTTTATATTCTATATTTTTTGTTTACATTCCAAAGGCTTTAAAATCTTTAATGCTTGTCTAACCTCCCTGTGGGTGAAGCTTTCTTATTCTATTTAGTAAAGCACATTAGTTTTTTTTACTTCATATATTGACATGACAGTTCACAATAGTCGGTAGCTCCAATTCAATTTTTAGTGAATATATTCTTTATTTACATTTCATTTCCCTTTTTCTGGTTCCCTGCCCCCAAAGTTCCCATATGTCCTTTTCACTGTTTCTAATGGCTGAAAAATACTCCATTGTAGAAATATACCACATTTTTTGTATCAATTCTTGCATTGTGCGACAGCTTCTGGCTATTATAAAGAGGGCTGCTATGAACATAGTGGAACATCTATCCTTATTTCATGCAGAGGAATCTTCTGGTTATATGCCCAGGCATGGTATGGCAGGGTCCTCCAGACCCAGTTTTCTGTTTTATTGTGGCCAGTTTTCTGAGGAACCACCAGACTGATTTCCAGAATCGTTGTACCAGCTTGCAATCCGACCAGCAGTGGAGGAGTGTTCCTCTTTCTCCACATCCTGGCCAACAGCACCTTTTTCCTGAGTTTTTAATCTTAGTCATTCTGACTGGTGTGAGGTTGAATCTCAGGGTTGTTTTGATTTGCATTTCCCTAGTGACTTATGTTTGATAAGTTGCTTCTCCGCTATCAAATTCTTCAGGTGAAAAGTCTTTGTTTAGCTCCATTTACCATGGTTTGATTAGGGTTATTTGCTTCCTGGGGTGTAAGATATTGAATTCTTGCATACATAAGATATTAGCCCTCTGTCGGATGTGGGGTTGGTGAAGATCTTTTCCCAATTTTTTGGTTGCAGATTTGCCCTTTTGACAGTGTCCTTTGCCTTACAGAAACTTTGTAACTTTAGGAGGTCCCATTGGTCAATTCTTGATCTTAGAGCATAAGCTATTGGTGTTCAAATCTCGCACCTGTTGGTCAGGAACTTTCCCCCTGTGCCCATGTCCTCAAGGGTCTTCCCCAGTTTTTTTTCTATTAGTTTCAATGTGTCTGGTTTTATGTGGAGGTCCTTGATCCACTTGGAGTTGAGCTTAGTACAAGAAGATAAGAGTGGATCAATTCTCATTCTTCTGCATGTTGACCTCCAGTTGAACCAGCTCCATGTATTGGAAAGACTATCTTTTTTTCCACTGATTGATTTCAGCTTCTTCGTCAGATCAAGTCGCCATAGGTATGTGCATTCAATTATGGGTCTTCAATCCTCTTCCATTGATCCGCCTCCCTGTCACCATACCAATACCAGGCAGTTTTTAATACTAATGCTCTGTAGTATTGCTTGAGGTCCCGGATACTAATTCGCCCCAAAGATCTTTTAGTGATGATAATAGATTTAGCTATCCTGAGGCTTTTGTTATTCCAAATGAATTTGAGAATTGCACTGTCTAACACTGTGAAGAAATGAGTTGGGATTTTAATGGGGATTTCCTTGAATTATATATTGCTTAGGGCAAATTGGAAAAGAAGTCAGACAATAACTATTTTCAGAAGAGATGATAGTATACTTAAGTGACCCAAAAACTCCACCAGAGAACTCTTACAGCTGATAAACAACTTCAGCAAATTGGCTGTTATAAAATTCAACTCAAGCAAATCGGTAGCCTTCCTATATGCAAAGGACTGCCGCGGACAGCAAACCCACTAGGGTTCGGGATCCGCGGGAGGACCCCTTTGTTGGATAGGAGCGGAGCAGAGACGGGATGGCGAACAGAGAGACACACGAGAGAGGATGTGATTAGACTGTTGCAATTTTTACTCAGCAAGCATCAGACTTTTAAAGACATCAAGTTACATAAGGTATTGGCTTACAGAAACTGTTTAAGCTATCTTAAGGTCAACAATTCTAAGAATTATCAAGCTAAAATTGTCTTGACCACGACTTTCGACCACGGTTTAGCGGCTTCCTGGGCACCAGGTGTTGTTGGAGGTGGGAAGCCACATGCGAGCATACTTTGTCTCGGCCCTCTGCCAAGGACCCTGAACTCACCATAGCCAATATTTTATCACCTCAGAATAGAGTTCTATACATTTTTCCTCACTATAGCAAATACATGGATAGTTTGGATCACACCCTCGGGGGCACACGTCTTGCAAACCTCTACCCTTGTAAAAGTAGTCCCACACCTTCTGTCTGATCCTCTGTCTGTGTGTTTCAGGTAGGACGCACCATGGTGGGCGAGATCGCTTGATTCTCTCATACCATGGTAGTGAGAAATATCTATTTCGCCTACTGTTAATTGTAACCCATCTCTCTAAGTTTATATCATATTCTCCAGTGTAGGGGAGGGGTGCATCTGTTGCCCAGAAATGATGAGGACCCCGATAAATGCCAGGTTCCCACCACCTGCTGCCAAGTTTCACTTTTACAGTTCTGTTTGTTTTCTTAAATTCAAACCCTAAAGCTGTCAAATCTCGCACCTGTTGGTCTAGACTTCTAACAATTCTATATTTTCTATTCCCTAGTTCTAATTTAGACTTCTGTGATCTATTTAAGGCTTCCCTAAAATTAAGAGAATCATAAGCTAAAAGGGGAATCAATATTGTAACGGAATCATTTACTTTATAACTGCAATATTTTGCTAGCTGCTTAGTTTCTAGTTCTACTTCCTCCGCCAACCTCTCAAGCTGGCCTGACTGCAGAGAGGAAGTGGGCAGAGAAGCTGTCCTATCTGACTGATTGCGATCAGCAAAGGAAGGATTATGGTTAAGGGTAGAGTTTGTACTGACAAGCTCATTCTTAGAACTTGTATTTGGGGTAGTAGTGATTAACCACAAGCCCAGAATGAGTTTTCCCATCATCTAAACACCACATATTCCTGCAATTAATCCAAAGCAAAGCAGTGGCCTAATCGTGCATCTTCTTGGAGTCCACCGCCTGCTTGCAGGGGGCTTAACCTCGTGAGGTATGAACCCCTGAATCGGCTCCCAGTCTGGCATGTCGCCCACGGAGCGCAATTGTCTCTGCTGCAGGTGCAGCAGTTTCTCTTTTTTTTTTTATTTTTTAGAAGCACAAGGTCCAAATCCGCTTGAATCTGTGCAATGGATTCTGAAAAGCAGCAAAAGACAATTGGGAAAAGCATCAGGACTACAACAATAAGGAGTGTGCCAATTCCTATAAAAATGAAATATTGTATCCAATCAATAGGATTGAGGGACTTAATATTTTGCGCAAAAGAGCTTGCCAGGCCTGAAAGATCCACCGCATCCAAATGCTGTTTACTTGTCTCTGAGATAAGATTAGTTAATTTTTTGATATTGTATGAGATGTTGTTATTATTTCAAATGTCTAACAAGTGGGCCTTGGTCTTATCCCATTTCTCAGAGGTATTATAGTGTAAAGGTGTCACACATATGAAGTTATAATTAGCATGGCACCTAGTGGACATTCTGGTTTTAATATTAGCTATGTCTTGTCCTAATTCTGAAATCACCTTCTCTAAATTGTTTAATCTGGCCTCAAGTTTCAAATCTATGATCCTTTGTTTAGATAAAGCAAGTGTAATATTTTTATGTAAATCATTTACAAAAGAAGCTGTCTGAATCTCCTTAACTAAGGCAGCTGTAGAAAGGGCGAAAGAAGTGATTATAGCTGTAATAGCTGTAAAAGCTGATATTCCTAAAATCAATGCTGCCACAAATCTCTTAGTTCTTAAAAAAACTATTAGCATATATAAATGTCTGTAATGCTGAATCATCATACCATGGTTAGTTCCCAAAATCCACTGGCAAAAGCACATAAGGAGGACGTTTAACGATAAGAACCACTGAACCTGAAGCTGAGGAATCAATGCAATTAGTTAACTTACAGGAAGTACACTTTACAGTGAAGGTATGATCAATCTTGTCAATGGTAACAAGTTGTGATAACCCTACCAGGAGAGCATGAGGGTAGGACACACAAGCAGAGGCAGAAATAGTTTCATAATCTTTTTTCAGAGGTCTTTTTAGCGATATTTTCTCACTTGCAGCAATGAGTCTGAAAAGGTTTGGGTGTTCCACCAGGGGCGTCTTTTCTCTTGGGTCCATGTGAGGGTCTGTCGTGGCCGCATCCTTGCCCCTAGGTGATCCGCCTCTACATTTTTTTTGTTAGCTTCCACATCAACTTTTGACCCCGTTTTTTTTTTTTTTTTTTTTTTTTTTTTGTGCGGACGTGTCTTCCTGGGGTCTTTTGGAGGGTCGGATGAGTCGATCTGGAATCTAGACCGGTGATTCATTCGGCATCCTGTGGAAACACACAAGCATAGCCTCGTCCAGAGGCAATTAACACATCCGGACCCCTCTAGCGTCGGGTTAACTGGTCCTTCAAATTAACCAGGGGTTTAGGAAAAGATTTTTCTTTTCCCCAGTGTCTTTCTGAGGCTGTTAGTCCTTGTGCATCAGAATTTACATAATTTAAAACAAAGAGAGTATGAGATAAAAGATGGTGAGTTGAAAATTATTTTTCAGCTGATCTTAATCTCTGTATTTGTGCTTTAATGTTTTAATGTACGTTCTACAATTGTTTGTCCTTGAGGATTATATGGAATTCCTGTCACATGGTCTATGCCCCATTGTTGGAAGAAATCCTTCAAGGATTTCGACACATATGCAGGTGCATTGTCTGTTTTTATGTTTTTTCGCATTCCCATATAGGAAAAGCTGTGAACTAAGTGTTGTAAAACGTCTTTTACCGCTTCCCCGCTTTGAGCGGAGGCAAAGACTACATGAGAGTATGTATCAACGGTCACATGAACATATTTTAATTTTTTAAATTCTGGTATGTGTGTGACGTCTATTTGCCAAAGGCTGTAGGGTTTTAACCCTCGGGGATTTATTCCTGCCTTGGGTGCATGTTCCCAGTCTGGACAATGAGGGCAAGTTTTGACTATTTCCCGTGCCTGTTCACGAGTAATGCGAAACTGAAACCTTAAAGTGGTAGAATTTTGGTGATGTAAATCATGAGTTCTTTTAGCCACCTCTAAAACAGACATAATGCGAGTAAGGGAGTCTGCGAGGGCATTCCCTTGGGACAAAGGTCTGGGGAGCCCACTATGGCTTCTGATATGTCCCACGTAATACTTATTTTGTCTTTTATGAATCAAATTTTGTAATTTTGACAATTTCTTATGAATTTTTGTCTTAGGGGACAAGACCGTGGTCTCAATTTCTGGGAATAGACCAACCACATATTTAGAATCTGTATAGAGGTTAAACGCTTGTCTCACTTCTGAAAAAGCTATAAGCACTGCTTTTATCTCCGCTTGCTGTGCAGAAGCATCTGGATTGATTTTAATAATAGGTTTTTGACTTTGTATGCAAGTCACTGAACGTCCATTGGAGGATCCATCAGTGAAAACATTTACCCCATTCTCAATGGGAGAGTTGGAATACCCTCTCGGGAAAATTATATCCGTTTCCAGGGCGAAAGTCAGCAATGGATCTTTGGGTAGGTGAAAATGCACCTCTCCCAGAAAACCTGTCAAGGCTATGGCCCAGTTATTACTTTCTTGTAATAATTGTTTAAATTGTTTTTTATTATAAGGAATAGCAATGTAATGCATGTCTCTACCAAAGATCTCCTTGGATCGTGCTCTCCCTTTAGTTATTAATTTGGTGCATAAACTCTCATATGACATTAACACTTTATTAGATATGTGAGGCAGGTGTATCCACTCCAATACTCTGTCCTGCCACAGGCAGGCCGTCGGCGTGTATGTTGTCTTTAAGATACACAAATATCATTCCCCAGTGGGATTTAACCTTTTTACCTTGGAGTCCCACAGCCTTTCATTCACCAGTTTTAACGCCTCACAGGCCTCAGGAGTTAATGCCCTCTTGGAAGTCGGATTAGAATCTCCATTTAATATTTTAAACAGGGGCCTTAACTCCCCTGTAGTAATCTTCAGATAGGGATGTAGCCAATTAATATTTTTCAATAATTTTTGGAAGTCATTGAGTGTCCTCAATTTATCAACCCTAATTTGTAGTTTTTGAAAGGAGACTATATTGCCCTGAATAGCAGTGCCTAAATATTTTAAATTATCATATTTTTGAATCTTTTCTGAGGATACTACTAGTCCAAATTGATCCAATACCCTTATAATCCTCACAAGGATCAAATCCACTTGTTCTCTACTAGGATGGGCAATCAAAATGCCATCCATGTAATGAACCACGCAGGCATTCTCAAATTCCTGTCTAATAGATTTAATCGCCTGATCCACAAACTTTTGACATAACGTTGGGCTGTTTTTTATTCCCTGCGGTAGCACTTTCCATTGATATCTTTGATATGGTCTTTGAAAATTAGTAGAGGGTACGCTGAAGGCAAATCTTTTGCAATCCTCTGGATGTAACCTTATATTGAAAAAACAGTCTTGAAGATCTATTATTATTACCTCCCAGTCTCTAGGGACAGCAACCGGTGAAGGAAGTCCTGGTTGCAATGCTCCCATATTGTGCCTGGTACTGTTTACTGCTCTAAGATCTTGTAGAAGTCTCCATTTTCTTGATTTCTTTTTAATAACAAATACTGGTGTATTCCAAGGACTATTATTTTCTTCTATGTGTCCTAACTTTAGCTGTTCTTCTACCAGCATTCGTAAGGCCTATAACTTTTCATCTTTTAGGGGCCATTGATTGAGCCACACAGGCCGATCAGACTTCCATGATATTTGATCTGCATATAATTTGCCCTTAATGGACCCTAGTGTAAATCCTGGTCATTTGTGACCAGCTTTACATCCATTTCTCTCATGATATCTCTGCCCCACAGGGTAAATGGTAGGGTCGGTATGACATATGGTTGTATTATTCCTTCCTTATTTTCATGTTGCCAGTGTAGGGGCTGGCTGCTCTTGGCCATGCCTGAGGCCATCCCTAACCCCTGAAGGGAATTTTCAGGTTGATGAACGGCCCAATGTGAGGGCCAGTCTTTTCCTGCAATGCAGGTCTTATCTGCTCCTGTGTCTAAGAGTCCTAAGAATCCCCTACCATTCAGGTGAATGGTTAGCATGGGTCTTGAGTCCTTTATCTCCTTAACCCAATATATGTGATCTGTTGACCCAAAATCACCCTGTCCTCGTTCCCCTTTTAGGGTTGGGTTAGGGAGCTTTAAATATGGCAAAAGTAATATCTGGGCGATCCTTTCACTCTTGTGTATGATAACAGTGTTTCTAGTAGCCTTGATCATAACTTTGATTCCCCCCTGGGAGTCTGAATCAATCACCCCAGGGAGCACCTCTAGTCCTTTCTTACAGTTGGAACTCCTTCCTATAATTAGTCCTGTGATTCCTTCTGGAAGAGTTCCCTTTACTGCTGTGGGGACAAGTACAGTACCTTCTTCCATAGAAATGATAACATCTGCCTTGGCAGATAAGTCAAGACCTGCACTTCCTGGAGTAGCTCTAGGAAGATCATGAATAGAAAATGAGGGAGCCTCTGGATTTAATGATGAGGGCTCTTTTTCTTCCCCTCTTGGGTCAGGGCTGAGGGGTTGCCCTTTCTCTAGTTTTTTGACTCACCTTCTTTTTTGTCCTCAATCAAATTCCCGTCCTTATCATACTTAGAACAGCATTCACTACTCCAATGTCTGCCCTTTTTGCAACGTGGACAGGGACCTAGGGGTGGTCGTTTCTCCCCTTTCTGGTTTTTCTTGCAATCTTTCTTAATATGACCTGCCTCTCCACATGAGTAACAAGTAGGTCCTACACTGTCACTCCTTTTTCCACCACCATAAGTTTGTTTTACAAATGCTGAATACTTCTGGCCTTTCATTACAGCTGCATAGGCCATCCCCTGAACCACTGCAGGGGAAGCATCTATGCAAGCCTTCATATAGTCCTGAATGTTGCCTGTCTTTCTTATTGGTCTGATTAGGTCCTGGCAAAGCGAATTAGCATTCTCCCAAGCTAGTTGCTTAAGGAGCATTTCCGATCCTTCCCCATGTGGCATCATTCTATGTATGGCCTCTTCTAGTCTGGAGACAAAAGTCTCATATGACTCTTCATTTCCTTGTTTAAGACCGTCTTCTTAGAGCCAGGAGGGGAAATGGCCCTCCATGCGAGTACAGCATTTGTAGTCACTTCCTTTAAAATGGTCTTAGGAATTTTCACCTGGGAAGCAGGGGCCAAATGAGACCCTGTGCCTAATAGCATATCCATAGTGACCTTAGGTCCTTTTCTTCCCGAGAACTTTTGGACAGTTTCTTTACTCTTATCCTCGTACTCTGTTCTCCACAAGATGTAGTCTCCTGGGAATGAGGTTACCTTAACAGTTTGGTGCCAGTCATGCGGAGTAAGCCATTGGCTGGCAACCATGTCAACTATCTGTGTAGTATAAGGGGCCGAAGGTCCCATGGACTTTACGGCTGGTTGTAACTCCTTTAATGTCTTAAGTGGCAAGGGCTCCCAGACAGGGATCTCTTTATCCTCACTATCCCCTGTATAGACAACAGGGAAAGCAAAAGTTGTATCACCCTGCTCCCTTGCTTGGGCCATCGCCCCCACGAAGCCTATGAGCGGCAACAGTTTTCTTCTAGGAGTAGGAACAGGTCTGTCTCTTGGTTCCTTTTTTACAGGGAAAATAAAGTCATCATCATGATGATATAAGGCCGCTTGTTCTTCTAAATCATCCCAATCTCCAGGGGAAAGATCATCCTCATCGTTATTTTGAATAAGGGGCTTTTTGTCTGGAGTTTTAGACAGAGGACTTTTCACGGGCGTATTAGTCCCGTAAGTCTTTTCTTGTATCTCATCAGCATCATCATAAGGCATATCATATTCATGTTCCTCTTTGTCCTTTTCTGAACTGGCCTCTGCTGTTAATAATATCAAGTCTGACTGTTCCGTCAGAATTTCCCTCATTTGCAGCCAGATAGGGTAAGCTTGCCTGGGTATTTTCTTCTCCCCATGCTCTGTTGTATACCTTTTCATCTCTCCTCCTATTCGCTTCCAATCTTCTAACTTTAATTCCCCGTCCTCCGGGAACCAGGGAGAGACCTTCATAAGAAATTGATAAAATTCTGTTGCCGTGCTTTCCTTGACCTTTAAGCTTCTTTCCGCTAAGAGTCTTTGTAATACTGAGACAAACATTTTTTGTCCTTTTGAGCCCGAGCCACCCATACTGAATGACTCACCTTCATCTACCTCTTCTCTGCAGGCGGGACTGCAGTTCCCTATGGTGAGTTCGTTCCACTCCTGAAGTGCTTGAAGTTTCAAAGCGATAGGGTACAAGACAAAGAGAAGGAAAATAGTACAGGAGAAATATGCACCTATCCGGGGGTCCCTGTACGGGCGCCAGCTGCCGCGGACGGCAAACCAACTAGGGTTCGGGATCCGCTGGAGGACCCCTTTGTTGGATAGGTGCGGAGCGGAGACAGGATGGCGAACAGAGAGACACACGAGAGAGAATGTGATCAGACTGTTGCAATTTTTACTCAGCAAGCATCAGACTTTTAAAGACAACAGGTTACATAAGGTATTGGCTTACAGAAACTGTTTAAGCTATCTTAAGGTCAACAATTCTAAGAATTATCAAGCTAAAATTGTCTTGACCACGACTTTCGACCACGGTTTAGCGGCTTCCTGGGCACCAGGTGTTGTTGGAGGTGGGAAGCCACATGCGAGCGTACTTTGTCTCGGCCCTCTGCCAAGGACCCTGAACTCACCATAGCCAATATTTTATCACCTCAGAATAGAGTTCTACACATTTTTCCTCACTATAGCAAATACATGGATAGTTTGGATCACACCCTCGGGGGCACACGTCTTGCAAACCTCTACCCTTGTAAAAGTAGTCCCATACCTTCTGTCTGATCCTCTTGTTTGTGTTTCAGGTAGGACACACCATGGTGGCTGAGATCGCTTGATTCTCTCATACCATGGTAGTGAGAAATATCTATTTCGCCTACTGTTAATTGTAACCCATCTCTCTAAGTTTATATCATATTCTCCAGTGTAGGGGAGGGGTGCATCTGTTGCCCAGAAATGATGAGGACCCCGATAAGTGCCAGGTTCCCACCACCTGCTGCCAAGTTTCACTTTTACAGTTCTGTTTGTTTTCTTAACTTCAAACCCTAAAGCTGTCAAATCTCGCACCTGTTGGTCTAGACTTCTAACAATTCTATATTTTCTATTCTCTAGTTCTAATTTAGACTTCTGTGATCTATTTAAGGCTTCCCTAAAATTAAGAGAATCATAAGCTAAAAGGGGAATCAATATTGTAACGGAATCATTTACTTTATAACTGCAATATTTTGCTAGCTGCTTAGTTTCTAGTTCCACTTCCTCTGCCAACCTCTCAAGCTGGCCTGACTGCAGAGAGGAAGTGGGCAGAGAAGCTGTCCTATCTGACTGATTGCGATCAGCAAAGGAAGCATTATGGTTAAGGGTAGAGTTTGTACTGACAAGCTCATTCTTAGAACTTGTATTTGGGATAGTAGTGATTAACCACAAGCCCAGAATGAGTTTTCCCATCATCCAAACACCACATATTCCTGCAATTAATCCAAAGCAAAGCAGTGGCCTAATTGTGCATCTTCTTGGAGTCCACCGCCTGCTTGCAGGGGGCTTAACCTCGTGAGGTATGAACCCCTGAATCGGCTCCCAGTCTGGCATGTCGCCCACGGAGCGCAATTTTCTCTGCTGCATGTGCAGCAAAGGACAAGCAGGCTGAGACAGAAATTAGGGAAATGACACCCTTCACAATAGCCACAAACAATATAAAGTATCTTGGTGTGACTCTAACCAGTGAAAGATTTGTATGGCAAGTAATTCAGATCTCTGAAGACGTAAATGGAAGAACAACTCAGAAATGGAAAAATCTACCATGCTCGAAGGTTGGCAGGATTAGTATAGAGAATGCATGAATTTTAAAAGAGACTAATTTTAAAACACAGTTGAGGCTTAGGTAGACTATGGGGAGTATTATTTAATGTATTTTGTGTAAGGGTATGTGTAGGTTTAGTCCCCATGCACTCATGGCTTTGAATAAGATTATGGGTTCCAGGGAAAGGAATGTGATTGATTGAATATGCTTACCCCATGAGAAGTGTGGAATAATCAGACATGTGTCCATATTTGGGAAGGTGTAAATTTCTTACAAGAAATATGTCACTGCATGTCACAATGGAGATGGGTCTTTGACATTTCTTGAAATTTGCAAGTCTGTGCAGTGTGATCATTTCCCCTACAGGAGAAGGATAGAAATAGTCCTGTGCTTAGAGGTGATGTGACACCATCTTTCCACCTGTGAATGTGTAGAGGTGCAGACAGGTACTGAGGGATCACCAAGTATAAATGCACATGGGACACACCCACCAGGGCCACACCTGCACCCAGGACCTGTGCAGCACTACCACAGCCATCTGTGCACCTAGTCTTCTAGGGAATATCTCCTCTACATGAAATACAATGATTAGATATGAGGCCAACATCCTCTCTCCTCTGACTGTGCAGGCTGTTGCAGTCAGGAATGCAGGAACAACCAAGGTAAGATCACATGGGACAAGGTCTGCCAGGGCTTGACATGCACCCAGGAGAGCAGGGCAGCCCCATAGAAAACTGTGCCAGGGTAAAGCCTGTCACCTGGGCTGCTCAGAAGACACACAGTAGGGATATGCACCAGCCAGTCACAGCAATACCAACTAACACCCCAGATAACAAGATGGCAAAAGGTAAGCATAGGAACATTACTAACAGAAATCAATGCAATATGGCACCATCCTAACCCAATTCTCCCACAACAGAAAATCCTGGATACCCCAACACACCAGGAAAGCAAGCTTTGGATTTAAAATCATTGGTCATCATGCTAATGGAGGGCTTCATGTAGGGTTTCAAGAGGGACATAAATAGCTCCCTTAAAGAAATACATTAGAAATAAGTAAAGAGGGAGAAGCCCATAAAGAATTAAGGAGAAATACAAAAAACAAAAACAAAACAAAACAAAACAAAAAATCAAGCAGTCAAAACAGATGAAGGAATTGAACAAAGCCATCCAGGATCTAGAAACAATAATGAAACCACAAAGGGAAACCACTCGGGACATAAAATATCTTGGTCAGCAACAGAATACAAGAGAGTGAAGAGAGAATCTCAGATGCAGAAGAAACCATAGAAAGCATTGATAAAACATTCAAAGAAAAGGAAAAATGTAACAGCTGCTGATGCAAAACATCCAGAAATACAGGACACAATTACAAGTCCAAACCTAGGGATTATACATATAGAAGAGAGTGAAGATTTCAATATCAAATGGGCCAGTAAATGTCTTCAACAAAATTATAGAAGAAAACTTTCCTAACCTAAAGAAACCGATGCCCATGAACATACAAGAAGTCGGCAGAACTCCAAGTAGATTCGATCAGAACAGAAATTCCTCCTGTCACATAGTAACTAAAACCCCAAATATACTAAGCAAAGAAAGAATATTAAAGCTGTAAGGGGAAAAGATAAAATGACATATAAAGGAAGACCTATCAGAATTATTCCAGACTTCTCACCTGGGACTAAGAAATCCAGAAGAGCCTAGGGAGATGTCATGGAGACACTAAGGGAACAGAAATGCCAGCCCAGACTACTATATCCAGCAAAACTCTCAATTACCCTAGATGGAGAAACCAAGGCATTTCATGAAATTTTTTTTCCACAAATCCTGCCCATCAAAGGATAATGAATGGAATGGAGACCAGATATACCTCAAAGAAGGAATGGATGCAGAAAATGTGGAATATTTATACAATGGAGTACTACTCAGCCATTAAAAGTAATGAATTTATGTAATCTGTAGGCAAATGGTTGTATCTGGAAAATATCATCGTAAGTGAGTTAACCCAATCACAAAAGAATACGCATGAAATGCAATCACTGATAAGCGGATATTAATGAGCCCAGAAGCTCTGAATATTCAAGGCACAATTAGCAAGTCAAAAGATTCTCAAGAAAGAAGGAAGGAGAGGACCCTGGTCCTTAAAGGACTGGATCCAGTTTTGTAGGAGAGTACCAGAATAGATCAGAGAAATGGTGGGGTGGTGATAGGGGAATAGGCAGGGGGTGGGGTGTGGTGAAGAGGACATATGGGACATATGGTGAGGGGGGAACGGGGAAAGGGGAAAGCCTTCGGAATGTAAACAAAGAATATAGAATATAGAAAATAAATAAATAAATAAATATATAAATAAATAAAAGTTAAAAAAAAAAGAAGGAAGAAAACTCACATGTCTCCCCAAACTGAAATACAATCTTAACATTCTGATACTTACTTTGTCAAACAACACCTAATTCACATCTAATGTGAATCATTAATTCACATCTAATGTGTAATCAGCATTTCATGTCATCTTTCCTATGTGGTAATTCACTATGCTCAATTAGTGTTGCCCATGTGAATTTGGATATGAGTGTATCCAGTAGAACACAGAAAACCCGCTCTTTAGTTAAAAAAAAAAACTCTACAACATTTTCCAAGTACCACTTTATCCTCCTAAGATGTGGAATACAGAGAATACATCCACATATTTGTGTGTATAATTCTTGCTGGCCTATCTTATGGCTATCTAGAGAAACAGTATTGCTGGACATTCATGAATGCAGTGCCCATATTCATGTCCAGAGGTCAGAATTTCACAGCATTGCTCATTTCATGACCCTTACATTAGTCACTCCTCCTCCTTGGTGCTTTTCCTGAGACTTGGAGGGTATAATATATGGCATTGTTGTTTCTTTTAGGATTTTGCTTTCACTGCCACTTATTCTCTGAACACGGGAGAGTAGTTTGTCTTTTCAATGATTGTTGTCCAATTCAAAAGAAGCTTTTTATACGGAGTTTGCTAGAAATCATTGTGTGTAATCATAAACAAAAGGCAATTTTACAGCACCACCATGAACAAAATTATAATAGGTTCTCTCTTGTGACTTATTAACTCCCCATTCGTGAGCCTTAAGTACAATTTCAGTATTAAGTATTGCAATCCCTCATGTAGATCAGGAATAAATATCTCGGAAATTACATGTTTACCTCATAATAGTTGTACAACCATAGGATCATTGGGAACTGTGGGAAAATCTTGACAGGCAAGGCAGTGTTATAGCATGCAGTTTCCAGCCGAGTGTAAGACCATGGCTAACTTTTATCACTGCAAGCACCCTGAATAGCATATTCTGACAGTAAGAATCTAGCCAGAAGGGAGATAGTTTTCTAGTCATTTTGAGATCAAGTTTAGTGAAACGATATATGCTGCTATCGTTAGGGTTTTACCATGAAGTTCAGGTGGGTAACCAAGGACAGTCAGGAAGTTGTGATATTTTGAAAACTGCTGAGGCATCCAAGGTCAGTACTTCAAGAAGAGGTGTCTTATTCTTAGTACTACAGACTTTTTTTTTAGTAATCCCTGTCGAGGAGAGGTGTCTTGCTCTTACAGCTGTTGATTTTATTAAATAATCTATGTTTTGGGGGGGTGGAATTATTGATGCATGCTGGGTAATTATTTAAAATCTTTGTCAAGTTACATTTGGAAATCATCTAAGATGTGAGTTCTCATAAGTTCATTTTCATACATCTATAGATGTTTTAAATTTTCACACTTTTCCCTCTAATCCCTCACACTCTTGACAACCTTATTAATCTTTTAACTAAGTTATACATCCTTTACTTTCATGTCCCATAAATTTTTCTTTTTATCCAATTATGTCTTGTTAGGTATTGGAATTGAAGGCTTGGTAAAGGGTTTCAGTGATCCTTTCTCCAATTATTTCCCCCTAACTCCTAGTTTAGGTCACATTTCCTTGTTCCTCTCTGAGTAAGCCTTTTAAATGCACAAACCCAAATATTCAAATTTTTCCTAGAATTCCCTGTACCTATGACTTATATGCATTCTGCTAAAAGCCCCTTCTAAACTTCAGAGGTTAGACTCTACAGAGCAGAACTATAACTATGTATCTATCAAGACCATAACCATGACAGTACAGAAAATGGAATGATCATAAGTATTTCAAAAGTAGGAAGAAACTGAGAAATGTGAGTGACACTTATAAGAGAAAAGTTATCAATATCTCATTACTAACAAAATAATTTGGAATTTAGACTAAGAAAAATAGTTTCATGAACTCTAAGTTGGCAAATTTCCACTATAGAAGTTTTTCTAACACTAAATACTAACAATTGTGTTAATGAAAGGATATTCCTACATGATTTTTGTGAGTTTAATTACTTCAATCAATTTTGAAAATAATTATGACTTTCATCATGCTTTAAAATCTGAAATATCCTATGATTCCATGATAATACACCTAGTTTTAATTGAGGATAGATTCATGTTTATAAATTGATCATACAAACAGAGACATGAAAATAATCTTCAAGGAATTTACAAGAAAATATTGGATTTCAACAAGATGAAGATATATTTAATTTATTTTGAAAAATATTACAAAACACTAAAAACAGAGCAAAAGTGTGATTTAATATGAATATATACCTGTAACATAAAATTTGAGCAGAAAATTCTAGCCGTGTAGGATTGTATATTTTAAAGCAAACAATACACTTGCATAAAGCTAGAGTTTTACGTATATATGTATATACATTTTATATGTATATATTACATACATATACAAGTATATATATTTAAAATCTATCTATTTGTTTATCTATCTAAATATCTATATCTTTTTCTATATGTACATATATACATAGATAGATAGATAGATAGATAGATAGATATAGATATTATCTCACATGGATTGAATGTGCTTGGCCTAGATATTTGCATTACTAGGATGTGTTGCCTTGTTGGAATAAGTGTGGCCATGTTAGAGGAATTTGTCACCATGGAGGTGGGCTTTCAAATATTCTGCCTAGCATCCTGGAAGTTAGTCCTCTGTCTGCCTTTTGGTAAATAATTATAAAATTCTCACCTCCTTTAGTACTAGGACTGCCTGAAAGCTGTCAAGTGCTCACCTTGATGATAAGGCACAGAACTTCTGACTCTATAATCCAGCCCCAGTTAATTGCCCTGTATTGGTGCTGCCTTTGTCAAGATGTCTCTTCACAGCTCTAAAACCCAAATAAAGACAATGTAGATGGAATTAACAAAAGAAATTAGAGAAAATGGTCACTTTTTTAGACAATGACTTACTAGATTGATGTCTGGTGGACTTTAGAGATAGAGTACAAAAGGTGCCTTAGATGGGATTCATGAAGAGAAACTACTAAATTTTATAAAATTTATTAGAAATTTGTAAAAGAAAAGGGGGGAATTTGGAATGCAGGAGACTCCTGAGATAAAAGATGAAATCAGTTCTCAACTGGAAACCACAATGGTGTGATATGAAAATGCATAATTATCAGGACTTATGTGCATACTGGAAAGTCAGGGTTATAAGATAAAATATATCATTTTGTATCTCAATAAAGGTAGGGCATAGAGGTTCATGAAATTCTCAAGTCTATCAGGATGGTAAAGATGATCATCCCAGTGTCCTGTGGGAGGGATTCTCCTGTCCAGATGAAGGACACTTGACTCTTCTAGAACATTGTCTTCCTTCATGGGGCTATGTACTTCCTCCCAGAGTGATAATAGAAGGAATATATTAGATAATTGAAGGGGTAAGATCCCACCTAGTTAAGCTTGCTATTTATGTTTTTGCACTGAACCATGAGATATATCAGGTTATGCATTATTATGACTGGGTAACTCTTTTCATGTGGACATTAAGAACCATTATTGTGTTTCAAATTGCCTAGCAATGGATTGGGATAGTTACTCTCAACTTGAATACATCTCAAACTAACTAAAATCCAGAAATGGAGGACACACCTGTTATCCAGGTCTTTAGTCTGGAAAACAAACGATTTCATACAAAATGAAGTGGGTTGACACAGGTTTAGATCCAGACCTAGAAGCATATTAGTAATGTACAGCTGAGGGACAGGCACGGTAGTGCATATCCTTAATTACAGGAGAAAGGAAAATGCAGATGTCTGAGTTTCAGTCTATCCTGTTACAGAATAATATCCAGGTAAACAAAATTTAGGTCCAGGCATAGTGATATAACACTTTAATCCCAGCACTAAGATGTGAGAGCCATACAGATGTGAGTTCAAGATCTATCAAGTTCAAAAACTACAGATCAAGTTCCATGACAGCCAGCCTTATAGTGAAGAAACCATTGAAAACAGGAAGCTTATATAAATGTAATGGAACTAGTGGGCAAAGTTCCTACTCCAACATTCAATAGAATGTTAGATTTTGGAATGTCATTATGGGTTTAGAATGAAGAATAGGACAGAGTATTGGTACAACATATGCTTCTAAGCTAGAGCTCAGAAAAAGCCAGTGATTAAGACCAGACACACTGATATAAAATCTTCTGGGAAGTGTTACAAGAGAGCACAAAGAAGCTGTATTCCAGAGAAAGACCTCTTGCTGGCAGCCAGGAATTATGTAAGAATTTGCCAGGTGGTGATGGTTTTGAAAGAAGGAAGGAAGGGGTAATGAATAGCAGTTGAGTCTTGACAGTGTGGGAGACCAGAAAATATCAGTGGAGAAAGATCAGCTTTAGAGACAATTGAAGATTCAAGACTGAAGGGTTTTTGAAATGAAGCTGATGCTTTTGACCTTGATGATAGCTCACAAGTGACACTTGGTGTCAAGTACTACCTTGTTACAGAATAAGATACCACTTTATTTGAGTGGTTCAATGAGATTACCACCAAGAACTTCAGCAAACATGGAGTGAAATTATCCAGAGCCAATTGTGAAACAAAGAGAAGAGTTAGAGGAGTGACTCCAGCCTTTTGTAAAAACCCAGAGAATCATTCCTGAACCCTATTAGACACCTGCTAAGTAAAGCTGCAATGTGGGAATGAGAACAGTCCCAGTGAAAGAAGTCGATAATAGTTTTGAAAGCTGAAAGAATACAGGACATCAGACATGTATAGAGAAAGTTTTCCTAGCAAGACTTTGGTCTTGATTTGTTCCAGGATTTCCTCACTGTACAGCTTGGGAGTATATGATCTACTATTTCCCATTGATTTTATAATGGATTTTAGTTATGAAAATGCATGAGTCTTAAAAGAGTTTGTAACTTTAAAACAGTGTTGAGGCTGTGGTATTTTGTGTAGGGAATGTGTAGGTATAGCCCCCATGCACTCATGTGTGTGAATAAGATTATGGGTTCCAGGGAGTGGAGTGAGGTTGATTGTCCATGCTTACCCCATGAAAAATGTGGAATAATCAGACATGTGTCCATTTTAGGGGAGGTGTAGCTTTCTTACAAGTATGTCACTGCATGTCACAATGGAGGTGGATCTTGGATGTTTCTTGAAATTCTCATATCTGGGCAGTGGGGTCTAGAGGGTCCTCCTGGCTGGCTGTGGGAGAGTCTTCTTCCTGCCTTTGGGTCACAATGTAGAACATGTGGATCCTATATCAAGATATATTCCTGGATAATACTGTTCTTCATGCCATGATGAAAACAGAAGGAATCTCTAAAACTGTTAGCCAGCCTTGATTAAATGTCTTCCTATATAAGTGTTGTCTTAGTGATAGAGATTCTATATGGCAATGAAACCTTTACTAAAAGAGAAATATCTGACACAGACTGGGATATTTTGGGGATAGGTGTGACCATGGTTTTGATTTCAGGAATGCAGATTTTGAGACTATGGAATCAACAGGATGGATTAAGTAGGGCTCAGCTGACCAAAGTAGTAAGTCATTGAAGACAGGGATGCTGAGAATTATTACAGCTTTAGAGGCCTGGTTCAATGGTCTTCAGAGGAATAGAATTTTAGGATGTGGCATAGAAACCATTTCATGGTAGTTAGTGAAGGGCCTTTTGTCCTTGCCTGAAGAGTCTTCCTGAGCATAAGGAAAGTGATTTAGAATAGTTACTTAAGAAAGAAGTTCTCAAAGACAACTCATTAAAAGTTTCTCCAGTGCTTCATTCTAATAGGGCAGGTTTTTATCAAGTTTACCAAAATGAAAAAGAAAAAAAAAATATATATATGAAATGTATGGTTCAGAGATAATTCCTTGGAGATCCAGGAAGTGGAATAGAGTTAAATCCTGTGTTGATGAATGTTAAATAGGATTAAGGATGTTGTAATATTGTGGTAAAATCCCACCTCTCTTATTGTTTATGCTTTTGCAGTGAACCAAGAGAAAGTTACTTAATTTTAGGCATTATTATGACCTGGCTATTATTCCCATGTGGACATGAGGAAACATGATCATGTTTCAAACTGTCTGGTGTGGGTTTTGATATCTATTCTCTGTGGTCAACTCTGTAGGGAATGGACAATATCCAGAAATGGAGGCCATAATTGTGATTCAGATCTTGAGTCTTGAAAATGCAGTATTTTGATCCAAATCCTGACCTGGAAAGACATAAGATTTATTTCAGATCTCAAAGCAAATTTCCCAGCAAGATCTTAGGTTCAGTCATGGTAGAATTTATCTTTAATTCTAGGAGACAAGAGCAAGTTTATTTCTGAATTCTATAACAGCATGGTGCAGAGCAAGTTCCAGGTAAAGAAAAGATTAGGTTCACGTGTGTAGGCATATAAATTAAACCATAGCACCCTGGTGTGAAACCATCCAGATTTCTGAGTTTGACCATATTGTTTCATTTGCCATTTACTTTACTTTTTTTCTTTTGTTCTTTTCTTTTATATCTTTTCCTTCCTTCCTTCCTTCCTTCCTTCCTTCCTTCCTTCCTTCCTCCCTCCCTCCCTCCCTACCTCCCTCCCTTTCTTCCTTCCTTCCTTCCTTCCTCCCTTCCTTCCTTTCTTGCTTTCTTCTCACAGTGGAAGAAATGTAATCATGTGAACCCTTAGAAGAGAAACTGGAAAAAGACTAACACAAAGGTATGGTCATATTAACAGCCCAGGACATAAACAATTCCTGGCCTGGAGGAAATACAGAGTAACAAGACTAGAGATGCAAATTATGAAAGATATATAAACATCTTCTACCTCAAACATCCCAAAAGCAAACAGGACAGCTGCTTCTCATATTTTAAATATTACATTTTGAGAACGTGGAAAAGTATAGTCCACTTATCTCACAAAGCTGAAATACACGTTAGTCATCTATAACAATGCTAGTATCGTTGGAATGTGCTTGAACATCTGCCTCCTTTTCAAGGTTGTTGTTATTTCCCAGACTTAAATAGCAGTATATTAACATTTTTTAAAAATGTGTCAAAACTTTTGACAAAACAAATAAAATGTAAATAAAGTGTAAACTGTAAAGTAAAGAGTAAACAAAGTTTAAAGGGAAGATCTGAAGATTATAGAAACATTTATAATGATAAATGTTAATATATACATTTATGAAATTCACACATAAATATGTGATATTAAAAGATAGTTGTAAATCTTAATATAAATGATATGCTAATGACAAAGATTATTTAAAAAATAAATTTAAAAAATAAATCATTGCTAAAAATTTTGAGACTGTTTTTGTACCTGTGAACACCTGGTATTTCCTATATTGACCTATATGATAGTTTCCTTCAGAAATGTATTTGTAATGTGATTGCCCCTTCCTCAAATTGACTTGCATTGTGAAAACTTAGAAAAAAACAAATGCAGTATATTGTAATCTGAAGGTGTAAGTGTATTGATCTAAAATCTCAAATCATTGACCTCTGCTTTCATGATTCTTATGTTTAGCTGAGCTGTCAAAACTTTTTATAATAAACTAGATGATGTGAAATTGGAAAGCCAAAGAGACAACCGTACAAAACCACAAACTAACAAATTCTCCAGCATTCAAAAAGTATTTGTGAAGTTGGTCTTGTCTAGACATAGGAGTCATTCCCTTTGCTGCTTACCTGTGGCTCCTATATGGATATCAACATTGTTTCTTGGAAATAAAATACATGTACATTTTAAAGTCTCCACCTAGAGTCCTTTACCTCTCCAAAACTGTCCAGCTCCTGTTCTAAGCTAATGACAGAATCCCCTCTTGATCTTTATGAAGGCAAAGTTTCTCCTACTCAAATAATCCCCACTTGTCTTCCCTGGATATTCTTCCTTCTATATTTCCCAGCCTTCCCCATACCAAATCTGTTTTTTTCTCTCTCTCTCCTCTGAACTCTTCCAGCTTCCTCTGAGCATGTTTCCTCTCATATCTTAATGAAATTCTTCTCTGTAATAATGAAGTAAAAAATCTTCTGGTAGTTTCTTTACTGTGTGAGTTGCTCATTCAAATGGAATATATATGATATATATTTTGTTAAGGAAATATAACTTTCCCCAAACATGTTACTTTTTTCAAAGAATATGCACAGAGGCACCATATGTTTTACTTATAAAATGTTTCAGAATCATGAGAGTCAAAATATCAAAGAAATACAGTTGCAAATAGTTATCACCTACATCAAACAATAATGTCAAGATATATTAAAAGTTGTACCAACACAAATTTGTGGAAAATAAAGACAACACTTCCTGATATGATTAGTACATCATGAGAGTCATATTAGTTATAAAAATATCTTTTCCATGATGCCACTAAGGCAAAACCTTTCAATGGAACTGAATTTTTCTGTGCTTTTTTCCTCCTGAACACCAAAGTGGTGACTACAAATGGCAGACAAACTACTGAGTCCTGTAGCCTCATAAGTACTCAGGGTGATGGACCATTGTGATGTCAATAGTCTAAGGCTCATGTCATCTGACACAGTGACATTTGCATTGACTTTCCTTATACTTAGTGGATTCAAAGTTATTTTTTAATAACTTTGAAAAATTGTAAGGAATAACATATTCACAACCATAAATAGATGATAGGTAGATAGATAGATAGGCAGCAGGACAGATGGATGGATAAATAGATAGATAGATAGATAGATAGATAGATAGATAGATAGATAGATAGAAAAATAGATAACCACTTTAATATTTTGGCAACAGGGGAAATAGTTGTATAAAACATTATATATATATGTATATTCAATTCCAAAGATTCTCAATTTCTAATTTGTTCAACTAGTACATAGTGAATGTGAATAGACTACATGTAGACTCCAGCAATACTGTAAATCCTAGAGTCTAATACATGCAAATATTATAGGAATCATTAAAGACTGTGGAAGAAGACACATACTTTTTAGGTAAAATAAAGTTTATTTAATAAAGTCAAGAAGCACTAAGAATTGTGCCTAAAACAACCTGGAAAATTCACTTAAAATCTTACAAGTACTTATGTAGCATCTCATGGAAATGAAATAATCACAGAAAACCATGGGACATTAGAAGTTTGATTGCCATCGTTTAAGACTGTCATATTTAAGAAAATGCCACATATAATCTTTTGCCTTCAGATTTGTGACTTTTATTTTTGAATAATTGATGATCCTTGAGTATTTACATGGAATAACAGATATTTCTCAACTATATATATATATATATATATATATATATATATATATATACATATATATATATATATGTATGTTGAATTCTTATGAAAAATCATTGTAGTTAAAAAACACAAAGGTGATTAAAATAACTGGTTGCACATAAAATAATCATCAGTCAATAACTGGTCCTTCTTTTGAAAGTTACAGAAATTGTTCTCCTGTATGTTTAAAGCATACCATCCACATAATAATCTTGGTTCTATAGAAGATTGGCATTGAAAATTCCTCCAATAACTCCAAGAAACCATGACTGAGTTGAGAGATAGTTTATATGATCCTGAGGAATAAAGAGAGAACACTTCCTGATAGAATGAGGCAATCATGAGAAACAAATTACTTATACAAATACCTTTTCTGTGGAGCCTGACTGAGAGAACCTTTCAATAAACTTGAATTTTGCCTTCCTGGTCCTGAACACCAAACTGGTCACTGCAATGGCTAGACACACTACTGAGGTCTGAGGATTCTGTAGTAGTCAGGCTGAAGAACCTTTGTGATGTCAGTATCCTAAGGCTCATGCCAACTGACACAGAGGCTCATGCATTTATGTTTCTTATACTCAGGATCTTTAATAATGTTTTCTAACAGTTGTTGAAGTATAATACTTTGTAAGGAATAATATTTTTATAACCATACATATGTATATGAAAGTTATATAGGTGATAGAATGTAGAGACAAATGGATGATAGATCAATAGAAAAATTGATTGATAACTACTCACTTTGTGTTTCTTTTCTCTAACCTGCACATACAATTTGAATATTAAAACATATATTATGTGAATATTACTCAGCCCTAAGCATTTGATATATCTTTCAAAGTATATGTAGAGAGACACAAACTGTTATGAAGAAAGCACTCAGGAGACATGACATTAGAGGAGTCAGGAGGAATAGCAGCCATTGGTTACCATCACACATGGTCAAACAATACTATAAAGATATTTATCAAAAATAATACAAACACTGTTTTATGGTATGGAATTTTGAGAGTAAATAGACATGTTTGGAAAGGAATTCCTCTTATCTGAAAGGACATTAAAATGTTGAAACCTTTTAAAAAATTCATATATTTAGTAAAATGAAATAGAAATATCCTGAAAATCAGACATCCTATAGGTTTAGTTTAAACCTAACCAGTTTACAAGAATCGTTTGTGTTTGTAGTGGGCAAACAAAGTTAGAAAGTCTAGAAAATGTTCCTGTCTCAGGTCCCAGATATGTATATTTTAAGGATTATAGAAGGAGTCCTCTTGGAAGCTCAAATCATACCTCTCATTACATGATCACTTTGCTTCTTTAGGGAATTAGTAATGAATACTGCTAATAAGTAAATTTGTATGAAGCCACTGCCAAATTATAAGTTAGCTTCAAAGATCTCAATGAATCTCCATAGATCATGCCCTGATTCCATTGGACTATCACAAGAATCAAATTATTTATTATATACATACCTTTACAATGGAGCCTGAACTCAAGAACCAATCAAAGGATGGGAAATACTGGCTTTCCTTCTAATCACTAAACACCAAACTGAAGACTGCATTTGGTAAGCCAACAACTGAGGTCTTATGATTCTTTAATAGTCAGGGTGACAGACTATTGTGATGTAAAGTTTCAAAGTCTCAGTCCATAACTGACAGTGACTAGTGCTTCAATGTCCTTCCATCTTTTGGATTTAAAATGTATTCATTTTACAATTTTTGAATTATAACTATTTTTATTAATTATAATTTTTCACAATTATATGTCTGATATGATAGATGAGAGACATTTTAAAGGCAGGTTGAATGAAATATAGATAGATAGATGATAGATAGATAGATAGATAGATAGATAGATAGATAGATTATTGATAGATATATGTAAGGAATAATACCTGTTCAAGTAAATGTGGATTTTATTAAATAGTGTAAAATTCATATACATTCCCAAATACTTTCAATACCTAAATAATTTTTGTCCTAAAAAAGGTATATGTAAAAATGTAACATCATTAACACTGTGAACCTTAGAGACCAACATGTAAAAGTCATAGGAGATTTTAAAAATTCATATGTTTTACTAAATAGAGTAAGAAAGCTTCACCCACAGGGAGGTTAGACAAGAATTAAATATTTGTGTATAAATTTCCAATAACAATGATTGCTTATTTTAGAATCACAGTTAAGTATATAAACATTCTGTAAATTAATCCATTCTATCATGTACAACTTCAGTATGAAAACTATTAACATAACTATAAAATAATATGTTATTTTACTTTATTTCTATTATTTAAACTTTGAGATTTAAAAATTAATGGATTTTCATCCTTATTTTGTTCAAATAAATCATATTTTCCTTCTCCTTCCTTTTATTAAACATAGGTTCTTTTGTGATGCAACACATTCTGATAATTTCCCCATATCTACTCTTCTCAAATCCTCTCTACACATATATATATTCTCTCTCTCTCTCTCTCTCTCTCTCTCTCTCTCTCACACACACACACACACACACACACACACACATACAGAGACACACATCCTTGCAAATGCACACACACACACATACTCACCCATGATGTAGACTCAATAGAGCAATTGTGATTCATGCTTCAGTTTTTGTGAGTTATTTCAGTTTTGTTCATTAATTAGATGGCTTTGCTCTCTTGGTCTTTGGCTCCCCTTCTGGGGAGAGAAGAAAAGTGGCTTTTATAATCCTTACTACAGAATTTGGACAGTAGACATATCCATTACTCTTTAGCATCTACTAACTATGTACTGATAAATTTTGTAATAAGGAAATTTACAGATTTAGGTAAAGGACCAAAGTATCCGTTGATTCAAGGTTCCAGCATTTTCCTCAGTTAATGGTGATTGTGGTTACACAGATTTTTTTCTTTGTATGTAAATCATTCTACTTACTCTCTTAGTACAAGCCCTTAACTATAAAATTCTGAAATATATTTAGTCTTTAAACATTAATTCTCTATCAGTAATTCCTGACATCAAGCTGAGTTACAGAGTAATAATGATGTAAAGTTAGATTATGTTGTTCCTCCTTTGGTTTTGCAAAACTCTTCAGCTCCTTTGATCCATTCTCTAGTTCCCCCATTGTGTCGGGAGTTGTCAGGAAAAGAGGAAGCTGAAAATGTAGTTCTGTCAAGGATTATTCGATCTTCTTGAGTAGAGAGTAGGGGGTATCAGACTCTCCAGAGAAGGTTAGCGATGGGCAATACCTGCTGTTAAAAGAAGTCATCCATTTTGCACTAAGCTTAGTGGAGCTATCAGGTCATGAAAGACTGCAACCTTAATTAGCACTCCAGTAGTCCAGTGTGATGTGGGAAGCATGGGTGCAGGAATGGTAGGGACAGTCCCACTGTCTTCACTGTTACGAGGAGAGAGAGAGAAATGGATGCTGATGCTCCATTTACTCTTCCCATTTTATTCACTAGAAAACTCCAGCGCATGGGGTCATGCCACTCACATATGGGGGTAGCATTCCATCTTCAATAAAAGATTTCTCAAAATCCAGAGACACATTTCCATGGTGATTCTAAATCCAGTTATGTTGAGGATGAAAGTTAATCTTCAGAGACACCCACAGGTACTTGAAAAGATTGTCAAGTACTTTTCAACATAAGCTAATTGACTATACTAATTAATAACTATCAGGGAAGAACAATGTCCCAACATCACATGGAAGCACTCACATTGAAAACAGGGGGTACACTCAGCATCTCAGCCTGGGACTCCTTTTTCTGGGCTCCACCATGGATGTGCCCCAGGACATTTATCTCCAGCTGCCCATTACTTCCCATTTCTCTGCTTAGAGGGAAAGTTGTGCAGCTGATGATCATGGTCACCCTTAGATCCAGGGCAGGACCAGGAAGTAAGGCAGCTGATGATCAGGTTCCCCTATAGATCCATGGCTATACCACAAGGAAAGGCAGTCTTTGAAGTTTAGGTCCTAGGATCTGTGCTAACAATGGGTGTCCACCACACACAGCTCACACAACATACCCTCACTTCCTTTTAAGCCTTCTTTAAAGCACAACACAACCACTGAAATAGTTTTAAAGAGAAACATTGTTGACATTCATCTCCAGTTTTTCTAGTCTATTCTACATATGTTGCAGAGCTGTTGTTCTTGATCTAGACTTATGATGGAGCAGAGGAAAACACACTTTAATCTCTGGTTTTTTTCCTCTGCAGTTAATTATTAATGTGAATAGATGTGCAGTAATCAATTCAGCTCAAGACATATTGATAGTCAAGAACTTTTTGTATGTTAAATTTTGGGAGTAGCATTGAATATGAAACAATTTACTTATATACAAAGTAAACTATGGCAAAGCAAATTATCTGTATAACTTAAATGCCAACCCATGGACAGGGAAATAAAAAAGTAATGAAAATACATATTGTACACATTAGAATATATTTGCATAAACAAGTAATATGAATGTGAATAAATAAGAGTATGGGTTTAAAAACCTTTAAAGAGAACTGATGATACCCTAACCTTTAAACCCTAATTTTGAAGGACAGCGAAGTTGGTCAAAACAACAAAGAATATAGTAGGTTTTTGACCACTTAATGTGTACCATGTGATAAAATAAGTCATTAATTACACACACACACACACACACACACACACACACACACACACATATATATATATATATATATATATATGTAAAGTAATAGTGTGTATATGTATTTTAGTTCAATTTTTGATAACCTGGCACTTAATAAGATTCGATCCATGGTTTCAGTGTGTAATTATTTGTCTGTATTTTTTGTTAGGAAGTCAGACTTAACTTTGAGACCCATTTCCCAGTCTTGTGTCTTCATAAGATCCTGCCTAATTCCACAGCCCTCTTAAGCACTTCATTCCCTCATCCTTGGTTATTGTATCATAATCCGGTCTAGGTCTCATTATTTGATTTCACTTTTTATTTAGAATGAATATAGTCTAGGCCTGGGTGTTCATGACTATAAATTTATCTACTCAGAAAATTAAGTTACAAAGATCACAAGTTAAAGGCTGCATCTTCTATGGAGGGATTGTGGGCTAGGCACTCTAGTAACCCCATCTACAATCAAATGTAGAAAGATATCTGGAGATATAGAGTTCACTTTTAGATTTCTTCCCAAGTAGGCACAAAGCAAGAGTAAATCTCCTCAAAGAAATAGTAGTAACAAGAATAATATAAACTAATAAATTAGGAGTTTTCCTTAGAAATAACCAAGGAAAATAAAATAAGTGAAATGGAACTTTAGATATATTTTTCAGTTTAAAAGGTACAAGTTTATCAAGTAACTGCAAAAATATCTCTACAGAATGTAGAGGCTGGTATATAGTCTGACTGTCTCTAGGTGATGGGAATGTGACATCTTATTCTGGACATTGTTTGCTTCTTACTGAAGCCTGGGGAAAATGGCATACTTTTCTGTCTATTATCTCCTACCTTTATATTTATAGGCATTAAAGTAAAATCCTAATCATTACACAAATAACCTGGTAAACAACATCCATGTCCCCCTCCCTTTTAGTAGGTAGATATCCATGATTCACCTCACATGACCAGAGCCTTCTAAGTGTATAATATTTACAGAGAAAGTCTGAGGAGGAGGACTCACTTTGCTGCTGGCTTCTAGTTGAGTATTTGTGTTGTAAGATCAATTATCCCTCTAGATCCAAGTTTAGGTCTTTCAGAAACAATCCAGACAACATGGGAAAAGCTGTGGAATTTTTTTAATTTCATCTACTGGAGGTGTGTTGAAGGTGGATCATTATAACCTCATAGGGATAGCCTATAAGAAGAATATAAATTGAAACTAATCACAGTGAGTGTGTGCATCCTTCCCAATGGGATTTAGACAGCACTGCTCTATTTCACATCTCATTCCACCACTGGAACATGTAGACTGTACACCCTAAGCAATAGGAGACTTTCATGGATATTATGATGAAGTAAGAAAGCATAAGCTGAGAACTCTAAATTCAAGGAGAAAAAAATTCAATTTATCACTTTATTTAGATCCATCTGAGCACTTCCCTTGTGTTCTACTTTGACAGTATTAAGAGCTGCCTGATTAAGGCATATGGCCTGTAGCTTGAGATACATATTCAAAACAAAGATGAAAAACAAAACAGAGCATTAACTTCCTGGGAATTCTGAAAAATTCATGACGTATAAAATCTTCCTAATTTTAGAATTAAACTGTTGTAAAGTTGACACATTTCACTCAGTAAATACATTTAGGATGAGCCTCTTACTATTTATCTTTTCTGGGGCTGAGTAATGCTATTAAGTCCATTTTATAGAAAGCAGAAAGACTGGAAGATTTTTCCTATGCCTGAATTTTCAGAAAACTTTTGATTGAAACAGTAAGGAATGAGTGTTCAGTACCTGCTTGATCTCAATAGAAATAATAAAGTCAAATGTGTCAGCTCAGCTTGAGCTAGTTATTATCTAGTGTTTTAAAACCCTAAAAATTGATTTTGACGAAAAATATAAATTTCAGTTTCCTTCAAATAATGAAAACATTTCCACAGTTTGCTTTCAATATGTAAAAAATTTCGATAACAACTTTCTCTGATCTCCAAAAGATGTTGCTTCTGTCACTTGTCTATATGTCATTTTATGCTTTGGAATTTAACCTAAAAATGGAAGGAGAAACAATAAAGAAATCACAAAGGTAAATAATTTTTGAGATAGAGAACCTAGGAAAGAAATCAGGAGTTGTGTATTAAAGCATCATCAACAGAATACAAGAGATAAAAGAGAGAATCTCAGGTTCAGAAGATACTATAGAAAATATGAACATGAGAGTCGAAGAAGAAAATGCAAAATGCAAAAATCTCTTGACCCACAACATAGATGAAATTGAAGACACAATGAGAAGACAAAAGGTAAAGATTGCAGGTATAGAAGACAGCAAATTTCTGGCATAAAGGCAAGTAAATATCTTCAACAAAATAGAACAGATATTAAATGATGACCAAGAATAAGGAAGGAGAGGCCCCTGATCCTGAAAAGGTTCAGTGCATCAGTGTAGGGTAATAACAGGACAAGTAATTGGGAAGGGGATAATTGGGGAACAGTGGGAGGGAAGAGGGCTTGTGGGATTTTGGGAGGAGTATCTGGAAAAGGCATATAATTTAAAATGTAAATCAAGAATATATAAAATAAAAATAAATAAATAAATAAGTAAATAAATAAGTAAATAAAATATTAAGAAAATTATGGAAGAAATCTTCTCTAATCTAAAAATGGGATACTAATGAACATACAAGAAACATACTGAATTTCAAATAGATTGGATCTGAAGTGAAATTGCACTTGACACATAATAATTAAAACACCAAATGCACTAAAGAGAGAAATAATATTAAAAGCTGTAAGGGAAAATGTCAAGTAACATATAAAGGCAGACAACTCAATATCATACCAGACATCTCGCCAGAGACTATGTAAGCCTGAAGAGCCTGGTCAGTTCTCATACAGACCCTAAGGAAGCACAAATGCCAACCCAGGCTAATATTCCCAGCAAAACTCTCAATTACCATAGATGGAGAAACCAAGATATTCCATGACAAAATTAGATGTACACAATATTTTTTCACAGATCCAATGCTTCAAATGACAATGAATGGAAAACTCATAAAAGGAGGGAAATTGCTCCCAAGAAAAAGCAAGAAAATTATCTTCTTTTAACAAACCAAAAAGAAGAGAGCAACATAAACAAAACTCCACCTCTAACATTAAAAATAATAGGATGCAAAAATCACATTTCTTTAATATCTCCCATTATCATTTGAAACAATTACCAATAAAATAATATATACTAACAGACAGGATATATAAACAGCACCCATCCATTTCCTGCATACAGGAAACTCACCTCAGGCCAAAGACAAACACTACCTCAGAGTACAAGGCTACAAAACTATTTTCCAAAAAAATGGTCCCAATAAACAAGCTGATGTAGGCATTCTAATTTAGAATAAAATCGTCTGTCAAACTAAAGTATCCAAAAAGGACACTTTATACTCATCAAAGGAAAAGTCTAGCAAGATGAACTCTCTATTCTGAACAAGGATGCTCCAAATTCAAGAAAACCATGATTCATAAATGAAAGTTTACTAAAGATCAAAACACTTATTGTAGCTCTCACAATACTAGTGAGAGAAGTCAACACCCAATCTCATCAATGGACAGTTCATGGAAACAAAAATAAACAGAGACAGAGTGAAACAAACAGAATTTAGAAAGCAAACGGATTTAACAGAGATCTATAGAACATTTTATCATATATATATATATATATATATATATATATATATATATACATATATATATACATATATATATGTATATATATATATAAGAATATATATATATTCTTCTCAGCACCCCATGGTAACTTCTCAAAATGGCCATATTCTCAGCTCAGATAACAATGAGTCTTCAGCAAACATAAGAAGATTGAAATAATCCCATGTACCCTACCACATCAACAAGTACTAAGTCTGAAATTTAACACCAAAATAACAGATAGACCACATATGCATGAAAACTTAACAACATCCTATACAATGATAACTTGGTCAAGAAAAAATTAAGAAAGAAATGAAAGTCTTTTAGAATTTATTGAAATGAAGGACAACATACCCAAGCTTATGGACACAATGCTAAGAGGAAAAGTCATAACTTCAAAAGAAAGAAGTCTACTGGAACCAGTTATATAAAGCTTGTCTGGAGCAAATACACTGAGCCTAGTTCTCTTGGTAATATATCTGTTTTCTTCTCTTTCACTCCCTAGCTACAGGTTCCTGGTAGCCTAGACTATGATCTTAAGCAAGAATAATGGGTGCAAATCCTTTCCTTGAGGTGACGTCACTAATGAACTAATCTCCAGAAAAACCAATGCTGTGCTTCTTAAATCACTCACAAAATAACTATGATAGATAAAGGTTTTCCAAAAATAAAATTTAAAATGGCCACAAGTGTGAGATTAGAGGTGGATTTCCATAGTGTTAAAGAAGGAATTAATTAAAAAGAATTAAATTGTTTAATTAAAAAGAATTAAATTAAATTGTTTGTCATGAATCAGGTTGGATGTTAAACAATAATTAACAAGGTTGGACAGAAAAGGTAGCTCAGAGGGTAAGAGCACTGACAGTGAATATTTAATAACCTGTTCTTAGGAATATGCCATTAGCCTTGGAGGACTGCCCTATTCAAACATTCTTTTAGAGTTGTTATTCTTTGATGATTGATATTACTAATAGTGATGTTACCCTTTCTGTTTGGGATTCACTGAACATGGACATTCAGAGTAGTAATGTTAGGATGATTTTTGTATTTTGCTGTACCAAATGATTTTTGTTGGTCTTTGTGACTGTTTCCCTAGATTCTCTTTCAAAGTGTTGTTATGTTTATGTGTTTATTCTAATAATCTAGGCCCTTTCACCCTAATCATTAATCATTAATCAATAAATATGCACCACAAGCCTGTACATGGGCAAATCTAATGGTGCCATTTCTCAATTGAGAGCCTCTTTCATAAATGACATTAACTTGTGCCAAAGTGCCATTAATTTACAAGTACAATGAGCCCCTTGTCAAAATGAAAAATCACTATACAGCTGGAATATTTTCTTTTCTCATTGGTCCCTAAGATGGAAGGTTAATTTTTTTTTTGTTTTACTATAAAGATTTTTTTTTAGTTATTTTTATTTTCTATATCCTATGTTTACATTTCAAAGGCTTTCCCCTTTCCCAGTTCCCACCCACCATAGTTCCCATAGTTCTTCTCCCCCCCAACTATTCCCCAATCATTCCCCCTCCCCCCTCGGTTTCTTTACTAAACTGGATGCAATCTTTACATGCCCAGGGTCCTCTCCTTTCTTCTTCTTGGGAATCATTTGACTTGCTATTTGTGTCTTGAGTATTTAGTGCTTCTGGGCTCATTAATATCCACTTATCAGTGATTGCATTTCATGTGCATTCTTTTGTGATTGGGTTAGCTCACTCAGGATGATATTTTCCAGGTCTAACCATTTACCTACAAATTGCATGAATTCATTATTTTTAATTGCTGAGTAGTATTCCATTGTATAAATATACCACATTTTCTGTATCCATTCCTCCTTTGAGGGATATTTGGGCTCCTTCCAATTTCTGGCTATTATAAACAAGGCTGCTATAAACATAGTGGAGCATGTGTCTTTATTGTATGCAGGGGAATCCTCTGGGTATATGCCCAGGAGTGGTATGCCAGGGTCCTCTGGAAGTGACATGCCCAATTTTCTGAGGAACCGCCAAACTGATTTCCAGAGTGCTTTTACCATTTTGCAATCCCACCAACAGTGGAGGAGTGTTCCTCTTTCTCCACATCCTCGCCAGCACTTGTTGTCTCTTGAGTTTTTAATCTGAGCCATTCTGACTGGTGTGAGGTGGAATCTCAGGGTTGTTTTGATTTGCATTTCCCTGATGACTAATGATGTTGAACATCTCTTAAGGTGTTTCTCGGCCATCCGAATTTCTTCTGGTGAAAATTCTTTGTTTAGCTCTGTGCCCCATTTTTTGATAGGGTTATTTGTTTCTTTGCGGTCTAACTTCTTGAGTTCTTTGTATATATTGGATATTAGCCCTCTGTCGGATGTGGGGTTGGTAAAGATCTTTTCCCACTTTGTTGGTTGCCGTTTTGTCCTTCGGACAGTGTCCTTTGCTTTGCAGAAACTTTGTAATTTTATTAAGGAATAACAAAGAAGTAACTTTAAAGGTCTCACAGCCCTTAAAATTCCAAACATTTTAAAAGATCATTCTTTAAAAATATTCAAAGTCATTTTCAAAGTGCTATGTTTCACTATATGTCTTCAGTTTCTCTAAATCTTTTAGTTCTCTTTACAAGTTCAATATCTCTCAGCTGAATTGTGCTGAAAAATCAAAGTAAATATATTTTTACAAGAGGGTAAAAACAGGGTATTGTCACAATCAAAACAATATAAAAATCAACGTTCTTAGAAGTTCAGTGGGTAATCAGGGACTCACTTAAGATCTCTTGACCCCTCTGGCCCTGCTTTCTGCAGCTCACACAGCTTATCTCCTAGGTCCAGCCCAGTACCACCCCAACTACAGCCCTTGGAGATGTTCTTATATTATCTGGCATTTCTAAAATGTTGGTGTCTCCAGAACACTACACAAATAGCCTTTCATGGGCCCTCTCATGGACTTAGACTCTGCCACATGGTGCTAACCTCAACTCCTCTCCATGACTGCGATTTTTACTGCTACTGAGTTGAAATCTACACAATAGGCCTGCCCTGGTTTTCCATGGTGACAATCCTCAGTTGCTATCATTGATGCCCTCCAACCTTCAAAATCAGCACCGTGTGAGAGACTCTTAACACTACTATGTCTGTCTGCCAGATGAGATGCAGCTTCAACTGTCTCTCGACCACAGCGTCTGTGGGCTGACCCTGAGGAAACACTGCCCAGATAATTTCAATGAACCAAGTTAGGCAAAGGTTTCAGTGTTAGTCACTCTAGCCTGTTCAAATTATATATGTCTAGCTGACTAGAGCCAGAGTCTTATAAATAGTGCTGAGAAAGTCTTCAATACGCCTGACACTTTCCAAGTCAAGCATCCTAATGTCAACTCTCAGCCTTCTTATCCCTCGGGTTCACATAGAACAGTCCAGTGAGCTCTGAGTATGTGATGATTTCCCCCAACCCTCTTTTAAACTTTATTTAATTTATTTATTTCTGATGTATTTACGTTTTAAGTGTTATCCCCTTACCTTGTTTCTCTCACTTCCAGAAACCGTGTATCTCATCCCTCCTCCCCCTTCTTCTATAAGGGTATTCCTCAATTCATTCATCCACTCCTGCCTCCCCATCCCCAAATCCTCTACAATTGGGCCTGTCTCAAACCTTCATTGGATCAAGGAATTCTCCTCCCATTGATGCCTGATGAGGCCTTCCTCTGCTCTATGTGCAGCCAGAGTCATGTGTACCCCTTGGTGGATAGTCTGCTTGGTTGACATTGTTGTTCTTCCTATGGGGTTGCAAATCCCTTCAGCTCCGTCAGTCTTCTCTCATGCTCCTCCACTGGGGAACCTGCATTCAGTGCAATGGTTGGCTGTGAGAATCCCTCTCTGTATTTGGTAGGATCTGGCAGGGCCTCTCAGGAGACAGCTACATCATGCTCCTGTCAGCAAGCTTTGCTTAGCATCCATAATAGTGTCTGTGTTTGCTGACTGTATACAGGATGAATACCCGAGTGATGGCTTTGTCATCTCAAAGTCGTAATATTATCACAATCCTACTCAAACTGTTCAGACATACAAAAAAACTATTGTCTGTGCTGTTATCAATTCCTATTGTTGTAATAAACTCTACAACTGAAAGCAAGTTGGAGAAGAAAGTACTTATTTCAGCTTTTCTGAGCCATTATCATAAAGAAACTCAAGACACTGACCTAGAGGTAGGAACTGGAGCAGAGTGGAGCCTGACTGAGAGAACCTTTCAATAAACTTGATTTTTGTCTTCCTGGTCCTGAACACCAAACTGGTCACTACAGTGGCTAGACACACTACTGAGGTCTGAGGATTCTGTAGTAGTCAGGCTGAAGAACCTTTGTGATGTCAGCATCCTAAGGCTCATGCCAACTGATACAGAAGCTCATGCATTTACTTTCCTTATACTCAGGAGCTTTAAAGATGATTTCTCTCTCTCTCTCTCTCTCTCTCTCTCTCTCTCTCTCTCTCTCGCCCTCCCTCCCTCCCTCCCTCCCTCCCTCTCTCTCTCTCTCTCTCTCTCTCTCTCTCTCTCTCTCTGTGTTTGTGTGTGTGTAGATGTATGTTCCTGTGTGTGTTTGGTGGGTTACAAACCATAGATTTTGGAGATGGAGTCAAATCAGGTCCTGGGTCTTCCAGTTTTATGAGTCAGGCTGTTAACTAAGCCCACCTGATCTGTCTGTTCCCATATTTCAAGCACTGTGAGTATAAGTATGTGACAGGGCAGCTGGCTTGTTTGATGCTTTCTAAATTTGAAGTCAGGTCCTCGTGCTTATCCTGAAAGCATTTTACTGACTATCTTGTATCCTGTGAAATGGACTGCAACATTATCATGTCTGAATGCTAAGGCTGTGAAACAGACTACAATATGATCCTTGTCTGAAAGCACTCTATGAATCAGTTTTAGGGATAGAATAACGATGGAAGCTGTAAGACTACTGTTGCTGGTTAGTTCAGAGAGGGTCACATGGGGGCCAAAGGGAAGAGACATTTGCTTAGAGCACACAGCATGTAGGAGAGGAAAGGGACACCACTAAACAGATATAGACGAGTGGCCCTTCTTTTGTGATTACTCCTCTCTGGGTCTTTCTGAGGGACATAATTTTCTTCTCTATCCCATTGAGAGATATTGAGAAAATTTGCAAATATACTGCATATTTGTTTGTGTATTGCATGGTTATACTTTAGATTTGAAAACCATAAGATTTATGTGCTCCTTGAGAACCATGGAGTGGGGGAAATATGACCTTCCAGTGAGGACAAGAACCTCAAGGAGGTGGAAGCTACATCACTTCAGTGTCCAGCAAACACAGACTAAGTCATCAATGTTTGTGTACAAACTAAATTAAATGTCATTGTCTGTGACAGAACTAGTTCAAGAGGTGGGGCAGAATGAACCAGCATTGGGGGAACGAGGAGAGGATCTATGCAATTCACAAACAAGAAAAGGAGGGAAAGGGTTATGTGGTGTGTGTGGGAGGGAGAAGGACAGGGTTCAAGTGACAGGTCATCCAATGCCAGGCTCAGATGCCCCATTCTAGGTCACAGATGATAAGAGAAGGTTCCTTTGCCCCATCTCAGGAGGGAAGACCCTCCACTGACTTTCAGAACAATCTACCACATCCCTTAGCGAAGAGTCCAGCAGAGGTGCACATGGGCTGACAGAGATGAACATTTGCAGTGAACTTACCATGCACCAAATTTTAAGGAAAGAGCTGCAATTACCAAGTTCTCTGCTGTTGACACTTGAGAATCCATCTCAGTTCCCACCCCACCTCCCTTTTTGCTGAAGGGACAGTGATTAAGGGTTCATTCTGCACATGAAACAAGTGATCAATGGCTCCTGGCAGTTGCCATTGTCTGTCTCTCCCCCCATCAGTAAACAATCTATCTTGGGGAGCTGCTGGGACCTGAGAAAAATGAGGTTGCCAAATACAGTTCTGTTTTGATTTGATCACAAATAGCTTGGCTCAGTTTTTACATTGGTAACAAGGGGGATGGTTGCATTTCCCAAGCCCTGCAGCTGAGACTTAGTTATCTCAGGGGGAGGAAGTCTGATCTTTTCATTCTAGCTGTAGTACTTTAGACCCAGATGCCTGGCATCTGACTGGCTTGACCTCCATCCCTCTTGATGGAGGAAGGGGTTGACCTCTGCATGGAGGACCATCCTAGTTTCCTGGTTTTCTTGGATCCTCCTCTGCTACCTTAACCACTCTGTACCAGGGGTCAGTGAATAGCTTCTGCCATACAGATGTTGAGGATGAGAGGAAGCCATGCTGGGAAGAACATTGGTCAGTTACAGCCACAGGCCTGGGGGCCTGGGGTGGGGAAAGTGAGCAGGTGTATGCAAATTAATGTCTTTTCTGCTGTGTTGGTTCATCTCAACCTGCAAATTGATGGGATCCAGAGTCCAAGAAACGAGTCTGTAGGCATGTTTCCAAGGGCCCAACTTTTTGTGATACCCTGTCTTTTATTTTTCTGTTTTATTTATTTTTTTAAATTTTTTATATTCTTTGTTTACTTTCCCCTTTCCCAGTTCCCCACTCACCATATGTCCCATAAGTCCTCTTCCCCCAGCCCATTCCCTAATCACCCCCCCCATACACACACACAACACTATTTCTCTGTTATGGTACTCTCCTACAAAATTGGATCCAGTCTTTTCAGGACCAGGGTTCTCTCCTTTCTTCTTCTTGGGAATCATTTGACTTGATAATTGTGTCTTGAGTATTCAGAGCTTCTGGGCTCATTAATACCCTCTTATCAGTGATTGCATTTCATGTGTATTCTTTTGCTATTCGTTTAACTCACTTAGGATGATATTTCCCAAAAACAACCATTTGCCTACAAACTGAATGAGTTCATTATTTTTAATTGCTGAGTAGTATTCCATTGTATAAATATACCCCATTGTCTGTATCTATTCCTCCTTTGAGAGACATCTGGCTTATTTCCAGCTTCTGGATATTATAAATAAGGCTGTTGTGAACATAGTGGAGCATGTGTCTTTATTGCATGCTGGGGAATCTTCTTGTTATATGCCCAGGAAGGGTATGGCAGGGTCCTCCAGAAGTACTGTGTCCAATTTTGTGAGGAACCACCAGAATCTATGTTGTGGGTCAGGGCTTTTTGTATTCTGCATTTTCTTTGACTCTCATGTCCATGTTTTCTATAGTATCTTCTGCACCTGATATTCTTTCTTGTTTCTCTTGTATTCTGTTGATGATGCTTTCATATACAATTCCTGATTTCTTTCCTAGGTTCTCCTTCCATTTTTAGATCCTGAATGGTTTTGTTCTTAGCTTCATGTTTGTTTGTGTTTTCCTGTAATTCTTCAATTTGTATCCCATTTGAAGTCCCCTATCAGCATCAAGAGCTCGAAATTTAAATCCAAAACTTGCTTTTCCAGTGTGCTGGGTTGTCTAGGACTTGCTGTTGTGGTGCTGTGCCTCCTTGGTTTCTGTTGACAATGTTTTGATCTTTGCCTTTCACCAACTACTTGTCTCTGGTGTTAGTTGGTCCCACAGTCTCTGTCTGGAGCTTGTCCCTCCTGAGGTCTTGCATACCGTTCTCAGGATCCCTGGGAGACCTGTCCTCCCAATGAAGAGAGGGATGGGTCTCAGCCCAGTTTCTGGGGCAGATGGACCCTGAAAGGTCCCTGTATCATTTGCTGTGACACTCTTGTGTTTCCTGCTCTCCTGGCCATACCAGGGTCTGACAGTCACTGAAGAGAAAATGGCAGTTTTACCTCTAAACCCGGGAGTCAAAGCATTACCTGGAGACTAGATCTCCCCTGGCAGGACCTATGCACAGTCAGCTGTGGAACAGCCCAATTCCTGGGTGCAGAGGACCATGTCCCAGCTGCACTGCCACTCCTGTTCCAGCTGAATAATCTTTCTTCTTTTACACTGTGATTATAGTATGAGCTGGTCCACAATTCTTTTACCCAGATCTTTATTTGTATTTGGAGTTTTGTAAGTGACATGACTTGTCTGACAATCTATAGTATAATTCTCCTTTTTCGATGTATTGTATTCTACTGATGATGCCACAAGGAAACCATGTCCTGCTAAACCAGTTCATCTCTGTGCTGTTAAAAATTTAAAAAAAGCATCTGCCAGGAATCACCTAGACATCCAAATCTTATCTGTCTGTATAACCCCTCATTGCTGTTTGAACCAACTTCCCTGAACCAATTGTTTGGGAGTCTCCTCTCAAAAATTTAAGGGGATGTCATTTTTCTCTTTCAGAACAAAATGCTCATTGTGATCTAGAAAATGAGTATACCTCAGAAAGGCCAGTGATATTAAAGGGAAACCTAGGACTGCATTCTGCTGGAGTGGAAGATGCATTGATCTATTTCAGGAAACATTTGGAAGGGAGAATGTTACTTTAGTTTGAAGGAAGAAAATCCATTAATATTTTGCATATGGAGTGATAAATTGTTATGGCATGCACATCTGTGTCTTTTATTGTGATATATAGAAAGTACTATGAAGCAGATTGATCCACAAGCTAAAGCCGCAAAAAAGACAAAAGATGAAATATTTTCTTTCTTAAATGACTGAAAATTAAGTCAGGGAGTTGCAACAGCATAAATTTCCTAGCCAAGTATTATTATTATTATTAAACTGCTTTTTTCCCCTGAGATCTTATACATATGTAAATCATGGGTTGTTCAACTATTTTTATTTTTAAATTATTGTGAATTTACATTACTCTCTTTAGCACTGATCAGCAACTTATCATTGTGTCTGTGTGTGTGTTCCTAATGATTACAATAATACTGATGACCTAACACATATTACATATTACAGATATAGCTATTAATTAATTATCAATCTTTTAGTACTTATATTATTTTCCATTTACATTACTGTCTTTAGTACAGATCAGCAACTTAACTATTATGTACCATGCAGAGCACTGAAGACCAACCCTGCTGTAAAGTGGAAAGGGAGGTACCTCAGAGGGTCATCTTCTGTTTGACTTTTATAAATGCTAATGGACATAAAATGTTTCTAGATTCAGTATTCCAAAATGTCACTGTTGAAATTGTACCGCACTTACCAAGTTGTGTATAATGATTACCATACAATTTGATATTCATAATTTTATGTTATATAAAATTGTAAATAAAGTGAGAATTGTAGTATAAATGTAATTTCTAAACAGTGACCTACATTAGGAGAATACTCCATAGCTTGTCTGAACCAGATGTGTCTTCACATCAGAGAAGAGCTGAAGAGCAGATAGTCTGTAGGGAAATGCTCTCTTGCCTCTAATGCTTGATTTCAGTGATGGGAAATGCTCCGTATTGTACAAGAGCAATCTCCCTGATGTTTTTCCACACCATGGTGACTTAGTTCAATTCCTGTAATGTAAAAATTTTTACTGCTTTTTACCCATGACTCTACTGCATCATATGTTATTCTACCATACTTACTAACAACCTTATTGGTGATTGGTAATAGATACTTTTTAGCTTTTTATAAAGTGATATATTTCTTTCCCTTTTGACCTTGAAAAATTGTTTTTGAAACATAAAAACATTCTTCTAATATAAATGTATATCCTGCACCACTTTTTATCTCCATGTTCTCTAGTGAGTATTCAACAATGATCCTTCGTATTTTTATGAAATCTTTGTTGGTTTTCCTTGATTTTATATTTACAGCTTGGCTTTTTAGGTTTGAGAGTTCTTTGAATCACCTATCTATTTCATAACCCTTAAGATATATCTATTTTTAAACTATGGATGAATTAGGAAAATATTGTTGCTTTTCTTACTTAAGGATTTCTTTTCCACTAAATTTGACTTTTTTTTAACTTAAACTTCAGATTGAATGTAGACTCTAGTATATTTTAAAATACATACATGCAAATGATTTTAGTATTATCTTCATTTGATAATTACATATAAGTATATAAATCCACCACCAAATCACTAGCATGAATCCCAAGATATCCCCAAACCTCTCTATCTGTGGCAAACGTCTTCTCCTATACATGACTTCAAATACAAATATATAAAATATTTCCATTTTGACTCAATATTGTATAGAAAACAATTATCTGCATTATTGTTACCTACACCATGACTGGAACAGAGTATTATGCTATAAGCTGTGATGTCATTAAGTAATCTTTTCTGAAATTCATACCTTGTTAGTTATTGCAACTCCTCACTATCTCATATTTAGTTTGTTGAAATGTAATTTTAATATTTACAGGGTTTGAAATTCTATTCATTTAGGATAAAATGGTATAGTTCCTCCTTTGTACAATAAATATTTTTGTATCATTGAAAAATTATTAAAAGTGTATTTGGATATATACAGATATTTATCATATATATCTGTATATATCCAAATATACATATGTATATATGTATTTTTGTGTATATATATATATATATATATATATATATAGTTGATAAATATCTGTTATTCCATATAAATACTTGAGGATCATTGATTATTCAAAAGTTAAAAGCCACAAAGCTGAAGGAAAAAGACAGTATGTGGCATTTTATGAAATATGACCTAGTCTTACCCTATGGACATCACACTTCTAATTTCCCATGGTTTTTCTGTGAGTATTTGATTTCCACGAGATGCTACATAATTAATTGTAAGATATAAAGAGAATCTCCCAGGTTGTTTTAGGCACAGTTCTTAGTGCTTCTTGATTTTACTAAATAAACTTTATTGTACCTAAAATTATGTGTCTTCTTCCATAGTCTTTAATGTTTCCTGTGATTTTTGTATATATTAGACTCTAAGATTCACAGTATTGGTCATGTATACATACTTTCTTTTACAAAATCACTCTGTACAGGTTGAAAAATTAGGAATTGAGAATTTTTGGAGATAAATATACATATATATCATAATGTTTTATACAAATATTTCTCATATTTTTGCAGAAACATTATTGTGGTTATCTTTATATCCATCTATCTATCTCTCTATCTATCTCTCTATCTATCTATCTATCTATCTTTCATATATTCATGGTTGTGAATATATGTTATTCCTTAAAATTTTTCAAAAGAGTATTAAAAATATAATTTTGAAACCACTAAGAATAAAGAAAGGCAATGCAAATGTCACCATGTTATCACTTTACCATTTCCCTGTCCAGGTAGTCCCCTAAAGTCCTGCACTGAGCCTTTCCAAAGTCCACTCTTTCGTTCTTTGGGGCATCATTTGATATGGAATTGCTTCTTGGGCCTTTTAAGCTTCTGGGCTAATATCTTCTGAACAATGATTGCATTCCATGTGTTCTTTTGTGGTTGGGTCACCTCACTCTGAATGACATTCACTAGTTCCACCCACTTGCTGAGAAATTTCATGAATTCATTGCTTTTAATAGCTGAGTAGTATTTCATAGTGTAAATACACCACATTTTCTCTATCCATTTCTCCATTGAGGTACATCTAGGTTCTTTCCAGCTTCTGGCTATTATAAATAAGGCTGCTATACAAATAGTGGAGCATGTATACTTATAACATGCTAGGGAAACCTCTGGGTATATCCCCAGGAGTAGTATATATCGGTAGTCTCTGGATGTATGATGCCTTGTTTTCCAAGAAATCACTAGACTAATTTCTAGGATGGTTGTCCCAGCTTGAATCACTACCAGCAATGGAGGAGTATTCCTCTTTCTCTACATCCTCTCCAGTACCTCTTTTCTCCTGAGTTTTTGATCTTAGTCACTTTGAATGGAGTGAGATGAAATCTCAGGTTTGTTTAGGTTTTTATTTCTGTGATGACTAATGATGTTAATTTCTTTAGGGGCTTCTCAGCACTCCAGTATTCCTCAGGTGTGAATCTTTGTTTAGTTTTTTATCCCATTTTTAAATGGGATTATTTAGATCTCAGGAGTCTACCCTCCTTGAGTTCTTTGCATATCTTGGATAATAGCCCTCTGTCAGATGTAGGGTTGGTAAAGATCTAATCCCAAATATTTGGTTGCCATTTTGTCCTTTTGACAGTGTCTGTTGCCCTACAGAAACTTTGTAATTTTATGAGGTCCCCTTTGTCAACTTATGATCTTACAGTAAAAGATATTAGTCTTCAGTTCAGGAAATTACTGCTGGTAGCTGTGTGCTCAAGGTTCTTCCCCAGTCTCCTTTCTTTTTTTAAAATTTTTATTGGATATATTCTATATTGACAATTCATTTCCCTTTTTCTGGTTCCCCACCCCCAAAGGTCCCACATGCCCTTTTCCCTCCCCCTGCTCCCTCATCCACCTCCTCCCACCTCACTGTTCTTGTACTCCACCACAATGATGTTTTGGTCCGTTCTAGCACCAGTGTCCACTCCTTTCTCATCAGATATCATTTGGTATGTGAATTGTGTCCTTGGTGTCCCAAGATTCTAGGCTAATATCCACTTATCAGTGAGTGCATACCATGGGTATTCTTTTGAGTATGGGTTACCTCACTTCGTATGATATTCTCCAGCTCCATCCATTTCTCTAAGAATTTCATGAATTCTTAGTTTCTAATGGCTGAATAGTACTCCATTGTGTATATATACCACAATTTTTGTATCCATTCCTCTGTTGAGGGACATCTGGGTTCTTTCCAGCTTCTGGCTATTATATATAAGGCTGCTATGAATGCAGTGGAGCATGTATCCTTATTGCATGCTGGGGAATCTTCTGGGTATATTCCCAGGAGTGGTATGGTTGGGTCCTCCGGAAGTATCATGTCCATTTTTCTGAGGAACCGCCAGACTGATTTCCAGAGTGGTTGTACCAGCTTGCATTCCCACCAGCAGTGGAGGAGTGTTCCTCTTCACATCCTCACCAACACCTGATGTCTTCTGAGTTTTTAATCTTAGCCATTCTGACTGGTGTGAGGTGAAATCTCAGGGTTGCTTTGATTTGCATTTCCCTAATGACTAATGATGATGAACATATTTTAAGGTGCTTCTCAGCCATCCGAATTTCTTCAGGTGAAAAGTCTCTGTTTAGCTCCGTACCCCATTTTTGGATAGGGTTATTTGGTTTTCAGGGGTCTAACTTCTTGAGTTCTTTGTATACATTGGATATTAGCCCTCTGTCGGATGTGGGGTTGGTGAAGATCTTTTCCCAATTTGTTGGTTGCTGATTTGTTCTTTTGACAGTGTCTTTTGCCTTACAGACACTTTGTAATTTTATGAGGTCCCATTTGTCTATTCTTGCTCTTAGAGCATAAGCAATTGGTGTTCTGTTCAGGAATTTTTCCCCTGAGCCAATGTCCTCAAGGTTCCTCCCAAGTTTCTTTCTATTAGTTTTAGTGTGTCTGTTTTTATGTGGAGGTCCTTGATCCACTTGGAGTTGAGCTTAGTGCAAGGAGATAAGAGTGGATCAATTCTCATTCTTCTGCATGTTGACCTCCAGTTGAGTCAGCACCATCTGTTGAAAAGGCTATCTTTATTCCACTGGATGTTTTCAGCTCCTTTGTTGAAGATCAATTGGGATAGATGTGTAGGTTCAATTCTGGGTCTTTGATCCTATTCCATTGATCCACTTCCCTGTCACTGAACCAATACCATGCAGTTTGTTTTTTTTTAATTTTTATTTTCTATATTCTATGTTTACATTCCAAAGGCTTTCCCCTTTCCCAGTTCCTCTCCACCATACGTGCCATAATTCCTCTCCCCCACCAACTATTCCCCAATCATTCCCCCTACCCCCATGGTTTCTCTACAAAACTGGATCCAAACTTTACAGGCCAAGGGTCCTCTCCTTTCTTCTTCTTGGGAATCATTTGACTTGCAAATTGTGCCTTGAGCAGTTTTTAATACCACTGCTCTGTAATATTGATTGAGGTTCTGGATATTCATTCTCCCAGAAGTTATTTTGCTGTTGATGATAGTTTTAGCTATCCTGAGTTTTTTGTTATTCCAGATGAATTTGAGAATTGCTCTTTCTAACACTATGAAGAACTGAGTTGGGATTTTGATGGGGATTGTGTTGAATCGGTATATTGCTTTGACAAGATTGCCATTTTGACTATATTAATCCTGCCAACACACAAGCATGGAAGATTTTTCCATTTTCTGATGTCTTCTTCAATTTCCCTCTTCAGAGACCTGAAGTTTTTGTCTTATAAATCTTCAACTTGTTTGGTTAGCATCACTCCAAGATACTTTATATCATTTGTGGCTATTGTGAAGGTTGTCATTTCCCTAATTTCTTTTTCGGCCTGCTTATCCTTCGCGTATAGGAAGGCTACTGATTTACTTGAGTTGATTTTATAGCCAGCCATTTTGCTGAAGTTGTTTATCAGTTGCACGAGTATTCTGGTGGAGGTTTTGGAGTCACTTAAGTATACTCTCATATCATCTGCGAATAGTGATAGTTTGACTATCCGAATTGTATCCCTTCGACTTCCCTCTGTTGTCAAATTTCTCTAGCTAGTACCTCAAGTACTATATTGAAGAGATATGGTGAGACGGGGCAGCCTTGTATAGTCCCTGATTTTAGTTGGAATGCTTCAAGTTTTTCTCCGTTTACCTTGATGTTGGCTACTTGTCTGCTGTATATTGCTTTTACTATGTTTGGATATGGGCCTTGAATTCCTGCTCTTTCCAAGACCTTTAGCATGAAAGGATGCTGAATTTTGTCAAATGCTTTTTCAGCATCCAATGA
>OZ030029.1:4009900-4132400 GCA_964023405.1 Apodemus agrarius | reverse complement strand
CTGTCCATATCCTGTGCTCCAGTTGTAGTCCTGCAGCCTGCATGCCCCAAGTTCTTAAACTCAGGATACCTAAGTACCTGGGACCACTTGTCGTGCCTGTCAAGAAGCAAAGATGGTGGCGGGGAGCGCTCCCAAATATTATTGTCCTAAAGACACGCCTATCTACTCACAGTCATAAATTATAGTAATGTATTAGAATTTCAGTATTGAAGTGGTATCTCTCAGATTTCTATCAATTGATTTCATGCTATTTTCTTCTGGCTGTCTACCATGGTCTCTGTAACAGATTCTAAATGTGAAAGGCAGTAAAGAGCTTATAATATATGCACCTGCTTGTTCTTGGGAGTATTAAGTGATTGAGTAATTCTAAATATTAATTTTAGTTTTCTAGCTCCGTCTTTGATAAAGATTTCAGTACTCTTTCTGTATCTTTACACCCTCTAACTTTGTACAAAGAATTTTATGGAGAGACAACTGACTCCTCTGTTTGTTTTTGTCTTTTTATTTACTTTTTTATTGCAGCTGCTCTGTAACCTAATTTTTCTATAACTGTGCACATGCTATGCACGATACAAAGAATATAAGTGATGGATTTCTAGACATGGAGGAACCTAAGTGTTGCAATCTATTTCAACCACCCTCCCTGCCTGTCTGCTGCCATAATGAAAGATAAATCTGGATGCTGAGCTCTTACACCCATGGCAAATATGTCTTCCTTTATCATACACAATCAATTACAGTTATATTTAATAACAATTATCCACAAAATTAAATTTGTGATAAATATCTTAGATTGACAGTCTTCCAGATTTATGTAAAGGGAAGAAAACAAGATATTTATTCTATTTTAGTCTTGCCATTACAGTCAGTAAATTATAAGTAGTGATTAGAACTAAGTAATATTATGGTCATGAGCTTCAAAGTTATTTTATACCATTTTTTATCTATTTTTCTTAGCCGTTTTATGTAACAGCAACAAACTTAGATACTGTGAATGAGATAAATAAGAATTTACAAATAATTTATAATCTCCTTTTGGAAGTTATGACATTTAAAATATAATAATAGTCTGGAGAGGGATTATTTTCTTGAATTTCCTGTCTACATTTCCATAGAAATGAAACTCATAACTAATGTTATAGAATGTGTGTTGAGTATATGTGGGAGTGTGTGGGTGATGTTGTGATTAGAATCAATTTATATGCTTACTTTCTTCTTAAATTTACATTTATCCTTATGAGGTTATAATGACCAGCCTTCTACATACCTCCAGTAGAACAAATTAAAAATTTCCACAGCATTTACTATCTTGCGTAAATTTCTTGTGAAAGACCTAAACATGGATGCAGAGTCACAATTAATTTTAAAACACTAATACTCAGCTAGAAGCTAGCAGCAAAGTGAGTCCTCCTCCTCAGACTAACTCCTTAAGTACTCATACACATAGAAGGCTGTGGTTTATCACGGCGCATTTCTTGAACCCCGTAGTTTCACGCAGCCAAGCTGCAATCCAGGCAGAGGCCGCGTGATATTTACTGGGGCTGTTCAAGGAATGCCGCTGTGGGCCTCCTTGGCTGCAGATAGAGCTGAGCTGAAATTTCTCATGGCAAGCTGTGTGACCTTTTTCTGACCTGTTCTTTTACTTACGAGATGTCTCTGCCAGCCAGAGGTGCGAGCATTCCAGGCGTGACAGTTCATTCAGAGTTCATTCTTTGAACTACAGTACTGGCCATGATTTTCCTTCTGGAGATCCATTGCTTTGCTTTTAATTAGCTGTACAGTTATTACCTAGATACATTAAAGAATTAACCTCCCAACAATTTATTTGTATGGTTAGCTGACTTTGGCACTCTGACATGGAAACCATCAGTTAGTAAAGTTTCAAAATAAGCCTGAGGAAGATAGCATACATAGTGTTTCCAAGAACTAATTACTAATTCCAATTACTAATTTATCATTGACTACAGAGGGATGCGATGACCTTGTGTATAATCTCTGACTCTTGAATCACTAATTCATCATTGACCACAGAGGGGCGCAATGACCTTGTGTGTAATCTCTGACGTTCATACCTGACTAATTTTGTATTTCCTTGTGCCAGATACTCATGGTAACTATTCTTTGTAAACATTTAAAAATACCTGCCTCAGAACAGTAAAGTGCATTCAGACGCATTCAGATCTTGTGTGTGTCTGTCTGTCATTCGCCGGACCTGTACCTTCCTGCATACCAAAGACCCTGATTTCCCCACGGGAGTGTGTTCCGACTGAGTCGGTCCGTGGCAGCTGGCGCCTCAGAACAGGGACCTTGGGCAGGTAAACTTTCCTTCTTTCTTTCTTTCTTTCAAGGTAACAGGCCAGATCTTGCCAGGGAGCCGCGGTCCCGCCGGTAAAGGATCACCGGTTAAGTGCAAGTAATCTGATATCATGGGGCAGACCGAGTCAAAGCAGGAACGAATGTTCTTTTCAGTGTTTAAGCATATGATGGCTAGCAGAGAGTTAAAAGTTTCAGAAAGTACAACCAGGGAATTCTTTGAGATACTCCTTAAGCAGTTGGCTTAGGAAAATGCTAATGCTTTATGCCAAGATTTGATAAGGCCTATTAGAAAGACAGGAACAGTGCAGGACTATGTGAAAGTCTGCGTGGATGCCTCACCAGCCGTAGTCCAAGGTATGGCCTACGCTGCAGCTATGAAGGAAGAGGAACTCAGCGCCGATATTAAAAAGACTTATGGTAAAGGAGGAAAAGAAACCTCCAAGCCCACTTGTTTTAAATGTGGGAAATCAGGACATGTGCAAAAGCAATGTCCAGAGAACAATAAGAGGGACTCCAATAGAAGGGGTCCTCCCCCAGGAGCATGCCCTCATTGCTAGAAAGGCAGGCACTGGAAAAGTGAGTGCAAGTCTAGGTTCCACAAGGATGGAACACCCCTTAATGGGGAAAAGAAGGAGGAGGAATCAAAAAACTAAATCAGGGGCAGCCTCTCAGCCCCGAACTCGAAAGAGAGGAAACTACTGTAGTTACATCAGGGAGTCCTCTGAATCCTGAGGCTCCTGAATTTACTATACATGATTTGCCTAGAGCTACTCCTGGTAGTGCTGGTTTAGATTTGGCCTCTTGTGATGATGTAATATTCTCTAGATGGGACGGTGTTTCCTTGGTCTCTACGTCTACCTTGGGAACTCTGCCACAGGGAACTGTAGGGTTAATAATTGGCCGTAGTTCAAATTATAAAAAGAATTTTGAGGTGTTGCCTGGTGTGATTGATAGTGATAGCACAGGAGAAATAAAAGTCATGATTAGACCATTAAAAGAAACTATACAAATTCATAAGGGGCAGAGAATAGCTCAGCTTCTGCTCCTGCCTTATCTTAACTTACCTAATCCAATCTTAAAGCGTGAACGTGGACAAGGGAAGTTTGGTTCTACAGATGTTGTGGCATGGGTCCAAAATATTGGTATGGAAAGACCTTTTAAAGCAGTTAGAGTAAATGGAAAGTTGTTTCAAGGACTTTTAGATACAGGGGCAGATAAGACTTGTATAGCAGGAAAGGATTGGCCTTCATCTTGGCCATGTAAGAGGACTTCTTCTTCTTTGTTAGGTTTAGGGACAGCTTTTAATGTGGCTCAAAGTTCACAGTTCCTGAAATGGGAATTGGAAGGAAAGACAGGAATGATTCAGCCTTACGTTGTTCCTTCTCTCCACTTTTCCTTGTGGGGAAGAGACATGATGGGTGACATGGATGTAAAATTAGTCACCTCAGATAATTTGAGTGAACAGCATTTTTCATAGGGGCCGCTGAGGGCTTGTTGTATGCAGATAAATTAAATTGGAAATCGGACCAGCCTGTATGGCTCAGTCAGTGGCCCCTAACAGAAGAAAAAATACAGGCTATAGAACAACTTGTGCAAGAACAATTAGAAAAAGGACATCTTGAAGAAAGCAATAGTCCTTGGAACACTCCCATATTTGTAATAAAGAAAAAATCTGGGAAGTGGAGATTGCTACAGGACCTTAGGGCAGTAAATGCTACCATGGAAGATATGGGAGCGTTGCAGCCAGGACTGCCCTCTCCAGTGGCAGTTCCTGCAGGATGGGATGTGATAGTAATTGATTTGCAAGATTGCTTTTTTACTATAAAATTACATCCTGAGGATTGTAAAAGATTTGCTTTTAGTGTGCCAGCTGTAAATTTGAGAAGGCCATATAGAAGGTATCAATGGAAAGTGTTGCCTCAAGGAAGGAAAAATAGTCCGACATTATGTCAAAATTTGTGGATCAAGCTTTAGTATTGATCAGAAAAAAATATCCTGAGGCTTACTTTGCCCACTTTATGGATGACATCTTGATTGCTCATCAATCACCATCAATTAATAAGGAAATATTACTTTATACAATTGAACATTTTACCAAATTTGGATTAGTAATAGCCCCAGATAAGATACAAAAGAATAGACCTTTAAGTTACTTGGGACAGTTAATTCATGATGACTATATTGCCTCACAAAAGGTGTCTATAAGAGTAGACAAATTAAGGAATTTAAATGATTTTCAGAAATTATTAGGAAATATTAATTGGATTAGACCTTTTTTGAAAATTACTACAGGAGAATTAAGTCCTTTGTTTCAACTATTACAAGGGGATACTGATCCTAAGTCTCCAAGAGTTATGACTCAAGAAGCCATAAAAGCTTTAGCATTGGTGGAGGAAAACTTAAATGATGCAAAGGTAAAGCAGATATCTTATGATAAAGAGTGGGACTTGATAATATTTAAAACACCTTACACTCCCACTGGATGCTTATGGCAGGATGGTGTGTTGGAATGGATACATTTACCTCATGTGCAACAGAAAATGTTGGCTTCTTATCCATACATGTGCTCATTATTGATTAATAAAAGAAAAATGAGATCCAGGGAACTATTTGGTAGAGAAATGCATAATATTATATTACCATATAATAAAAGGCAATTTAAAATACTATTGATAGAAGATGATGATTGGGAAATTACATTGCAAGGTTATACTGGACAAATTAAATATCATTATCCTAAACATCCTTTAATTGAATTTTATAAGGAAACAGAAATAATTTTCTCACATAAGTGTTCTTCACAACCTTTGGAGTCTGCCTTATGTATTTTCACAGATGGCTCCTCTAATGGGAGGTCCGTGGTTTATGTACCAGGACAAAAGCCTCTGATAGAGGAAGGTGTGCAGACTTCTGCTCAGCAAGCAGAGATAAGAGCAGTTCTACTTGCTTTTCAAAATTTTACAGAAAAATTTAATCTTTATACGGATTCAAAGTATGTGGTTAACTTGTTTCCAGCCATAGAAACAGCCTTGCTTTCAGGGCAGTCTCAAATTTTAAATTTATTACAGCAATTACAAAATACAATTAGAAAAAGAGTAGAAAATTTTATGTAGGACATATACGGGGTCACTCTAATTTACCAGGCTCCCTTAGTAAAGGAAATTATATGGCTGATGCATTAACTAGAGGAACAGTTATGAATGTATTAGAGGCAAAGAATAGTCATGAGCTACATCATCAAAATTCTCTTGCTTTAAGAAGGATGTTTCATATTACTAGAGAACAAGCCAGACAGATAGTTAAAGATTGTGGTAATTGTCCTCAAGTTTACCACCCACAAAAAATGGGAGGAAATCCCCGAGGCCTTAAGGCATTAGCTTTATGGCAAATGGACGTTACACATATCCCTGAATTTGGAAAATTGGCTTATGTTCATGTGACAGTGGATACTTATTCTCATGTGCTGTTTGCCTCTGCTAGAAGTGGAGAAGCTGTGAAAGATGTAATTCAACATCTTGTACAAAGCTTCATGATGATGGGAAAGCCATTGAGAATTAAGACAGATAATGCTCCAGCTTATACATCTAAGGCTTTTGCCTCTTTTCTGCGAGCATGGGATATACACCATACCACAGGAATACCATATAATCCCCAAGGACAGGCAATAATTGAGAGATCTCACCAAACTTTGAAAAATCAGATTGAACGCCTAAGGGCTGCTAATAAATATTTTTCTCCCCATCATCTTTTGAATCATGCTCTTTTTGTGATAAATTATTTGAATACTGATGAACAAGGAAACTCCCCTGCTATGAAACATTGGGGAGGAATAAAAGGAGAACAACTTCCACAAGTAATGTGGAAAGACTAATTAACCAGATCCTGGAAAGGACCGGATGCTTTAATTTCCTCCGGGAGAGGATATGCTTGTGTTTTTCCACAGGATGCAGATATTCCAATCTGGATCCCAGACAGGCTCATTCGGCCGTTTAACCAGAGGGCCTCTATCAAGGAGTCAGAGGAGAAAGCAGAGACTGAAAGAGAAGAGGATGCAGAGAATGATGATGGGGCTCGATCTTGCTGTTCTACGGGAGACCTCATCTGTTCCTGAGTCACACGAGTCAAGGGAGAATCTGCCCACCTGGGGACAGCTGAGGAGACTCGCCCGAGAAGCGCAGCAGATGATCACTAGCACCAGAAAGCAGTTATCGACAGAAAACATGTTTCTTGCTATGTTTGTTATCCTTTCAATGCAAATGTGTCCTGTGTCTGCAGTTTCATATTGGGCTTATGTTCCTCATCCCCCACTTCTTCATCCCGTGGGTTGGGGGGAGAATGTAAATATTAGAGTAATGGCCAATGATACCAGACTTATGGGGGGACATGCTACTCTTTCCTCCCATCTAACCTCTACTCCATAGAAGATTTATGTGGGAAATTAAACTAAAGATTTTGGGGACTAATTTTCATAATGAAACCTTTAGGAAGTTATTTGAGAAAATCCCTTTAGATTCATGTTCCTGGAACTATAAAGATAAAGATAAGATGTGGGAGCTTCCTCGGATTTATGAAAGACCAAGTTGGCTTAAATGTGGTTTTGAACATTGGGCTATAGCACATATTCCCTGGGAGAATCAAGAGAGGATTTATGATTATTCTGTAGCCACACCAAATAATAACTATAGAGCTTTCCTTCTTGGTGAAAAATTACAGTATCATGGATATAAACCTGAAAGGTTTACTTTAGAACCTATTAATAGGTGGTTTACACCAGGATGGGTAGAACCTATCTATGTTAGTCATTCTCCTTTAGGTGATGTTTTGAATACATTTCCAGGACTATTTAGACTTTTTGCTGCATCTAGTATAATTTACTTTAAGAAGCCTCTGGAGTCTAGACCTCTTCCTATAGCAATTAGATCTTGTTTGAGCTATCCTTATAGTATACTTGCTGGAAATGATACAGTTTTAATCATTACTAAATTAGGGCACTCTTATGAGGTTCACTGTTCCGAATGTATTTTAACTAATTGTGTTGATCATAAGTTGGTTGAATCCTATTCACGTATCGTGATATTACAAAGACCTTCCTACGTAATGTTTCCTGTAGATCTAAAGGATGAAGCTTGGTTTGACAATGAGGCTTTACAGGTAGTTACTAGAATTAGTGAGTTTATTAGGCCAAAGCGTTTTGTAGCAGCTTTAATGTTAGGTATCAGTGCCTTGATAGCTATTGTAACTTCACTTACAGTTTCATCAGTTGCTTTAGTCTCAGAAATGAAGACTGCACACTTTGTTAATGATTTAAATAAGAATGTTTCTTTGGCACTGGTAAAACAAGAGGTTATAGATAAGAAATTAGAAGCAAAGATTGATGCTCTAGAGGATGTAGTTCTGGAGTTAGGACAAGAGATAGAAAATATTAAGGTTCAGCTTTCCACCAGATGTCATGCCAGCTTTCGATACATATGCGTAACGCCATTAATCTATGACAAGCAACATAATTGGACTCTTACAAAAAATCATTTGTTGGGAATTTGGAAAGATAATGATATCTCTCATGATATGGCTCAATTAAAAGCTCAAATTGCGGTTATGAGTAAAGCACAAGATGGATCAGTTAACTTAGAGGATTTGGCTCAGGCTTTTAGTTCTGGTTTGAAGTCTCTGAACCCTGTAACTTGGTTACATTGGATTGTTGTCGTTGCAGTGGCTGCAGGGGTAATCTTTCTTTTTCTTCTTATCTTTCCAATAATTTTCAAATTAGTCTTCTCCTCCATTTCTGCTGCCAAAAGAGATATTCATGAGCTCAAATTAAAAAATAAAAAAGCGGGAGATATCACGGCCCATTTCTTGAACCCCGTAGTTTCACGCAGCCAAGCTGCAATCCAGGCAGAGGCCGCGTGATATTTACTGGGGCTGTTCAAGGAATGCCGCTGTGGGCCTCCTTGGCTGCAGATAGAGCTGAGCTGAAATTTCTCGTGGCAAGCTGTGTAAACCTTTATCTGACCTGTTCTTTTACTTACGAGATGTCTCTGCCAGCCAGAGGTGCGAGCATTCCAGGCGTGACAGTTCATTCAGAGTTCATTCTTTGAACTACAGTACTGGCCATGATTTTCCTTCTGGAGATCCATTGCTTTGCTTTTAATTAGCTGTACAGTTATTACCTAGATACATTAAAGAATTAACCTCCCAACAATTTATTTGTATGGTTAGCTGACTTTGGCTCTCTGACATGGAAACCATCAGTTAGTAAAGTTTCAAAATAAGCCTGAGGAAGATAGCATACATAGTGTTTCCAAGAACTAATTACTAATTCCAATTACTAATTTATCATTGACTACAGAGGGACGCGATGACCTTGTGTATAATCTCTGACTCTTGAATCACTAATTCATCATTGACCACAGAGGGGCGCAATGACCTTGTGTGTAATCTCTGACATTCATACCTGACTAATTTTGTATTTCCTTGTGCCAGATACTCATGGTAACTATTCTTTGTAAACATTTAAAAATACCTGCCTCAGAACAGTAAAGTGCATTCAGACGCATTCAGATCTTGTGTGTGTCTGTCTGTCATTCGCCGGACCTGTACCTTCCTGCATACCAAAGACCCTGATTTCCCCACGGGAGTGTGTTCCGACTGAGTCGGTCCGTGGCAGTGGTTAAGTGATTTGATTCTTGTATATCTACCTACTTAAAGGTAGAGGGGACATGAATGTGTTTACTTCATTTATTCTCCTTAGTTATTTCCAAGGAAAGCTCCTTGTTAATTAGCTATATCATTCTTGTTACTACTATGACTTAGAGGAGATTTACTCCATTGCCTTGTGCCTACTTGGGAACCAATCTAACAGTGAATGTTATATCCCCAGATATCTTTCTTCCTCTGATTTTTAGATGGTGTCACTAGAGTGCCCAGGATGGACACACTGAGACTTTATTAGATTATGGATTAAAATTATAACATAGCATCCTCTAAAAAGTACAACAGAAATTTCTGAGAACCTGCCAATGGTCTGACTGATTGGATGTGGGTAGTAACTGACCCAGAAACTTTAACTTCATCAATAAGAACTCCATGACCAGGTATCAAAAATATTTTATTCGGACATAGGATCAATTTATATAAGTCCATAATCAGAAGTGTGTCCATATTTGGGAAGGTGTGGCTTTCTTACAGGATGTATGTCACTGTAAGTCACAATGGATGTGGTTGTCTGATGTTTCTTGAAATTTGCATGTCTGGGCATTGTGATCTATGTGATTCTCCTGGATGGTAGTGACAAAAGTCTCCTGCCTGCCTCTGGTCAAATTATAGAATGTTTGGCTTCTCCAGCAGCATGTTGTCCTACATGCTGTCATATCTTCTACAATAATGACAACAGAAGGAAGCTCTAAAACTGTAAACCTCCCCTAATTTAATATCTTCCTATAGATCAGTTTTCATAGTCATGGAGTCTCTTCACTGCAGCGTGAAGTCATCCACAACCTAGAGCGACACAGAGAGTAATTAGAGGAGTGACCCAAGCCTTCTGATATAGCCCTATAGATCATGTGTGAACCTCATTGAATACCTGCTGAGTAAAGCAGGGAACAGCAAATGGAACCAGACCCAGTAAAAGAAATAGGTTAGAGTTTACAAATCTGAAGATATTTAGATATCACACATGTAGAACCAGAGTTTGGTCTTCGTCCACCTGGTTTTAGGTCGAGATTTGTTCCATTATTTCCTGACTGATTTTTTTTATTGTTACTCTATATCTTTGATTTTGGGAGTATGTTACCTACTATTCAAGTTTCATTTTATAAGGTATTACAGTTAAGAAAATACTTAATCTCAGAAGAGACTTCCAAAGTTTAAATGTTGAGTATGTGCGACTCTATGGAGACTACTGGAGGTGTGTTTAAGGTATTTTGTGTAAGGGTTTTCTTAGATATAGCCCTGATATACTCAAGTGTTTGCAAAAGCTTATGGGTTCCAGTCTGTAAAATATCGTTGATTGAATATGTTTACCCCATGAGAATTTTGGAATAATCACACATTTCCATATTAGGGAAGGTGTAGTTTTCCTACAAGTATGTCACTGCATGTCACAATGGAGGTGGATCTTGGATATTTCTTGAAATTCTCATATCTGGGCAGTGGGGTATAGAAGGTCCTCCTGGCTAGCTGTGGCAGAGTCTCCTGCCTAACTTTTGCCACAGAGTAGAACACTTGGTTCCTATATCAACATATATTCATCCATATACTATACTTCATGTCATGATGAAAACAAAAAGAAACTCTTAAACTGTAAGCCAGCCTTGATTACATGTCTTCCTATTGATACTCTATAAGGGAATGAAACTTTTACTAAAATAGAAATGGATGTCACAGGCTGGGATATTTTTGGGATAGGTGTGACCATGGTTTTGATGAGGAATGCATATTTTGTGACTATGGAAAGCAATGGGATAGATTAAGTAGGACTAAACTGGCCAAAGTAGTAAAGCATTGAAGAGAGGAGAGCTCAGAGTGACTTCAGGTGTGGAGGCCTGGTTCAAAAGTCTTCAGAGGAATAGAAATTTAGGATGTGGCCTAGAAACCATTTTTCTGGAAGTTGGCGAAGCGCTTTTGCCCTTGTCTGAAGAATCTGCGTGAGCATAAGGAAAGTGATTTAGAATAGTTACTTTAAGAAAGAATTCTTGTTGCCAACTCACTAAAAATTTTCCCAGTGCTTCAATTTTATGGGACAGGGTTTTATCTATTGTACAATACTGAGAAAGAAAAAAATATATAAATGTATGCTTCGGTGATAAATGGAAAACCAGGATGTAAAGTAGAGTTAAATCCTGTGTTGATGAATGTTAAATAGGATTAAGGGTGTGGTGATATTGGGGTAAGATCCCACCTAGCTTACTGTTTATGCTCTTGAAATGAACCAAGGGAATGTTACATCCTTTTAAGCACTATTATGAACAGCATTATTCCCATTTGGACATGAAGAAACATGATCATGTTTCAAATTGACAGGTGGTGGATTGTGATGGCTATTCTCATTTGTCAACTCTGTATGGAAAGAACAATATCCAGAAATGGTGGCCATAACAGTGATTCAGATCTTGAGGCTTGAAAACATAGTATTTTATTCCAAATCCTGAACTGGAAAGACCTAAGAATTCTTTCAAGGCTAGAAGCATATTGCCCAGAAAAAGCCTAGGTGCAGGCATTGTTGAATTTATCTTTAATTCCAGGAGACAAAAGCAAGTTTATTTCTTAACTGGGATGTTATCTATGTCAGGTTTGCCTATGGCTATGTAGGTTCAGAACTCTTTTTATTGTTAATTGATGTGGTAAAGCCACAATAAACTCACATTGTGTGGCATCATTTTATATATTGGTAGTCTTCAACTGTATAACTGTGTTCAGTGTATAATGACCTTTAATGGAAAGAATATCCATTTGTATACACTGGGTTAAAATATTACAGTTGTATGAATTAAGTTATACATTATGCATTCTGATAAGGAATCATATTGGGAAAACACTCATGCTGGGTGTGACTCAGTATATCTTTAGATAAATGTATGAAGCGCTGATTTTTAAAATCATAGCTTCCTTCTTCGTGGGAATCTTTTGACTTTCTAATTGTGTCTGGAGAATTCAGAGCTTCTGGGCTCATTAATATCCACTTATCATTGATTGAATTTCATATGTATTCTTTTGTGTTTGGGTTAACTCACTTAGGATGATATTTTCCAGATCCAACAATTCCTACAAACTGCATGAATTCCTTATTTTTAATTGATGAGTAGTATTTCATTGTATAAATATACCACGTTTTCTGTATCCATTCCCCCTTTGAGAGACATCTGGGCTCCTTCCATCCACTGGCTATTATAAACAAGGCTGCTATGAACATAGTGGAGCATGTGAGTTTATTGTATGCAGGGGAATCCTCTGGGCATATGCCCAGGAGTAGTATGACAGGGTCCTCTGGAAGTGACATGCCCAATTTTCTGAGGAACCACCAGACTGATTTCCAGAGCGGTTTTACCATCTTGCAATCCCATCAACAGTGTAGGAGTGTTCCTCTTTATCCACATCCTCGCCAGCACCTGTTGTCTCTTGAGTTTTTATTCTTAGCCATTCTGACTGGTGAGAGGTGGAATCTCAGGGTTGTTTTGTTTTGCATTTCCCTGATGACTAATGATGTTGAACATTTCTTAAGGTGTTTCTTGGCTATCCAAATTTCTTCTGGTGAAAATTCTTTAATTCTGTTCCTCCCTTTTTATAGGGTTATTTGGTTCTTTGGGGTCCAACTTCTGGACCCAGGTCCTGAAAGGACTGGATCCAGTTTTGTAGGACTATTCAAGAACAGAATAGAAAAAAGGAGGGTTGGTGATTGGGAAATAGGTAGGTGGGGAGAGGAACTATGGGACATATGGTGAGTGGGGAACTGGAAATGGGGAAAGTCTTCGGAATATAAACAAAGAATATAGAAAATTTTTTAAAAAAGTAAAAAAAAAATCTTATCTTTTAGCACTAGGTTGGCAGATGACTGATGTTCTTACATGCTGTCTTTTTTATGAACATAGTGGATTATGTGTCTCTGTCTTACATGCTTTCATATTTCATTGATTTTACTAATTTAAAAGATCATGGGGTACTTTGGATATCAGATGAATATCTGTAGGGTTTTTGTGTTGTTTTCTTTTGTTTTTTTTTTGTTTCTTTTTCAAAGCAGGGTTTCTCAGTCTATCTCTGGCTCGCTGGAACTCAGTGTGTAAACAATGCTGGCCTTGAACTCTGAAAACCACATGCATCTGCCTCCAATGTGCTTCGATTAAAGAAGTACAGTATGTGTAATTTTTTTAAAAAAACTTTTTTTAATTCTTCGTTTTATGAAACAAGAATATCCTAATTAGCCTAACGATTCACTGTTTTATTTTGTATAAAGTTACTTCTCATTGATGAAGACAGGAAAGTATCAAAAATCCATCACTTCTGTTGCTTCAGGTGTTAATTGCTATGTTGTCTACAGTAATTACCTTTTTAATGCAGTTTGTACTTGTCAGGTTTTTCAAAACTCATGATTAAATTAAAAATGAAAAAATGTACTATGAGTCCTTATGTTTCTTTCTAGTTTCCGGGGGAACATATAAACTTTCTTATAAAAGATATAAAGTAAACTTAGGATTTTTAATTCCGCATTTCATTTGTGGGTGAATTTTAATTAGGATATATTTTTAAAATGTCAGTTATATTAATCTGTGTTTACTGCTAGCAGTGCAGCAGTCTTAAGACTGTGTGCTTATTCATCAAAGGGGACTAAAGGAAGTGTTTATAAATGTCTATATGTATGGTATACATTTTCATTATTTAGAGAATCCATAGCTTAGCAAAAAATTGTTCCTGTCCATTCAGTGGTGTCTCTTCACTATTGTACAGTAATAAACACTTTCCCCCTTGTTTGACAACAATAAGTGAATTTACCAAAGCAGCAATCATAAATAACATTATATTATTTTTAGTTGACACTGACTGTAATTGATATCACCATAGTTGTATGAGCCTCAAATTATAGAAGAAATTACTATGAAAAGCAAAACGTTACCATTAATGATGAACTTCATAAGTAAACATCCTATTACCCACAAACAGACACTACTAAAAAATTAAATCCAACAATGCAAAGCAGTGAAGTTTCACATTTACCCCAGATCAAAGCAGAAAAAATAGAAGACATCCAAAATCATACTAAAGTTTAACTTTGGTCCAAATATATAATTTACATTAGTTCAAGTAAAGAACTATACAATTGCATACTTAGGACAAATTTGTAGAATATCTTACGTATTGCAATCCATGCATTTTTAAATCTCTTATATTTTCTGTATACAGGTAGTAAAATAAAAGTGATGCATACTGATTTATTGATAAACTGTTTTACAATATTTGTTTATCTTTGGTTGTTTACTTTGTATTTTGTATTGAAAATAGATTCTTCTCAAATCCAGTACATTGTAACCACTGTTTGATATTCATTTCTCTTTCTCCTTCTTTTCCTTTCTTTCTTCATCTCTCTTTCTCTATTTCTTTCAGATTTCTTGCCTTTCTTGCTCTTTCTTTTCTTTCTTCCATCCTTCCTTGATACTTCATTCCTTCTTTCTTTCCTTCCTTCTTTCTTTCTACTTTCTCTCCAATACCACTTTATTTCTTCCTTTTTTTACTCTCTCCTTTCTTATTTATTCATTATTAATTAACTCCTGTAAGATTTGTGTTACCATTGGCTTAACATATCTTTCACACAGGAAAGTTTGTAGGTGCAGGATGAGGTGGCAGAGTTTCTATTCAGTATTCTCTTTCTGTAGCCTGCATCTTACCTTCTCACACTAAAGAAATTAGAATGTAGGGTGAATTTTTCCAGACCACTTCAGGTTCACCTCTCTATGTTCAATGAGCTACATGAAAGTTGCCTTTGATAATGCAGACCACAGTAAGTTTTCAGAGAGTAACTAGTTTTCCTACCATCAGCCTGAGATGTTCAGGGATCTTCCAAGGACCTCCTTGCCCAATTAAATCAAATGTAAGTCAGTTCTACCCCTGGAAAGTTGATTGGGTACAAAAGGTGGATGGTCATTTCGAACACCTTGTGTTCCTTCACTAGGACAACTCTCCAGGGTAATACTCATAGATTCCAGGATATTTTCAGTGTCCTAGGATTCCACATTTTGCCTCCCTGAATTTCAGCTGTCTTATCCCACACTGACCCCCACATTTCATCAACCACAGCGGATCTCTTCCACTACATTTCTACTTGCTCACATCTTACCCATAGACCCTATTCTACTTTTTATGTTCTTTGTTTACATTCTAAAGGCTTTTCCCCTTTTCCAGTTCCCTCCTCACCATATGTCCCATAAGTCCTCTTCCAACTGCCTCTCATATTCTCCAATTTATATTTTGCTTTGCATTTCACTAATAGCTAATGAATGACCATTTATTTAAGTGTCTCTCACACACATTGGGTTCCTATACTGAGAATAATGTGTTTATATTTGTAACCCAACAAATGACTTTTTTAGCTCTTTTAATATCTAGTTTATTGATTTCCTTTTGTATGTTGGATATAATATTTCTATGGGATGTGCAGTTGATAAAAATCATTTACCATTTATTAGGTTGCATCTATGTCCTATGGATGATGTCCTTTGCTGTTTTAAATTAGCAGTAGAATGATTTGAATGTCATCTTTAATTTTGAGATTTATAAAATATGTTGCAAAATATATTAATGTTAGTTTAAAAATATGTAGCTTTACATGAACATAAATATGACAAATGCATTTCTTAAATATGTTATTGGAAAAATCTTCATTTTATTTATACTTGATAACATTGTTTTATTCTTTATAGTACTAAGAGGTTGTAATCTATTCCAAAATTTTAAATCAATAATAAATTTAATCTTTTCTTTATATTAAAATATTTTAATTAATTATTGTTATACACTTCATGTTTTATTCAACACCTCATCCACCCTGTCCATGCTCTTATTGTTCCACATCCCATATGTCATCCCCTCCCACTGTCCCACATGGATGTCTCTATCCCTACCACACCTGACTTCTAATCACCATGGGGCTTCCATTTAATGAGGGTTAGCTGCGGTATTTCTGAATAAATACAGACTCGGCAGTCCTCTGTTTTATGTGTGCTTGTGGCCTCATATTACCTAGTGTATATTGCCTGTTTTGTGGTCCAGAGTTTGAGAGATACAGAGGGTTCATATTCATTGAGTTTACTGGTTCTCCTACAGGGTCACCTCAGCTTGATTTAGCCTTCTATAATTCAAAAGTAGCAGTCAGCTGCTTCTTTACATTGGTTAGGTCCAAATACCTGCATCAGGCTCCTTCAGTTGCTTGTTGGGATGTCTGGAATGCAGTCATGCTAGGTTCCTTTGTGTGAGCATTTTGCAACAGTGTCATTCTTTTGGATTCCTCTTCTACTGTATCCCACTTTGAAGCTGTGAGTGGACCTTTTATTCCCCTAGTATCTCTATATTTCCATCCCTGTAATTCTTTCAGACAGAAACAATTTTGGATTAGAAGTATGACCGTGAGATGGCCCCTTTCCCTCCTGTCTTCTTGCTGGAGGTAAGCTCTATAATTTCCTTCTCCTAATGTCCAGCATCTCCTCTAAGGTTCCTCCCTTTTATTTCTGTGAGACTCTCACCTCCCAGGTTTCTGATGCATTCTGTAGGATTACCCCAACCTCCTATCTCCTGAGGTTGCTTGTTTCCATTATTTCTCCTGGCCGTGAGGGATTCAGTACTTCTCCCTCACCCCCAATGTCAGATCAGGTTTTTTATGGAGGTATGTGAAGGTTTGTATATGATTGGCCCGGGAAGAGACCTATATAGGAAGTGTGGCCTTTTTGGATTAGGTGTGTCACTGTGGGTGTGGGCTTAAGACCCTCCCTCTGGCTTCCTGGAAGTCAGCCTTCCACTAGCAGTCTTCAGATGAAGATGTACAACTCTCAGATACTCCTGCACCATGCCTGCCTGGATTCTGCCATGTTTCTGCCTTGATAACAATGGACTGAACCCCTGAGACTGTAAGCCAACCCCAATTAAATATTGTCTTTTATAAAACTTGCATTGGTCATGGTGTCTGTTTACAGTAATAAAACCCTAGGTAAGACAGAAGTTGGTACCAAGGACTGGGTTATTGCTGTGATAGGCCTGACTATGCTTTTGTCCAGAAGAATGTGGATTTGGGGACTTTGGATTTGGAAAGCCATGAAATACTGTAAGTGGGGCTTAATGGGATAGCCTAGTTGGAATATGGAAGACAGTGATTCTGAGAGTCATTTGAACTGTGTAGGCCAGGTGGCCCAAGAGGTTTCAGTGGAGAAGAAGGTTAATAGGTGGCTGAAAGACTGTTTTTGTGATGTTTTGGTGAAGAAAATGCCTGCTTTTTGCCATTGCCTGAAGAGATTGCCTAGGGCTAAGGTAAAGAGATTTATATTAATTGCATCTGCAAAGGAAGTCTCAAAAAAAGCCCAACAAAGACTTTGTTTTCTGGTTAAGTCTGATGAAGAGAATTTTGAACAAACATAGCAAACTGAGGAAGAAAAAGTACAAAATATATAGTTTGCATATTAAAGGGACTCCAGGAAGTGAAAGGGAGCTGAATTCAAGGATATTAAATTGAATTAAAGTTGTGGTGACCTTGGGGGCAAGATTCACTCAGTTAACTTTAGGTCCAGGCATGGTCATACAGGATTCCCCTACATACAATAAAGACACATGCTCCACTATGTTTATAGCAGCCTTGTTTGTAATAGCCAGAAATTGTAAGGAGCCCAAATATCCCTCAAAGAGGAATGGATACAGAAAATGTGGTATATTTATACAATGGAATACTTCTCAGCAATTAAAAATAATAAATTCATGCAATTTGTAGGTAATTGGTTAGTCCTGGAAAATATCATGCTGAGTGAGTTAACCCAATAACAAAAGAATACATATGAAATGCAATCACTGATAAGTGGATATTAATGAGCCCAGAAGCCCTAAATACTCAAGGCACAATTAGCAAGTGTAATGATTCCCAAGAAGAAGAAAGGAGAGGACCCTGGGCCTGTAAATATTGGATCCAGTTTTGTAGAGAAACTGTGGGGGGAGGTGGAATAATTTGGGAATATTTGGGTGGAGAAGGAATTATGGGACATATGGTAGGGGGAACCGGGAAAGGGGAAAGCCTTTGGAATGGAAACATAGAATATAGAAAATAAAAATTTAAAAAAGTTTCACATAATGAGTGATTATATTATGTGGAACCCAGTTATTTTAAACACCTTTGTAGTTTTTAAGTACAAAGATTATTCATATGAATTTGTCTTATATGTATATATGGTTGAGAAATATCTGTTATCCCTTATAAATACATGAGAATCTTCAATTATTCAAAAATAAAATGTTACACAGCTAAAGTGAAGAAAACTGTATGTGGCATTTTCTCAAATATGACAGAGTCTTAAATGATGGCCATTGCACTTCTAATTACCCATGGTTTTCTGTGATTTCATTTCCATAAGATGCTACTTAACTAATTTTAATATTTTAAGTGAATTTCTCAGGTGTATTGGTAACAGATGTTAGTGTTTCTTGGCTTTACTAAATTTACTTTATTTTACCTAAAAAGTATGTGTCTTCTTCCATAGTCTTTAAAGTTTCCAGTGATTTTTGCATAATATTCGACTTTAAGACTCACACTATTGCTGGAGTCTACATGTAGTCTATTCACATTCACTATGAACAGGTTCAAAAAATTAGGTATTGAGAATCTTTGGAGGTGAATATACATATATATCATAATGTTTTATACAAATATTTCTATTGTTGGAGAAATATTATAATGGTTATCTATCTGACGATCTATCTATCTATCTATGTCATTATTTATCATTGTGAATATATTATTCCTTACAATTTTTCAAACAATTATTAAAAAATAACTTTGTAGCCACTAAATATATAGAAAGGCAATGCATTTGTCACTGTGTCAGGTGACATGATCCTTAGACTATTGACATCACGATAGTGCATCACCCTGAGTACTTATGAGGATACAGGACTCAGTAGTTTGTCTACGTTTTGTAGTCTCCAGTGTGGTGTTCAAAGGAGAAAATCACAAAAATTTTCAATTACATTGAAAGGTTCTTCCTTAAAAGCACCACGGAAAAGGTATTTTTATAACTAATTAGAATCTCATGATATTGTAATCATTTAAGGAAGTGTTGTCTTTATTTCTCCATTAATTTGAATTGGTTAAATCTTTAATATTTCTTGACATTATTGTTTGATGTGGATGATGACAAGAATTTGCAACTCTATATCGTTGATACTTTGATTCTCATGATTCTGAAATGTTTAACAAGTAAAACATATGGTGCCTCTGTTCATATTCTTTGAAAAAAGTAACATGTTTTGGGCAATGTTATATTTCATTAAGGAAATATAGATTATAACTATTCCATTTGTGTGAGCACTGCACACAGTAAAGAAACTACTAGAAGATTTATCACTCCATTATTACAGGGAAGAATTTCATTAAGAGATGAAAGGAAACTTGCACAGAGGAAGCTGGAAGAGTTCAGAGTAGTGAGAGAGAGGGAAAAATCAGATTTATTATGGTGAAGGCTAGGAAATATAAAAGGAAGAATATCCAGGGAAGACAAATGAGGATTATTTGAGTAGGAGAAAGTTTGCATTAATAAAGGTCAAGAGGGGATTCTATCATTTGCTTAGCACAGGACGTGGACAGTTTTGGAGAGCAAAATGAATTTAGGTGGACACTTTAAAATGTACATGTACTGTTTTTGTTTTTGTTTTATTTTATTTTCTATATTCTTTGTTTAGATTCCAAAGGCTTTCCCCTTTCCAAGTCCCCCCCCACCATATCTCCCATAAGTCCTCTTCCCCCGACCCCTGTCCATTCCCCATCCACAATGATGATATCCATATAGGAGCCACAGGCAAGCCGCAAAGGGAATGACTCCTATTTCTAGAGAAGACCAACTTTACAAATACCTTTTGAATGCTGGAGAGTTTGTTTGTTTATTTGTATGGTTGTCTGGTTTTCCAATTTGACAATGACCTAGTTTATTTTAAAAAGTTTTGACAGCTCAGCTAAACATCAGAATCATGAAAGCAGTGTTTTTTTTTTTTGCTTGAGATTTTAGATCAATACTGTCAGAAGACATATTACCCCAGCTGCTTTGTTCTAAGTTTTCACAATTCAAGACAATTTGAGGAAAGTGCAATCACATTACAAAGAAATTCCTGAAGAAAAAGGACATATAGGCCAATATAGGAAACAACGGGTGTTCACAGGTATAAAAACTTTCAAAAATTTTAACTATGCTTATTTTTTCTCAAATTTCATACTATCTTTACAATTAGAATATCATTTCTATTAAGATTTATGGCAGTCTTTTAATATAACATATATTTCCAAATTTCATACATGTATATATTAACTTATAATTATAAATGTTTCTATAATCTTCAGATCTTCTCTTTATACTTTATTTACTGTGTTTTCATATCATGAACCTTTTAATATTTAGTATGATCTTTAATCTTATATCTTATGCATGGAATACTTGTTTTGCTAGGTAGAGAGACCTGTACAAGGAAAATCATGTCTTGTGTTGTTTTGTTTTGTTTTGTTTTGTTTTGTTTTCACTATGGAAATCCTTGTAAAGGAAGACAGGGGAGGAATACATCAAACCTTGCTATGCCAATGCCCATGGAACTCGTAAGAGACAGGAAAAGCAATAAAAGAAATCTATAATTATTTCATAATGTTTTTGATGTGTCTAGTAACCTGTGAGTATGTGCAACATATATTCCTTACTAGTAGAGGCTATTCCTTAATTAGGCCTATTTGTACAAATATAAAAAGTTCTTTACTTCTTTTTATAAAAAATCACAATTACTTAATCACTTATTGATCTCAACTTCTTTTTACTATCATGCTTTTGTGGACACTCTCTACGCATTTCTCAATATGTTTTGTCACAAATATTAGACACATTTTTAAAAAATGAATTGTTTAAAGTGCGATACTGCTACTTGAATCTGGGGAAGAACAATAGTGAGCTTGAGAAAGTGGCAGATGTTCCAGCCTATTCCAGTGATACCAGGATTGTTAAAGCTGACTAATGTGTATTGCATCTTTGTGTGGTAAGTGGACTATACCGTGATACATGTTGTGGGATAAGTGGACTATACAGTGATACATGTCCTCAAAGTAAAATACTTAAAATATGAGAAGCAGGTGTCCTCTTGCTTGTTTTTTCCAGATAGACTGTAGAATCAAGAGTGTAAATCCCACAAATTGCATCCCATATAAGCCTCTTGAGTTCATAGTTTCCAAATTAGTATAAAAAATTAAGAAGCAGCTAATAGCCCTATTAATAGCAGCTACTAATCACAGGAAACTGCTGGCACCTAATATTTCCTGGTTGGTCATTCTGAACATAATAGGGAAAAGTGTTGTTAAATAAGGCATTTACAAGGTTGCACTGTAACTTATGACCATGGAAGTGTTTTCTGGGACCATATAACATATAAGCTCCACTGCCCAGCATCATAGCGTTCCTATTAATCTAGAAAGTATGAAGTTGTTACTGACATTATCAAGTAAATAATTGAAGGTGTGTTCTCATAAGTTTGTGTATGGCTTGAAGAAAAGACATCAATAATATACTTTATTTACCTTAGGAAATAAATTTCTGGCAATCATTACACAATATTTCTGAATATTTACTTAAAGAATTGTGTGAAAATGAAATGTTCAGAAGAGAATAATCGGGTCAATTTTGTTTTCAACCCTGATCAGTCACTTTAGGCTCCCAGCATAGAAAATGGCACTTTGTGTCTGACTGATGCAAGTTCCAAATGTATAAAAGTCCAGACTGTATCACAGTCTCTAATCCTTCTTGTCATTTCTACTCAACTCATGTGTAGTCCACACTTGGAAGAACTCACATTTTTAAAAATATAGTAACCAACTCATTTGAATGAAAATAAAATTAAATGTATATATACTGCCTGAGTGCCTTTTAAGTGTAGTTGGTGTAAATAAGTGAAAGTCACTTAAATATTCGTGAGTAAAAAAAAATACAATTAATATTTTTGAAAGACCATGTATTTGTTCTGCTCCAGCTGTCCATTAATAAAAATTAAAAATATTTTTAGATTGTCATTCATATTTTGTTAAGAGCATTGTTACTCTCATAGGATATGATTGTCAATATTTCCACTTGCAAGGAAGATTATCTCTTTAAGAAATTTAGTTTAGAGATTGTAATTTTATGTTATTTCTTCTGAAATTTGTTTCATATGTATCAATTAGATGTTTTGTGGTGGAAAGAAAATATATGCAAAAGTATTTCATGTGATATAGATATGGTTCTATGTTTGTGTGTGATTATGCATGTGTATCACCTAGTAAATGTTACATAATATGCTTATATTTTGATTGTCAAATGGTACATTTGAGATTGTTGAAAGTTGTGTTTGTAGTATGTTTCAAGACATCACAAAATTGAAATAATTAATAACAAATAAATAATAATAATGATAATAATAGTTTATATTTGTGTGTTTAAAGATTAGTATCTTGCTTTTTTTTCTATTTACTTGAAATATTACATTTCCTAAACGTAGGTTGAAGAATGTCTGAAAACCCTGAAGTGAAGGAGGACAATGCAAGATTCTCCTTGGTCAGAAAGGCATATTTGAAAACAGCTTGAAGAAAATAAAATCTGATGCACTATGGTAAATCAGCAGAAGTGGATCAGAATCTTTTTGGTAATAGCAGAAGGATCTGAGGCCCAATTAAATATACTTAGTAAGTCCACTCACACAGGTGCCTATTTAAAAGCTCTGATAACCTAGCCGGGCGCGGTGGCGCACGCCTTTAATCCCAGCACTTGGGAGGCAGAGGCAGATGGATTTCTGAGTTCAAGGCCAGCCTGGTCTGTCCTGAGTTCCAGGACAGCCAGGACTACACAGAGAAACCCTGTCTCGAAAAACCAAAAAAAAAAAAAAAAAAAGCTCTGATAACCTTTTGGATATTGGTGGATATAGCTCTCTATTAGAGCAAACCGGTTGGAGATTCTAATAGTAAGACGAGAAATATTTGGTGTATATAATTGCATTTCGATAGAGGGAATAGTCTAAAATCCAACAAAGTAAAAGAGGATTTTCAGATTTATTTAGATAGTGGGAGACAAATCCAGTATTCCAATTTGCAGAAGAGGAATTGTTTCTGTGACTCTGGGACAGATGATAGATATAAGATGCTCTAAAGAAGGAGGATGAGATAGGAGCCACCAGGGATTGTGTGAAATAGACTGTCTCTCTTAGTCTTCTATCTGCACCTGTATTGAAGTTGAAGATTGATTGATACCTTGAGAATTATAGGACATTCCAGGCTCTCACTCCTGCATCAGCTCCAAAAATGAAATCACAATTTAGAATGCACATCATCTGATTGCCCATTGTAGGCATGACAGTTTTAGAACTCTTCTAAGAGGCTGCAATGCAGTAATCTCTGGTTTTGTGTCTTCTTCGAACATATGTCCATCCACAGATACCTCTGAATGGAAAACAGAATATCTCTGTCTAAGGAAAGACCACAGAGAGAGTAATTTGGCTTACCCTTGTCTTGATTCTCTTCTCTATGGTTTCTTAGTCCAGAGTGCTGAGATATTTCTTAGGTCAGAACAGTGCTTCCCAAGCCACTGAAATTAAAAGTTGTAGGTAGCAGATAATCTCAGAAGATGGGGAATTGTGGGATTTCCTCAATCTCACAGGCCAGGTCTGGAGCACTCTCTGTGGTGAATGTCTATACCATTTAAGATGGGGAGGATCTTGGGTAGCTCTGCACAGAAGTAGGAATATTATTCTCTTCATCAAAGAGATAATGTGCAAGACTTCATGGGAATAAGGGTGTTGAAGCACCCTGGTTAAAAGCAGGGTATCTAAGAAATTCTATGCTAAGGTGAAATTCTACACCTATTTGTCAGAGAGTAAAATCTCTCACTATTTTCAATAAAATAGGAAAAGACTATTTCACACTGGATAAATTGTAAATACTTTGTTGAGCAAAGGAAGGTTCAGCCTTGCTTGATTAGCTTCCAATTCTTTTTCTGTATTTAGAATGCCCATATAGTGTCTGTCCTGTGTGAAATTTCGGGTATTAATGGTTCCAATTTTCCAACAGGTAGGATGGTTATCATTAGGTAATGAAGCCTTTGGTTAGATGAGATGAGGCCAAGTCCCCTTTCTTCAGTGCAGGAATGTCTCAGAATATATGTAGCAGGAATAAGTTTGGAAGTAATCCTAGACTCTTGGGATACAACAGACACAAAATATCAATAGAACAAGATCTGTTGACATTTTTCAAGAGAGTGTTCACATGAATTCCCCTTGGGCAACATGAAAGATTTCAGGCCTATGTGTGCATTAGGATAGGGCTTTCTTCCCCACTAGACAAAGTGGAAAGGGAAACTATTTATGAGCAGGTATATAGTGTCTGAGCCAGCCATAGGGAGAGGGAGAGGCATTGAAGCCCTGACATGAAAGAATATTTACAGACCTCTTGTAAAGAGGATGTGAATTTGAGGATCATCACGATGACAAAAAGATCATTTGGGTGTCCATTTCAGAAAGGAGTTGAATGTGAGACACAGTTAGGTGGAATAATTTTCTCTACTTTTTCAGGAAGAGAATGGTTTGAAATCCTTGGTCAGAGAGGGTAATTATTGAGGACATCTTTTACTGGAAGTGGTGTTTTGGGCCTGGGACAGGTAGAGATGTTCTCAGGCCCTGTCAGTCTTACAAGATAGATATTGGACCCTCCTAGATACAAAGGGAACATTTGACATATATTGGACAGAAATTGGTGGTGTGTGCATTGATGTTTAGAAGCAGACAATTAAAGCAGACTTAAATTCTGCTTAAAGTCCCAGACCTCTTTAAGGGAAATGGAGTGTTCTAGCCTACCTAGAGTAGTGGGGTAGGAATGCTTCACAGTTTAGAAGATTCCCAACTTCAGTTACTCCATGGTAGACCTGGCAGAAATCCAAGTATTATTCATCAGTCAAAATTGTTAGTCGATAAGTCTTCTTGAAACTTATCACCAGTTATATGGGTGTGTACACAATGAAAACAGATGACCTAATTTTCAGGCTCTGTTGACATAGGGTAGAATTATTTAAAGTTCCTTTGGTCACAACTGTATTTTCTTAGTAGCTCTGGTTAGAGATAATTTATCTAAAGCTCACCATTACACGGTTATTTTTGAGGCCCATATATGGGTAGGGGATGCACTAAGGACACTTAATTCTGGATCACATTTGGCAAAATGAAAATTCTGATATCCAAATAGCAAACTCCATTCAGTCATTTTTATTTACATTTTTTTTTATTTTCTATATTAATTATTTACATTCCAAAGTCTTTCCCCTTTCGCAGTTTCCCCTTCACCCTATGTCCCATATGTCCCCCAACCCCCACGGTTTTTCTGTTCTGGTACTCTTCTAAAAAACTGGATCCAGTCTTTTCAGGACCAGGGTACTCTCCGTTCTTCTTGTTGGGAACCTTTTCATTGGCTAATTAAGACTTGAGTATGCAGAGCTTCTGGGTTCATTAATATCCACTTATCAGTGATTGCATTTCATGTGTATTCTTTTGTGATTACTTTTGTGACTCACTTAGGATGATATTTTCCAGATCCAACCATTTTCCTACAGTAATGAATTGCATGAGTCCATTATTTTTAATTGCTGAGTAGTATTCCATTGTATAAATATACCACATTTTCTGTGTTCACTCCTCCTTTGAGGGATATCTGGGCTCATTCCAATTTCTGGCTATTATAAACAAAGCTGCTATGAACAGAGTGGAACATGTGTCTTTATTGCATGTAGGGGAATCCTCTGGGTATATGCCCAGGAGTGGTGTGCCAGGGTCCTCTGGAAGTGTCATGCCTAATTTTCTGAGGAATCATCTGACTGATTTCCAGAGCGGTTGTACCATCTTGCAATCCCACTAATTGTAGGAGTCTTCCTCTTTCTCAACATCCTTGCCATCACCAGTTTGCTCTTGAGTTTTTAATCTTAGCCATTCTGACTTGTTGTAGGTAGAATCTCAGGGTTGTTTTGATTTGCATTTCCCTGATAACTAATGATGTTGAACATCTCTTAAGGTGTTTCTCGGCCATCTGAATTTCTTCAGGTGAAAAATCTTTGTTTATTTCTGTACCCCATTTTTAATAGAGTATTGGTTCTTTGGGGTCTAACTTCTTGAGTTCTTTGTGTATATTGGATATTAGTCCTCTGTCGGATGTGGGGTTGGTGAAGAAAATTTCATAATTTGTTGATGGCTGTTTTGTCCTTCTGACTGTCCTTTGCGTTACAGAAACTTTGTAATTTTATGGGGTCCAATTTGTTAAATCTTGGTCTTAGAGCATAAGCTATTGTTCTATTCAAGAACTAACCCCCTTTGCGCATGTCCTCAAGGTTTTTACCCAGTTCCTTTTCTATTAGTTTCAGTGTTTCAGGTTTTATATGGAGGTCCTTGACCCACGTGGAGTTCTCAACAATAAAAGGACTTCTGGGCGAATCAACATCCCTGAACTCAAGCAGTACTACAGAGCAATTGTGTTAAAAACTGCATGGTATTGGTACAGCAACAGGCAAGTAGATCAATGGAAAATGATTGAAGACCCAGAAAAGAACCCATAGAGTTATGGTCACTTGATCTTTGGAAAAGGACCTACAACCATTCAGTGGAAAAAAGATTGTCTTTTCAACAAATGATGCTGGTTCAAATGTAGGTCAGCATTTAGAAGAATGAGAATTGACCTACTCTTACCTCCTTGTACTAAGACCGTTAAGTCTTTTAACATGTACAGAAGTGGAAAGTTTATGGTATTATTTTAAGAGCAGAAAGATTGGTGACTCTTCCTTTTTAGTTATTTTTATTTTCTATATTCTATGTTTACATTTCAAAGGCTTTCCCCTTTCCCAGTTCCCACCCACCATAGTTCCCATAGTTCTTCTCCCCTCCAACTATTCCCCAATCATTCCCCCTCCACCCTCGGTTTCATTACTAAACTGGATGCAATCTTTACATGCCTAGGGTCCTCTCCTTTCTTCTTCTTGGGAATCATTTGACTTGCTATTTGTGTCTTGAGTATTTAGTGGTTCTGGGCTCATTAATATCCACTTATCAGTGATTGCATTTCATGTGCATTCTTTTGTGATTGGGTTAGCTCCCTCAGGATGATATTTTTCAGGTCTAACCATTTACCTACAAATTGCATGAATTCATTATTTTTAATTGCTGAGTAGTATTCCATTGTATAAATATACCACATTTTCTGTATCCATTCCTCCTTTGAGGGATATTTGGGCTCCTTCCAATTTCTGGCTATTATAATCAAGGCTGCTATAAACATAGTGGAGCATGTGTCTTTACTGCATGCAGGGGAATCCTCTGTGTATATGCCCAGGAGTGGTATGCCAGGGTCCTCTGGAAGTGCCATGCCCAATTTTCTGAGGATCCGCCAAACTGATTTCCAGAGTGGTTTTACCATTTTGCAGTCCCACCAACAGTGGAGGAGTGTTCCTCTTTCTCCATATCCTCGCCAGCACTTGTTGTCTCTTGAGTTTTTAATCTTAGCCATTTTGACTGGTGTGAGGTGGAATCTCAGGGTTGTTTTGATTTGCATTTCCCTGATGACTAATGATGTTGAACATGTCTTAAGTTGTTTCTCGGCCATCCGAATTTCTTCTGGTGAAAATTCTTTGTTTAGCTCTGTGCCCCATTTTTTGATAGGGTTATTTGGTTCTTTGCGGTCTAACTTCTTGAGTTCTTTGTATATATTGGATATTAGCCCTCTGTCGGATGTGGGGTTGGTGAAGATCTTTTCCCACTTTGTTGGTTGCCGTTTTGTCCTTCGGACAGTGTCCTTCGCTTTACAGAAACTTTGTAATTTTATGAGGTCCCATTTGTCGATTCTTGATCTTAGTGCGTACGCTATTGTTGTACACAAAATCATATTGGAATGCTGTGTCTCTCACTGGGCAAGTCAAACTTTCCTTGAGAAGAGGGTAATGATGTTAAAGCATTTTGCAAAGTTGTTGAAGGAGCAGGACATGTTGAAGAGGACCAGCTGTGATGCTTTGGGCCATGTGGTAATGTATTTCTTGACACACACGGAGACATTACCCAGAAATCTGAGAAAGATGACAAATGCCTACGAGTACACTGGGCAGACCCAGAGGTACCCTGTTTCTTTGGTGCAGATGATGACTGCTGGAGAGACTCTTAAGTATATGGAGACAGGCTCAGAGTTTCCAGAGCAGAATTGCAAAGTTTGGTAGATAGGGCATGTGCTAGATCCCTTGAGATTTCTTTTTTTTTTTTTACTACTACTTTTTCCTATTTTGAACCTATTTTTTATTTTTTTATTGGATATATTCTATATTTACAATTCATTTCCCTTTTTCTGGTTCCCCACCCCCAAGGGTCTCACATGCCCTTTTCCCTCCCCTTGCTCCCTCATCAACCCCCTCCCACCTCACTGTTCTTGTACTCCCCCATAATGATGCTTTGGTCCATTCTAGCACCAGTGTCCACTCCTTTCTTCTTGTCAGACCTCACTTGGTATGTGATTTGTGTCTTTGGTGTTCCAAGCTTCTAGGCTAAAATCCACTTATCAGTGACTGCATACCATGGGTATTCTTTTGAGACTAGGTCACCTCACTTAGTATGATGTTCTCCAGCTCCACCCATTTCTCTAAGAATTTCATGAATTCATTGTTTCTAATGGCTGAATAGTACTCCATTGTGTATATATACCACATTTTCGAATCCATTCCTCCGTTGAGGGACATCTGGATTCTTTCCAGCTTCTGGCTATTATATATAAGGCTGCTATGAACATAGTGAAGCATGTATCCTTATTGCATGCCGGGGAATATTCCCAGGAGTGGTATGGCTGGCTCCTCAGGAAGTATCACGTCCACTTTTCTGAGGAACCGCCATACTGATTTCCAGAGTGGTTGTGCCATCTTGCATTCCCACCAGCAATGGAGGGGTGTTCCTCTTTCCCCACATCCTCGCCAACATCTGATGTCTCCTGAGTTTTTAATCTTAGCCATTCTGACTGGTGTGAGGTGAAATCTCAGGGTTGTTTTGATTTACATTTCCCTAATGACTAATGATGTTGACATTTTTTAAGGTGTTTCTCAGCAATCTGAATTTCTTCAGACGAAAAGTCTCTGTTTAGCTCTGTACCCCATTTTTAGATAGGGTTATTTGGTTTTCTGGGGTCTAACCTCTTGAGTTCTTTGTATTCATTGTATATTACCCTCTGTCAGATGTGGGGTTGGTGAAGATCTTTACCCAATTTGTTGGTTGCCGATTTATCCTTTTGACAGTGTCTTTTGTCTTACAGAATCTTTGTAATTTTATGAGGTACCATTTCTATTCTTGCTCTTAGAGCATAAGCAATGGGTGTTCTGTTCAGGAATTTTCCCCCTGAGTCAATGTCCTCAAGGGTCTTCCCCAGTTTCTTTTCTATTAGTTTTAGTGTGTCTGGTTTTATGAGGAGGTCCTTGATCCTCTTGGAGTTGAGCTTAAAGAAGATTACAGAGACTTTTTGTCCTGTTGTGAATATCCTGTATACACTGAAAAAGGAGGTAAAGTGCCTGTAGTCTCATGGATTGACATAGAGATATCCTGAAATTCTAACATGTGTAATTAGTACCCTACATTATTTCTGAAAGATGCTGAATGCTCTTGACACCATGGGATAGATGGCAAATAACTCTCAGTACCCTTAATAGGTATGGAACGTTTTATAATCCTTTGATAACATCTCACAATTGTTAATATCCCTGAAGTAATTTGCGGAGTTTTCTGATCCTGTGGTGCAGATGACAATGGATTCATACTCCTGGGGAAGGTAATTTTTTTTAGTTCCTTCTGTAGATGAAGAAGTTGACTCTTCAGATGGTAAATTTCATAAAGTCTTGGTTTTAGGTTTATGCATTATCATAGCTGCTTTAGAAGGTAAATGCCCAGTAGTTTCTTGGATAGATGGTGAGGTTTCCTGACCATCTACCATGATTTTTGAGGGCACTGACTTCTTTTGGAAAAATACTGAATGCTCTTGAATCTCTGGGATAGATAGCAAAGAACCCACAGTAGCCTGGACAGACATAGCATGTTCTAGTAGCTTTTTCTTATGCCTCACACTTGATAGAGTCTCTGTTGTAGTTTGGGGAGTTTTCTGGGCATGTGGTACAGATGATGAAGACTAGATACTCCCTTGAGAAGATACGGTTTGTTTAGTTTTCTGAGTAGATAAAGATCTTTGTTCAGGTGGCAAATATTTTGGAGTCCAAGTTTCAGATTTGTGAAGCTCTGTGGCAGTGTGAGGAGATAAAGAACGTTTCTCAGCCTCTTTTTTATATGGCAATATTTGGGCTTTTCTATGCACATGTCGAGAAGATCCTAAAATCCCTGTCTTATGTAGCGATGCTGCTACACTTCCTTGTAGTGATATAATCTGTCTCAAATTTTCTTTTTCTGATTTGTTTTTTTGTACCTTCCCCTTGGGCAGATACTAAATGCCTAAGGTCCCTTGTACCTGTGATAGCATTTCAAGAGTCCTTTGCAAATTGAAATCCCCTGCTGTAGATGGCAAAGAATGCACGTTCTGTTTAGAAGGTGTGATAATGTTTAGTGGCACTTGAATAGTTATCAAAGTTTCTAAGGCCTGTGCAGTACATTGATAAGGTTTCTGGGCATTTGGTGCAGAGAGTGAGTCTTTTACACCTTCTGTTGTGCATAGCAAAGACTCTTGAGATCCTTGTCAAGAAGAGGTAGATACAAAATCATTTGAAACAAGGGTAAGTAAGGAAATTATTACAGGATCAGGAACAGACTGGTTATGTCTTGTAAAATCTGTGGCTTTTTTCAAGTGTCTTATAGGTCCCTGAGCATGTAAATATGTCCCAATATACGCACCCTGAGACTGTAGTGGTTCTTTGGTCCATCGCGAAGAAAGGGGATATGCCATATAAACTAGACCATACAGAGAACACCTTACAGTTGCCTGTGCAGATGTGGAGCGTTCAAGTGGCTGTTGTGCAGATAAGGACTTTCCCACAGCCCCTTGGACAAAAGACAAAGGTGCTACATTTCCTTCTGATGATAGAGTTCCCTGTTGCCACTGGTTAGATTGCATTACATTTAGGGTTGCCCTGAGCCATACTGAGATAATTCTAGACCTCTAGTTATATGCCATATTTTATGGAGTTTACTGAGAAGATAGGAAAATTCCCAGAGGCTCCTGCGCCAATGGTAAGTGTCCAGAAACCACAGTGGCCATAGGGGAAATTAACTGAGCTTCCAGTCTAGATGACAAAGGTTTTAGCCTCTTTTGTGCAGATTGGTAGGTTCCCATTTTAGTTGGGAGATATAACAAGTGAGCAAGAGTCCCTTAGGTAGTTGATGAATTAGCAGAAGTACCCTGGTTATTGTGGAAAAATCCGAAGATATTTGCAAAGATAAAATAGGTCCTGTAAACCCAGAAGAGGATGAAGAGTTTCATAGTCATCTTTGCTGAGGGACATGTCCTATAACCCCTTGTGCTGATGAGGAATCTTTCAGATATCCTGAGATGTGGGACAAATGTCCTTCAATACTTAATAAGGATGGAATAGATTTTTGAACACCTTGTCCATATAGCAAAGGTTCTTTTGTTCCCTGGGCACACAGAGCTCCAGGGCAAGATACTGAACCTCCGAAAGACATTTGGAGAGTTGGTAAACTTTATAGGTGTCCCTGCTTAGAGTTTGATGGTGAAAGGGATCCTAGGGTAGATGATAAATGTTCTCCATCAACAGTGTTGGAGGCAGAAGGACTTTAGATTCTTTATAAAAAGTGAAAATTTTCAGTTGTCTTTGGGCTAATGGCAATAATGTTAGATTTTTTTTACATGTGCACATTCCCTTAGACACTTTGTAATATAGAAGAGGTTTTATAGTCCTGAAGTCTGATTTGTAAAGTGACAAATCACCTTAATAATGGGGAAATTATTCTGGAGCAGTTGAGAGAGATGAAAAAATTCCATAAATCCCTGTGTGGGTGGTGAACAGACTAGAGAGCCTTTGTGTAAAAGGAGAAAGCCCTTGAGATTTTTTGGAAGATAAGCCATGACTAGTATGTCCTTTGGTAGACTGGTAAAATTCCACAAACCATTTGTCAGCTTTGGAATATTCCATGGTCTTTTAAACAGATATAGAAGGTGTGGGAATCACCTGAGGGGTAGTTGTAACATTTGATTTTTTTTTGGCAGGAGGAGATGATGCAAGCCCCACTTTTGTGGAAGTTCCATAGTCTTCTTTGTCAGACAGATCAACACTTACCTTGTGTTTTCTAGAATATAGATGCATGGGGATGACTTTGGTCAAGGGTAAATGTCTAATACTTCCCTCCAGAAAATGAATGTTAGTGAAACTCTTGTGGGTAATGAGAGATGGAAATATTAGTAAAGTATCCTGTTCAGATATGGTAGAGCCTATGGCCTCTTGCTCTGATGGGGAACGCCTTAATGTGTCCTGTGTACCTGGGCAAATCTTGACTGTTGCTTCAGAATGAGTGGAAAGTATTTAATGTTACCTGTGTAGATGGTAAAGGTGGCTCATTCTCCTTAGAAGATAGGAAATTCCCTATAGTCTCCTGGGAAGTTTGAGGAGGACTTAAGGTTTTTGTGTACAGGTAGGATCAAAGGAATCCCCCTCTTTAGATGTACAGGATGCTACAGATGCTTGTATGTGCATATCACATGTCTTGGCCCCTTGCTCACATAGGATTGGATCCAGAATATTTTGAAGCAGTGGAATATGGCCTAGAACTCCTTCTGTAGATGCATGACATCCAAGAGTCCCTTCTAAATATGCGACTGTGGTTATAACTCCTTTGGCAGAAGTATCCTCTCCCACAGTACCTTTATGACATAGGGTAGCACTCAGAGAATCATGTACAGGTTTTAGAAATTCTAGCTTCTCTGATTTATATGTTGAAATTTTTTATAGAATCTCCTATGGATTGAGGATGACGTAGAGTCCCCTGGGACATTAGTGTTTGACATATGTGATGAGAAACATTGCCTGCTGTTCCTTCTGACTCTGGAACTGTGGCTTTCACATGATAAATACAGGAGAATCTACATATTCTTGATATGTTCCAAGCTTTGACCAGAAATATAGGCACTTAATATATAATTTTAATATTAGTATTATATGAGCAGGGTTGACTAAAGAAACCACCAAATATAGTCACTCTATTATTAAAGGCAGAAGGTTATTATGGATTACATAGAAATGTTCAGAGGTATCTTAGAAATGTTTATAGCCAATTGAAGCTTGATTTTATGAATGTTTTAGGGAGGACAGAGAATGGCAATGTAGAATATTGGAGATAATTAAGGCAGTGAGAGAAACTTTGCCTTCATAAAGATAAAGGGTCTTCTATAAGATTTTGGGAATTGCCTTAGTGAAGAAGCTGATGAAAATGTTTGGGAAGGAACAGAAAACTAAGTGAAAAGTATAACAATTATGTTTGCTTCCTGTTCAGGTAAAAGTGAGGGTAAGTGTGACTGTTGAAAATCCTGATAGGATTCTCAAGTGAATGGATTGCCAGTTTCTTTTCCCAGAGGCAAGGGAAATGGCTCTTTACTCTGAAGATTATTATTTTTATTATTATTATTATTATTATTATTATTATTATTATTATTATCATCATTATTATCATTATTATCATTATTATTATTTTATAATATACTAATATATACTATGGTGGCAACAATGATCCTTTACTAAATATGGTCTACATTGGTGGTCCCATGCATGCAATGGGAAAATCACTATAGCTTCCTGAGACAGGCAGTATCACAATAAGTTCTATGGCCACCATCTTGATTCCTTATGACAGCAGGCAGTACTGTTATTAGCTTAGCTCCTTGGGTCCTTTCTCTAGCTCCTCGATTGTGGACACTGCTCTGTTCAATGGCTGGTTGAGAGTGTCAACCTCTGTATTTGTTATGTACTAGCAGGGTCTCCCAGGTGACAGCTCTCTCTGACTCTGATCAGCCAGCATCTTTGGGAATACACAATAGTGCCTGGGTTTGTAACTGTATATATGATGCATCCCTGCATGGGGTAGACACTGGATGGTCTTTAACTCACACTTTGCTCAATCATTTGTCTTTGAATCCATTTCTGTGGGTATTTCTTTTCTTTTTCTTCAAAAAACTAAAGGATTCATAAGTTTTTCTTCCTCAATCTCACACATCATTTGATAAGTGAATAGTGTCATAGGTATAATGAGCTTCTAGGCAAATATCTATTTATCAGTAAGTGCATAACATGAGTGCTCTTTTGATTTTGGGTTATCTCCCTCATGATGATATTTCCAGTTCCATCCGTTCACCTAAGAGCTTCATGAATTCATTGTTTTTTATGACTGAAGAACACTCCACAGTGTAAATTCAGCACATCATCTCTTTCCATTCCTCTGTTGAAGGACATCTGGGTTCTTTCCAGCTTCTGTTTTATATAAATAAGGGAGCTATGAACATAGTGGAATATGTGATTTTATTTCAAGCTGGAGAATCTTCTGGGTATAAGCCCAGGAGAGGTATACCAGGGTCCTCCTGCAGTATAGTGCTATTTTCTCGGGAACCACCTTCCTAATTTCCAGAGTGGTTGTGCTAGCTTGCAATCCCATCAGCAGTGGAAGAGTGTTCCTCTTTCTCCATATCCTCTCCAGCACCTGCTTTCTCCTAAGATATTTAGCATAGTCTTTATGACCAGTGTAAGGTGAAACCTCGGGGCTGTTTTGATTTGCATTCCCCTGATGATTAAGGATGTTGAACATTTTTTAGGGGCTTCTCAGCCATTCAATATTCCTCAGAGGAAAATTCTTTTTTCAGCTCTGTACCCCATTTATAACAGGGATTTTAGTTTTCTAGTGTGAATCTTCTTGAGTTCTTTGTCTATTTTGGATATTAGCCCTCTCGCAGGTGTAGGGTTGATGAAGTTCTTTTCCCAATTTGTTAGTTCCCACTTTGTCCTGCTGGTAATATCCTATGCCTTACAGAATCTTTGTAATTTTATGTTTTGCCATTAGTCAATTCTTGTTCTGAGAGCATAGGCAACTAGTTTTCTGTTCAGGAAGATTTCTTGGTTTCTCCATCTATGGTGATTGAGAGTTTATTCTAGTTATAGTAGTCTGGGCTGGCATTTGTGTTCTCTTAGAGTCTAAATGATATCTGCCCAGGATCTTCAAGCTCTCATCATCCCTGATGAGAAGTCTGGGGTAATTCTGAAAGGTTTTGCCTTCGTTTGTTTAATAATTTTTTCTTTGTTTAGTACATTTAATGTTTTGATTATTATGTGTCTGGAGTTGTTTCTGTTATGGTCCAGACTGTTTGGAGTTATCTGGACTTCTTATAGGTTTATGGGAAGTTTTTATGTTAGGGAAGTTTTATTTTATAATTTTGTTGAAGGTATTTACTAGCCATTCAAGTTGAAAATCTCTTCTATTTCTAAATCCTTACTTTTTATTATTCTTATTATATCCTGGATTTCCTGGATGCTATTTAGACAAACACATTAACATTAACCATTTCCTGGAAATTTTACAGATAAAAAGATAGATATAAATTATTTTTCTAAGTTAGTTGAAGGTGGAGTTAAATTTTTTTGGTAAAATCAGTGATTTACATTGAAAAACATTTCTGGTGCTGTTCTTGGGTTTGCCTTTTGCTATTTAGTTATCTCTGATGTTAGCTGATGTCACTGTCTCTGATTGTGGCTTATCTTCCCTGAAAGCTTCTGTATCTGTGCTTCTATGAGACTCGTTCTCTCAGTATACACAGGTTTGTAGGTACTCCTGTGAGACCTGCTCTCTGTTGTTGTATTTGGTTATGCACATGTGTGGTCTGGTCAACTCTGGGCTCAGGCAGTTATCAGAAGTATCCTGTCCCAGGCTGTTCCCAGGCTCTTGTGACCTCACAGTTTCTATTTGTTTCCCCTAAGCAGCACAGTAGGTCCTTCCTGTGCTGCCAGGTGTCTCTGCTCTCCTGAGTGCATCACTTGTATTTGATATGTGATGGAAGAGTGTGATCCCAAGCCGGAGAAGGAAACCAGAGTGCTTCTGCTAGAGGGTTCCAGGTGTGATCCTTTAGTGGGGTGGTTCTACCTGTGCATGCAAGCCCCTCTGCAATTCTGTGTGTTTAAGCTGCCTCCCTGTGCCATTTGGGTATGGAACACTCTGCCAGAGGATAGAATCTAGCATGAGACTGAAACTGGAGGGCGTCTGCCAGAGGTTACCTGGTCTGAACTTCTGAAGATCAGGCTTGGTTTTACCTGTGCAGGCTGGTTTCTACACACTCCTGTATGGTTAAGCTGTCTCCCAGAAACACTACATTATTCTGAGCTGTGGTAGAGAGCTGCTTATGATCTGATGCTTGCCTATGAACATCTACTAGTTTTGGTGCTACCTGTCCTTGGTGTATCTAATGGGAGTCTGTCCTTCCTGTGATTCTGGTTGAGACAGAACTCCTCAGAGTCGAGCTGTCTCTGTGATAATTGGATTCTTGGATTCTGTAATCATGATATCCTGAGTGGGTCCAAGCTGCAAGGAGTCAAGCTGTCTGTGGTGCTGAGATTCTTACTGGTGTAAACAAGATCCTATGACCCTGGGATCCTGGGATCCTGGGATCCTTTGATCCTGGTCATGTGATATTGACTGAGAATGAACCTAACTCTCTGTATTGTGGAACTGGAAGAGGAGTTTGTGCCCAAGGTCTGCTCAGGATACACACCCAGAAAGAACATAAGGAACATGAACCTCTGGTTTGTTGGAGTTCCTGCATGCCTGGGTCGTCCTGGTCCCACTTCTTGAAGGTTTTGGGATGGATGTTGTGTCACCTCTGATCCTCAGTTATTATTTTCAAGTTCAATCCATTTCTCTGCAAATATCATGCAGTTGTTCTTGTAATAGTTGAAAAGAAATTTCATGAATTCATTGTTTTAATGGCTGAATAGTATTCCATTGTGTAAATGTACCACATTGTCTGTATCCATTCCTCTGCTGAGAAATATCTGGGTTCTTTCCAGCTTCTGGCTATTATAAATCTGGGAGCTACAAACAGTAGAGAATGTATCCTCATTACATGTGGGAGCATCTGCTGGATATATGCCCTGTAGTGGTATAGCTGGTTCCTTGAGTGCAATTTTCTGAGGAACCACCACGTTGATTTTCATAATGACTGTACCAGCTTGCTAACCCAGCAACAACGGAGAATTCCTCTTTCTCAACATTCTATCCAGCATCTGCTGTCATTTAAGAGATTTTAGTCATTCTGTCTGTTGTCAGGTAGAATCTCAATGTTGTTTTGATTTACATTTTCCTGGTGACTAAGGAAGGTCTACATTTCTTTAGGTGTTTCTCCTGTGATTACAGTTTCCTCAGATGAGAACTCTCTGTTTAGTTTTATTACCCATTGTTGAATGGGCTTATTTGTTTCTCTAGAGTCTAGTGTTTTGTGTTTTTTATTTATTTCTTCTTTGCCCTTTATCAGATGTAGGAATTATAAAGATCTCTTGGAAGACCCAAATAAGGATATTTCAGTGATTTTTAGATTTTAGAAGGGTGTCCAAAATCCTCACAGGTGGAAATATGGAAACAATGAATGGAGCAGAGACCGAAGAAAGACAATACACAGACTGCTCGACCTTTGGATCCATCCCATAAAGAGCCAAAAAACCTTCACTTTATTGTGGATTCCTGGGAGTACTTGCTGTTGGAAGCCTGATATGGCTGTCTGATGAGAGTCTCTGCCTGATTTCTCTACAAAATATGTCTGTTCATAGTTAATATATTCTAAAGAGTAATAAATATTTGTAATGTTCAAATTTTGTAATAAAGATTTTAAAGACTACTTTTATTCTCTCCCTCTCTCTCTCTCTCTCTCTCTCTCTCTCTCTCTCTCTCTCCCCCCAAGGGTGTCAAAGTGGGCCCAAGACCAAGAGAGCAAAGCCATCAAAATTAAGGAATAAAACTCAAAATAACTCACAAAAACTGAAACATGAACCACAAGGCCTGAATAAGTCTACAACATGTGTGAGTATTTGTGTGTGTGTGTGCGTGTGCATTTGCGTATATGTCTTTGTATGTGTAGGTGTGTGTAAGTGTATGTGTGATTGTGTGTACATAAGTGTTTTGGAGGTTTGGAAAGTGTAGATATGGGAAAAATTATCAGAATGTGCTGTATGACAAAAGGATATATATTTAATAAAAGGAAGGAGAAAGAAAATATGGTTTATCTGAAAAAAAGAAGGAAGAAAATCCAATAATTTATAACCTCAAAGTTTAAATAATAGAAATAAAATAAAATAGAATAATCTTTTATTGTTATGTTAATGGTTTTTATATTTAAGTTGTAGAAGATAGAATGGATTAATTTATAGAATGTTTATATATTTAACTGTGATTTTAAAATAAGCAATCACTGGGAAATTTATAGACAAATCTTCCATGCTCGTCTAGCCTCCCTGTGGGTGAGCCATATTTACTCTTTTTAGTAAAGCATATTAATTTTTAAAGTCTCCTTTGACTTTTACATGTTTGTCTCTAAGGTTCACAGTGTTAAGGATGTTATAGTTTTACATATTCCATTGAAAGGGCAAAACATATTTAGGTAGTGAAATTATTTGGGAATGAAAATGAATTTTAAAAAATTAAACAAAAAAAATTCATTGTCTTGAGCAGGTATTATTCCTTATATTTATCTATCAATGATCTCTCTCTCTCTCTCTCTCTCTCTCTCTCTCTCTCTCTCTCTTTCTCCCTCTCTCTACATCTATATTTCTTTCAACCTGTTTATAACTATCTCTCATCTCTCATATCAGACATGTATTTGTGAAAATTTTAAATTAATATAAATACTCATGTTTCAAACATTTTTTAAAATGAATACATTTTAAATGCAAAAGTTTGAGGGACATTGAAGCACTAGTCACTGTCAGTTATTGCATGAGCCTTTAAATCTTGACATCACAATGGCCTGTCACCCTGACTACTAAAGAATCATGAGACCTCAGTGGTCGGTTTACCAATTGCAGTCTTCAGTTTGATATTTAGTGATTAGAAGGAAATCCATAAATTACATTCATTGATTTTTTTTATTCCAGATTCCACTGTAAAGGTATGCATAAAATATCTAATTAGATTCTTATGATAGTCTAATGAAATCAGGACATGATCTGTCTACATTCCTTGAGATATTCGGAACTAAATTATAATTTGGCAGTGACTTTATACAAACTTACTTAATAGCAATATTCTTTACTAATCCCCTAAAGAAGCAAACTTAGCATGTAATGGGAGGTATGATTTGAGCTTCCAACCGAATGCTTTCTATAATCTTGAAAAAATACATATCCAGAACTAGAGAGAGGAACATTTTCTAGAAAAGCTAACTGTGTTTGCCCACTACAAACACAAATGTTTCTTGTAAAGTGGTCAGGTTCAAAATAAAACATTAAGATGTCTGATTCTCAAGAACTTTCTATGATTTTTTACGAGATATGATATGAATTTCTTAAAAGGTTTCATTATTTTAATATTCATTCAGACAAAAGGAATCCCTTTCCAAACATGTCCATTTGTTCTCAAAATTACATACCATAAAACAGTGTTTGTATTATTTTTTGAAAAATATCATTACATTAATGATTGATCATGTGTGATGGTAATCAATAGCTATTATTACTCCTGACTCCTCTAATGTCATGGCTGCTAGGTGCTTTCTTCATAATAGCTGGTGTCTCAGCTGATGTCTCTCTACATATTCATTAAAAGATATATCAAATACTTAGGACTGAATAATATTCACATAATTTATGTTTTAATATTCAAATTGAGTGTGCAGGTTAGAGAAAAGAACCACAAAGAGAGTAGCTATCAATCAATCTGTCTATTGATCTATCATCCATTTGTCTCTACATTCTATCAACCATATAACTTTCCTATACATACGTATGGTTATGAAAATATTGATCCTTACAAAGTATTATAGGTCAACCACTATTAGAAAATATTTTTAAAGATCTAGAGTATAAGGAAAGAAAATGCATGTGCTTCTGTGTTAGTTGTCATGAGACTTAGAATACTGACATCACAAAGGTTCTTCAGCTTGACTATTACAGAATCCTCATACCTCAGTATAGGGACATACAAAGTAAACACTCTAATATTTTGAATTGTAATTTTATAGAGTGATTGCAAAAATTCAGAGATGTGTGAACGAGCTAAGAAAAATTGAAAAGGAGTGACTAAAATTCTTTGTTACTGGAGATTGTCAACTCAATGGCTAACAAGTTTAAAAATTGACAACATTGCTGAGATCAAAAGATAATTCCTTTCTCACAACTTATTTGGTGGTATTGTAACTCAACCAGATAACCTGTCAGCGGTGCACGTTTTTAATGATATATTTATATTTATAGAAAAAATTGAAGTTATACTTTATTGCAGAAAGCTGATGATGATACCATTTATAACACTTTTTCTCAAAATGCCTAGTACTTTGACACAGACTCTGAAATAAAGAAGTTAGTTTCCCTTCCCCACCCAACTTCCCTGCTTGCTGAGTCTTCAGGGGCACTGCCAGCTATCCTGATGGCAGATAATTTAGAAAAGCAGGCCACTTAGAACTACACCCAACTACTCCACAGAAACTCTCAAATCTAGAAGCCCCACTACTCAGCACAACTATCAATTCTCATAGATAAAGAAAAGAAAGTATGGCAAGACAAGTCCAAATTTAAATATTAAAAATAAAAGGAAGCATGCAACTTCACTCATACCACTACCAGAATAAAATAACAGGAGTTAACTAATAACCACTGGTCATTAATTTCAACGTTAAAAATTACCCAGATGTCCTTCAACAGAGGAATGGATAGAGAAAATATGGTGCATTTACACTGTGGAATACTCTTCAGTCATTATAAACAATGAATTCATGAAATTCTTAGGCTAATTGATGGAACTGTAAAATAACATCCTGAGTAAGGTAACCCCAAAACAAAAGAACACTCATGTTATGCACTCACTGATGAACAGATATTTGCCTAGAAGCTCAAAATACCCAAGACTCAATTCACATGTCAAGTACTATGTGAGAAGGAGGAAGAACAACATATGAATCCTTTGGTCATTTGAAGAAAGTGAAAAACAAATACCCACAGAAGTGGATGCAAAGAGAAATGATTGAGCAGAGTGTGAGAGAAAGACCATCCTGAGCCAACTTTATGCAGGGATGCATCCTATATACATTTAAAAACCCCAGGCATTATTGTGGATTCCAACAGGTGCTGGCAGATCAGAGCCAGAGAGAGCTCTCACATGGGAGACCCTGCTAGTGAATGCCAAACACAGAGGCTGACACTCTCAGCCAGCCATTGAACTTAGCAGTGTCAGCACTCACGGAGCTAGAGAAAGGACCCAAGGAGCTATGGTGATAAAGTTATTGCCTGCTGTCAAAAGGAATCAAATGGTGGCCATAGAAATTAGTGAGATACTACCTGTCTCAGGAAGCTATGGTGATTTTCCTAATGCATGCATGGGGCCCTCAATGGAGACATATTTGGTGAAGGATCATTATTGCCACCAGATTCACTATTGATGTTGATGATCCATCCTCCCAGTGATATGTGCTCACACCTGCAACCACTTTGATGTCAATGATATTTCTTGTTACTGTAAATATATTTAGGTGAATGATATTTTCTGTCCAGTGAATTTACACTGATATCTCTGAAATAACTGGTAATAGACCCAATGGAATCTATACAATGTCAGAACTTTACATCTACTGCATGTGTGTGAGCAGGGGCAGGTTCAGCCTGTGTATGCTATTTGACTGGTGGGACAGTACCTGAGAGACCCAAACGTTCATGTCAGTTGAGAATTTTTGATCTTTGTATGGAATTCCGTTCAAGGCCCTCACACCAGCCAATGTGTCCATAATAGGCCACAATCTCCATTCAGTGTTTGACTGTGTGTGACTGCATCCATCTGTGTCTGCTGCTAGGTGGAATGTAAATGAACCCACACACATATGGTCACTTGATCTTTGAGAGAGGACCTAAAGCCACCCAGTGGGAAAAAAAAGGGGGGATCGTACTTTCCACAAATGGTGCTGGTTCAACTGCCCATTAGCATTTATAAGAATGCAAATATATCCATTTTAACTCCTGATATAAGTCCAAATAAATCCAGGATCTCCATGTGATACCAGTTACAAAGGAACTAACAGAAGATAATATGGTGAAGAGCTAAAAGCATATGGGCACCAGTTGAGATTTTCCTGAACAGAAAATTAATAGCTTAAGCTCAAAGATCAAGAATTGACTAATGGAAACTAATATCTTTGCAAAAATTCTGTAAGGCCAAGTACACTGTCAATAGGACAAAGCAGCAACCAACAGGATTGGAAAAGATCTTTACCAACCCTACATCCAATAAAAGTCTAATAGCCAATATATTCAAAGAATTCAAGAAGTTCAAATGTAGAAAAGCAAATTACCCTATTTAAAATGGGGTATGCAGCTAAATAAAGAATTCTCAACTGAACTCGTCCAGCAGGTCCAGTTATTCAGGGTCCCCGAAGAGGTGCTACCTGAGTGTCAAATGGGGGTCGAGAGAGGAAGGAGACCAAGCACAAAAAGAAAGAGAATCCGTCTGGTCACGTCAAGGTCTCCACTTTACTGAGCAAAAATTCTTAGTAATATAGTGCTCAAATGAGGAACTTCACACAAGCAAGGGTGGGTTACAAGGGGCAAGGAGCAGGGAAAATGTTATCTGTCTGACACATCTGCTGCTTGTGTAAGCTGGAACATTCTGTGGATTGGGCTGGAACGTCATAGGTAAGTTGTGGTTAGGGCAGGGCTGGAGCATCTTGGGTAAGTTGAGGTTATGGCAGGGCTGGAGCATCTTGGGTAAGTTGAGGCTGGAAGAGCTTGTGGGCACTCTTGAAACAGTCCTTTACCTCCTACCCATGAGAGAGGCTCAATCTTATACCTCTCAAGCCTGCCAAAGCAGGTAATGTCAGGTAAAATGGCTTCTGTCACTCAACTGAGGAAACCCAAATGGTAGAGAAGCAAGTAAAGACATGTCCTTACTCAACAGGGAAATGCAAATAAAACGATCCAGAGATTCCACCACACAGCTTTCAGAATGGATAAGATCAAAACTCAGGTGACAGCAGATGTTGGTGAGGATGTGGATAAAGAGGAACTCTCTCCTCCATTGTTGGTGGTATTGCAAGCTGGTACAACCACTGAGGAGATGAGTCTTGTGGTTCCTCTGGAAATTGGATATAGTCCTACTTGAGGACCAAGCTATAGCACTCCTGGGCATATACCAAAAATATGTTCCAAAATAACAAGAACCCAAGCCCACTATGTACATAGCAAGCTTTGTTATAATTGCCAGAAGCTGGAAAGAATCCAAGTATCAGACCAATCTCCCTTCTGAACATCGATGCAAAAATATTCCATAAAATTCTTGCCAAACGAATCCAAGAGCAAAACAAAACAATCATTCTCTGTGATCAATTAGACTTCATCCCAGGCATGGAGGGATGGTTCAATATATGGAAATCCATCAATGTAGTCCACTACATAAAGAAACTAAAAGAAAAAATATACTACATGGCCATCTCATTAGATGCTGAAAAAGCATTTGAAAAATTCAGCATCCTTTCATGCTAAAGTCTTAGAATGAAGAGAAATTCAAGGACCATACTTAACATAGTAAAAGCAATTTACAGCAAACCAGTAGGCAACATCAAAATAAATGGGGAGAAACATGAAGCAATCCCACTAAAATCAGGGAATAGACAAGGCTGCCCTCTCTCTCCCTACATTTTTCAATATAGGACTTGACGTTCTAGCGAGAGCAATTAGACAACATAAGGAGATAAAAGGGATACAAATTGGAAAGTAAGAAGTCAAATGATCACTATTTGTAAATGATAAGAGAGTATAATCAAGTGGCACAAAAACTCCACCTGAAAACTCCTACAGTTGATAAACAACTTCAGCAAAGTGTCTGGTTATAAAACCAACTCAAGCAAATCAGTAGCCTTCCTATACACAAAGGATAAGCAGGCTGAGAAAGAAATTAGGGAATGATACTCTACACAATAGCTACAAACAATATAAAGTGTCTTGATGTGACTCTAAACAAACAAGTGAAAGATGTGTATGACAAAAACTTCAGGTCCCTGAAGACGGAAATTGAAGAAGACATCAGAAATTCGAAAAATCTTCCATGCTCGTGGGTTTGCAGAATTATTATAATTAAAGTGGCAATCTTGCCAAAAGCAATATACAGATTCAACACAATCCCCATCAAAATCCAAACTCAGGTCTTCATGGAGTTAGAAAGAGCAATTCTCAAATTCATCTGGAATTAAAAAAAAAAAGCAGGATAACTAAAGCTATCATCAACAGTAAAAGAACTTCTGGGGAATCAATATTCGGGACCTCAAGCAATACTACAGAGCAGTAGTTTTAAAAATTGCATGGTATTGGTACAGTGACAGAGGGTTGGGTCAATGGAATAGGATTGAAGAAGCAGAATTGAACTGACACATCTATGGTCAATTGATCCTCGACAAAGGAGCTGGAAAAATCCATTGAAAAAAAGAGAGCCTTTCATCAAATGGTGCTCTCTAAAGTGGAGGTCAACATACAGAAGAATCAGAATTGATCCACTCTCATCTCCTTGTACTAAGCTCAACTTTAAGTAGATCAATGACCTCCACATAAAACCAGACACACTGCCATTATTAGAAAAGAAACTGGGGAAGACTCTTGAGGACATTGTCTCAGGGGAAAAGTTCCTGAACAAAACACCAATAGCTAATGCTCTAAGATCAAGAATAGACGAATGGGACCTTATAACATTACAAAGTTTCTGTTAGGTAAAACACACTGTCAAAAGGATAAATTGGCAACCAAGAATTTAGGAAAAGATCTTCACCAACCCCACATCTGACAGAGGGCTAATATCCAATATAAACAAAGAACACAAGAAGTTAGACCCCGGAAAACCAAATAACTCTATCAAAAAATGGAGTACAGAGCTAAACAAATATTTTCACCTGAAGAAATTCGGATGGCTGAAAAAAAACTTAAAAAATGTTCAACATCATTAGTCATAAGGGAAATGAAAATCAAAACAACCCTGAGATTTCAAGTTACACTGGACAGAGTGGCTAAAATTAAAAACTCAGAAGACATCATGTGTTGGCCAGGATGTGGGGAAAGATGAACACTCCTTCACTGCTAGTGGGACTGCAAGCTGGTACAACCACTCTGGAAATCAGTTTGGCGCTTCCTCAGAAAACGGGAAGTGATACTTTCGGGGGACCCAGTCATGCCACTCCTCGTGAATTCATTGCTTTTAATAGCTGAGTAGTATTTCATAGTGTAAATATACCACATTTTCTCTATCCATTCCTCCATTGAGGTACATCTAGCTTCTTTCCAGCTACTGGCTATTATAAATAAGCCTGCTATGAACATAGTGGAGCATGTGTACTTAAAATATGCAGGAAGAACCTCTGGGTATATGCCCAGAAGTAGTATATATAGAGATACTCTGGTAGTATCATGCCTTGTCTTCTGAGAAATCAACAGACTAATTTCTAGGATGGTTGTACCAGCTTGCACCACCGCCAGCAATGGAGGAGTATTCCTCTTTCTCTGCATCCTCTCCAGTACCTCTTTTTCCCGAGTTATTTAATCTTAGTCATTTTGACTGGGGTGAGGTGAAATCTCAGGTTTATTTAGATATTCATTTCCATGATGACTAAGGATGGTAATTTTTTAGGTGCTTCTCAGCGCTCCAGTATTCCTCAGGTGAGAATCTTTGTTTAGTTCTTTAACTTTTTAATGGGATTGTTTGGCACTCAGAGTCTACCCCCCTTAAGTTCTTTGCCTATCTTGGATATTAGCCTTCTGTCAGATGTAGGGTTAGTAAAGATATTTTCCCAAATTTTTGGTTGCCAATTTGTCCTTTTTACAGTGTTTGTTGCCTCACAGAAACATAGTAATTTTATGATGTCCCCTTTGCCAATTTATGATCTTATATTATAAGCTATTGTACTTCTATTCAGGAAATCATTGCTGGTATCTGTGTTCTCAAGACTTATCCCCAGTCTCTTTTCTATTAGATTAAGTGTGTCTGTTTTTTCTGGAGATTCTTTATCCACATGGTCTTGAGCTTAGTACTAGGAGATGAGAATGGAAAAATTTACATTATTCTACACGCTGACCTCCAGTTGAGCCAGCACCATTTTTCAAGACAACTGCCACTCTTAGACATGTACTTTAGGAATAAAGTACTAAGCTAGAGTAATGTGCTCAGTGAATTCCATAATTGATTCTAATGTACTATAGGTTCTACAAATGGTTTTCAGTTTGTATTCTGTCCTACAACTTGAAATTTTCCCAGTATATGTGCAAAGTTCACTTCAAGGTACGCTGCCTCTTGACACAAAGATTTCTTCTTCTATAGGGTTAAAGTTTATTCAAGAAAACAGTATATTGTATATTTCTAAGTTACAATTTTTTAAACAATCCTAAGCTTCAAATGTGGAAAGTGCTACCCCAATACATGTTTTCAACTAAGTAATACATGTTAAACATAAAATTTTAAAGAATAGTACAATATGAAATAGCGTGTTTTTCAAAATAAAGAGAATGCAATTACATTAAGGGAGGCAATGTACGGTATAAATTAGGTGAAAATGAATTTTGAAAAGCTGTTTCTCCATGATAGATACTGAATATTAATTCAGGATATTTAACTTACTAGTAGGTGATTAGTAGAGATAACTCATTATCTGTTGTGTTGACCTTTATTAATTCTTTGATTTAACCATAAATAGACTTGTTTAGAAAGAGACAACCAAGATAAAGAGTTACCATTATCAGATTGTCTTATATGCAAATCATGAGCGATTTTCTTGATTTTTGATTGGTTTAGTAGTCGCATCCTACCAGGTGTATTGGCACTCTTGTTTTTAGGAGAAAACTGATTGAACCAACTAAGGAAAGCAAATTTAGACATGCTGTCCTGATTTCCCTTGTAATAAGCTTTGAACTGAATGATGAAATAAACCTTTCTTTTCTCAGCAGGTCATGACATTTTTTCACAGTAGAAAGGAAACTAGAACATCTACATAAATATACTGTGCACATTTTCATTCATATGTGTTATTAAAATCCCGAAACTCTGACTCTCAAATTGGTACACAATACATTTTTTTCTTAAACAAAGAAATAAGCTTTTAAGAAAAAGAGAAAAAATAGTATACTTAGTATAAATCTTCAAACAAGAAAAGATGTGAAAAAGCATTGGCTCCTTGACAGGAAGAGCTTAAAAGTTCAGATTTTAAACAGGAATCTCGAGAGAGTAGAGAATGACTCCTCTGTGGTTGTGTAAATGTGCCATGCTCTCTGCCATGATGGTTATGGGTTTAAACACTGAAACTGTTAGCACCCAAGTAAACGCTCATGTCTCCATACACTGAAATTCAATCTTAATATTCTGATATTTACTTTGTTAAACACCATCTAACTCCTGTCTAATGTGCCCCATCACCATTTCATGTCATATTTCATTTGTCATAATTCACAATGCTCAATTAGTGTTGCACATGTGTCTTTCGATATGAGTGTATCCAATAGAACACAGAAAACCTGCTTATTAGTAAAAACAACTCTACAACACCTTCCAAATGCCACTATATCCTACTAAGATGTGGAGTATGGAGAACTCATCCACATATTTATGTGCATAATTCTGGGTGGCTTATCTTATGGCTATCTAGAGAAATAGTATTGCTGAGAATTCATGAAAGCAGTGCCCATGTTCATGTCTAGAAGTCAGAAATTCACAGTATTGCCCATTTCATGTCCCTCATGTTAGTCACTGTCCTCCTTCTTGCTTTTCCCTGAGACTTGGAGGGTATAATGTATGGCATTGTGGTTTCTTTTAGGATTTTGCTTTCACTGTCACTTATTCTCTGAACACTGGAAACTAGTTGGTCTTTTCAGTGATTGTTGTCCAATTCAAAAAAGCTTTTTACACTGAGATTGCTAGCAACCTATGTGTGTAAACATAAACAAAAAAGGTGAATTTACAGCATCACCATGAGCAAAATTCTAATAGGTTCTATCCTATGACTTATGAACTACCCATCCATCAGCTTCTAACTACAATTTCACTATTAAGCATTGCAGTCCCTCATGTAGATCAGGTGTAAACACCTCTAAAAGTACATGTATAACTCCTGTTAGTTGGACAGCCATACCAACAGCGGGAGGATATAGACTGACAAGGCAGTGCTATTGGATGTTGTTTCCAGCTGTGGGAAAGACCGTGACTAGATTTTATCACCCCAAGCACCCTGAATATCTTATTTTGACAGTATAAAAGCTAGCCAGAAAGGAGATAGTTTTCCAGACACTTTGAGAACGAGTTTAGTTAAAGGGTATTGAGCTGTTATCATGAGACTTTTACCATGAAGTTGAGCAGGGTAACCAAGGAAAGTCACGAAGTTGTGTTATTTTGAAAACTGCTGAGGCCTCCAAGGCCAGTATTTCAAGAAGAGGTGTAATACTTTTTGGACTATGGATTTTTTTTAGTAATCCCTGTCAGGGAGAGGTTTCTTGCTCTTACTACTGTGGAATTATTGCTGCATGCTGGGTAATTATTCAAAATCTTTGTCAGGTTACATTTGGAAATCATATAAGATGTGAGTTCTCATACATTAATTTTCATACACCCACAAATGTTTTAAATTGTCACACAATTGCATGCAATCCTTCATACTCTTGAGAGACTTATTGATATTTTATGTGAATTATACATCCTTTTATTGCATGTCCCATGAATTTTACTCTTCATCCAATTATGTTTTGGTTGGTAATCTGATTGAAGGCTTTGATACAGGTTTCAGTGATCCTTTGCCAATAATCTCCCCCTAACTCCCAGTTTAGTTCACATTTCTTTGTTCCTGTCTGAATAAACCTTTTTAATCCCCAACATCAATATTTAAATGTTTCCTAGAATTCTCTGTATGTATGACTTAATGCATCCTCCTAAAAGCCCCTTCTAACCTCCTAAATAGCCAAACTATAACTATGTATCTGTAAAGAAAATATCCATGATAGAAAAGGGAAATGTAATAAATCTAAGTATTTCAAAGTTAGGAAGACGCTGAGAAATGTGAGTGACACTTATAAGAGAAAAGTTACCAATAGCTTAATACTAGCAAAATTATTTGGAATTTAGACTATGAAATAAAGTTTCATGTACTCCAAATCTGCAATATTCTGCTATACATGTTATTCTAACACTAAGTACTGATAATTATGCTGAAGGAAGTATATTCTTTATGTTTTGTGAGATTAATCTCTTCAATCTGTTTTGAAAATAATTATGATTTGCCTTAAATAGGAGCTGTGCCTAGAGCAGCAGGTCTGGGGCCCCAACTAGGCATGGGATCTGGGCTCTAAAGGCAGACCCTGCACTCACTGCAGCCTCCGCCATCTTCCCAGCTGTTTTGAACCAGCAGGCAGAACCAGCAGGCAAAATCAGCAGGGAGAACCAGGTACCTGAGATATCCCTGGTTTAAGACCTCTGCGGACTCAGGCCACCTGTCTGCAACCTGTGAGCAGGAGCCTGGCAGGGCAATGGTTCAGGTGTCCCAGTCATGGGTAAATAGCCTTAGGAGCCCACAGGAGGTTCAAGCACCAGCTAGTAACTACAGGACCAACTAACACCAGAGATATCCAGATGGCAAAAAGCAAATGTAAGATCGTTACTAACAGAAATCAAGGCAGTATGGCAGCATCGGAACCCAGTTCCCACAGCAATAAGTCTCAGATACCCCAACACACCAGAAAAACAAGACTCAGATCTAAAATCACTGGTCAGGATGCTGATAGAGGAATACCTAGAGAAATCTCTTAAAGTAATACAGCAGAAATTAGATCAAAATTTAGAAGCCCTTACCAGGCAAACACAAAAATCACTTAAGGAAATTCAGGAGAATGTGGATCGAAAAATGGATGCAAATAAGGGGGAAACACAAAAATCACTTAAAGAGATACAAGAGAATGTGGGTCAACAAGTAGAAATCATAATAGAGGAAACACAAAAATCCCTTAAAGAATTACATGAAAACACAAACAAGCAAGAGAAAGATCTGAGCAAAATCATCCAGAATTTAAAAACACAAGTAGAAACAACTTAGAAATTGCAAAGGGAGACAATGTTGGAGGTAGGAAACCTTGGGAAGAAATCAGGGGTCATAGGTGCAAATATCAACAATAAAATGCAAGATAGAAGACCAAATCTCAGATGTTGAAGATACCATAGGAACCATGGATTCAACAATTAAAAAAATGCACAATGCAAAAAGCTGGTAAACCCAAATATCCAGGAAATCCAGGATACAGTGAGAAGACCAAAAATAAGGATTATAGGGATAGATGAGAGTGAAGATCTACAACCTAAAGGGCCATCAAATCTCCTCTACAAAAGTATAGAAAAAACTTTCCAAACCTAAAGAAAGAGATGCCCACGAATATACAAGAAGCCTACAGAACCCCAAACAGACTGGAGTAGAATAGAAATACCACCTGTCTCATAATAATCAAAACCCCAAATGTACTAAACAAAGAAAGAATATTAAAGGCAGTAAGAGAAAAAGGCCAAGTAACATATAAAGGAAGACCTATCAGAATCACACCAGACTTCACACCTGAGACCATGAAAGACAGAAGATCCTGGAGAGATATCAAACAGACTCTAAGAGAACACAAACTTCAGCCAAAACTACTATACCCTGCAAAATTCTTAATCGCCAGGGATGGGGAAACCAAGGTATTCCATGACAAAACCAAATTTGCATGATATCTTTCAAACAACCCAACCGTAAACAGGATAATAAAGAAAAACACCAACACAAGGGGGGAAACTACGCCCCAGAAGATGCAAGATAGAAACCTCCTCTCATAAAACACGAAAGTAGAGAACCACTCAAATATAAAAAATAACGTCCAAAATGTCAGGAAGTAATAATTACTATTCCTTAATATCTCTTAACATCAATGGACTCAATTCCCCAATAAAAAGACACTGACTAACAGACTGAATACAGAAATAGGACCTTACATTTTGCAGCAAACAGGAAACACATCTCAGTGTCAAGACATTTACTACCTTAGAGTAAAAGGATGGGAAATAATTTTGCAAGGAAATGATTTCAGGAAACAAGCTGGAGTAGCCATTCTAATATCAGATAAAGTTGACTTTCAAACTAAAATCATCAAAAGAGACACGGAAGGTCACTTCTTGCTGTCAAAGGGAAAATCAACCAAGAAAAATTCTCAATACTGAACATCTATGCTCCAAATGCAAGGGCATCCTCACTCGTGAAAGAAACATTACTAAAGCTTAAAGCATACATTACACCTAACACAATAAGTGTAGGTGACTTCAACATTCAACTTTTCCTCAATGGACCGATCAGGAAACCAGAAACTAAACAGGGGCACAATGAAACTAATTGATATATATATATATATATATATATATATATATATATATATAAACATTTCATCCTAAAGCAAAAGACTATACCTTTATCTCAGCAGCACATAGTACTTTCTCCAAAATTGATCATATTATTGGTCACAAGACAGACCTAAACAAATACAAGAAGACCGAACTAATTCCATGCCTCCTATTAGATCACTGCGGAGTAAAAGTGGCCTTCACTAGCAAGAAGAACAACAGAAAGCCTATATATGCATGGACACTGAACAATATTCTATCCAATGACACCTTGGTCAAGGAAGAAATAAAGAAAGGAATTAACGACTTTTTAGAATTCAATGGAAATGAAAGCAGAACCTACCCAAATCTATGGGACACAATGAAAGCAGCGCTGAGAGGAAAACTCATAGCCCTGAGTGCCTCCAAACAAAACAGGAGAGAGGATACACTAGCAGCTTAACAGCACACCTGAAAACCCTGGAACAAAAAGAAGCTAATTCACCCAGGAGGAGTAGAAGACAGGAAATCATCAAACTCAGGGCTGAAATCAATCAAGCAGAAACAAAGAGAACCATACAAAGAATCAACAAAACCAAGAGCTGGTTCTTTAAGAAAATCAACAAGAGAGATAAACCGTTAGCCAGACTAACCAGAGGACACAGAGACAGTATTCAAATTAACAAAATTAGAAATGAAAAGGGGGATATAACAACAGAAACTGAGGAAATTCACAGAATCATGAGATCCTACTACAAAAGCCTGTACTCAACACAACTTGAGAATCTGGAGGAAATGGACAATTTCCTAGACAGACACCAAATACCAAAATTAAATCAGGATCAATTAGATCAGTTAAATAGTCCCAAAACCCCTAAAGAAATAGAAGGGGTCATAGAAAGTCTCCCAATCAAAAAAAGACCGGGACCAGATGTTTTTGATGCAGAGTTATATCAGACTTTTAAAGAAGACTTAACACCAATACTCTTCAATCTATTCCACAAAATAGAGACAGAAGGAACACTGCCCAACTCGTTCTACAAAGCCACAATTACACTGATAACAAAAGCACACAATGATCCTACAAAGAAAGAGAACTGCAGGCCAATTTCCCTTATGAATATTGATGCAAAAATACTGAATATAATTCTTGCCAACCGAATCCAAGAGCACATCAAAATGATTATTCACCATGATGAAGTAGGCTTCATCCCAGGGATGCAGGGATGGTTCAATATATGAAAATCCATCAATGTAATCCACTACATAAACAAACTAAAAGAAAAAAACACATGGTCATCTCATTAAATTGAAACAACCCTGAGATTCCACCTCACACCAGTCTGAATGGCTAAGATTACTAACACAAGAATCAGCAGGTGCTGACAAGGATGTGGAGATAAAGGAACACTCCTCCACTGTTGGTGGGACTGAAAGATGGTACACTTCCAGAGGACCCTGGTATACCACTCCTGGGCATATACCCCGAGGATTCCCCTTCATATAATAAAGAGGCATGCTCCACTATGCTCATAGCAGCCTTATCTACAATAGTCTGAAGTTGGAAGGAGCCCAGATGCCCCTCAAAGTATGAATGGATACAGAAAATGTGGAATATTTATACAATGGAATACTACACAGCAATTTAAAGAAGGAATTCATGCAATTTGTAAGCAAATGGTTGGATCTGGAAAGTATCATCCTAAGACAGTCAACCCAATCACAAAAGAATACACATGAAATGCAATCAGTGATAAGTGGATATTTATGAGCCCAAAAGCTCTGAATACTCAAGGAACAATTAGCAAATCCAAAGATTCCCAAGAAAAACGAAGGAAAGGACCCTGGTCTTGAAAAGATTATATCCAGTTTTCTAGGAGAATATCAGAACAAAGAAATGGGGGGGGGTTGGGGAATCGGGGTGGGACATATGGTGAGGGGGCAACTGGGAAAGGGGAAAGCCTTTGGAATGAAACAAAAAATATAGAAAATATTAAAATATGAATTAAAAAAAAGAAAGAAAAAATTTGAGCAGGAAATTCCTCACATGTGGCATTTGCCTTTATATTATATATTTTAAAGCAGACAGTACTCTAGCATAAATCTAGAGTTTTACTTATATATGCACATGTATATATATATATATATATATATATATATATATATATATCATACATTGAATACGCTTAGCCAAAATACTTGCGTTAGTAGGAGGTGTGGCCTTATTTGATAATGTGTGGCACGTTGGAGGAAGTGTGTCACTGTGGAGTGGGGCTTTGTAATATTCCCCCTATCTTCCTGGAAGTTAGTCTTCTGTCTGCCTTTGAGTACATAAAAATAGAATTCTCACCTCCTCCAGTATGATGACTTCCTGAAAGCTGTCAATTGCTCACCTTGATGATAAGGCACAGCACTCTGACTCTATAATCCAGCCCCAATTGATTGTCTTGTATTGCTGTTGCCTTTGTCCAGATGTGTGTGTGTGTGTGTGTGTATGCATATGCATATACATATACATGTGTATGTGTAAGTGTATATGGATATTTGTATATATACATATGTTTGAGAAATATTATTCCAAATAAATATTTTAGGTTCACCGATTATTGGAAAATAAGAAAGTCACAAGCTGAAGGGAAAGACAGTATGTGGCATTTTCTCAAATATGACATAGCCTTACACGATGGACATCACGTTTATAATTTCTCATGAATTTTCGGTGATTATTTGATTTCCATGAGATGCTCCATAATTAATTGTTAGATTTAAAGTGAATCTCTCAGGTTGCTTTAGGAATAGTACTTAGTGTTTCTTGGTTTTACTAAATAAATTTTATTGTAACAAAATTATGTGTCTTCTTTCACAATGTTTAAAGTTTCTTGTGACTTTTGCACATATTAGACTCTAAGATTCACAGTATTGGTGAAGTCTACATGTTGTCATTATGTAATTTACTCTGGAGAGGTTGAAAAATTAGGAATTAAGTAGTTTTGGATATGAATATACAAATATATCATAATGTTTTATAAAATAATAATAATCATTCTATTGTTGAAGAAGTATTAAAGTTTTCTATCTATGTATCTATCTATCTATCTATCTATCTATCTATCTACTTATCTATCTATCTATCTATCTCTCTATCTATCTATCTATAGTCTATTTATGGTTGTGAATATATGTTATTACTTACAATATCCTACCAATTATAAAAAATGATTTTGAAGAGACTAAGTATAAGGAACGGCAATGCAAATGTCACTGTGTCAGATGACATGAGCCTTAGACTATTGACATAACAATGGTCCTTCACTCTGGGTAGTTATGAGGCTACAGACTCAGTAGTTTGTCTGCAATTTGTAGTGACCAGTTTGGTGTTTAAAAGGAAAAATGTACAAAAACTTTCTCTTTAGCTTGTCATGGTTCCTTTTCCAATATTGACCTTATAGTCAGATACAAAGTGAAATACAAATAAGGGAAAATGCCAAAATCTTTCTATGAATCCATAGTCACCTTAATACCCAAATCACACAAAGACTCATCAACGAAAGAAAATATCCTCTTATCGATGGTGATGCAAAACTACTCAATAAGATGTTTGCAAAGTGTATCCAGGAAGAAATCACAAATATCTTCCACATATAACAAACAGGATTCATCCCAGGAATGCGGGGATGGTTCAGTATATGAAAATCCATCGTGTATATATACCAAATTTTTTGTATCGATTCCTCCGTTGAAGGACATCTGGGTTCTTTCCAGCTTCTGGCTATTATAAATAAGACTGCTATGAACATAGTGGAGCATGTATCCTTATTGCATGCTGGGGAATCTTCTGGGTATATGCCCAGGAGTGGTATGGCTGGGTCCTCCGGAAGTATCATGTCCAGTTTTCTGAGGAACCGCCATACTGATTTCCAGTTGGTTGTACCAGCTTGCAGTCCCAGCAGTAGTGGAGGAGTGTTCCTCTTTCTCCACATCCTCACCAACACCTGATGTCTCCTGAGTTTTTAATCTTACCCATTCTGACTGGAGTGAGGTGAAATCTCAGGGTTGTTTGATTTGCATTTCTCTAATGACTAATGATGTTGAACATTTTTTAAGGATTTTCTCAGCCATCCGAATATCTTCAGGTGAAAAGTCTCTGTTTAGATTTGTCCTTTTGAAAGTGTCTTTTGCCTTACAGAAACTTTGTGACAAGAATCTACATCATTGCCAAATTCCAATAAGTAATATAATATCAATTGTACCCTTAGACAGTATGTAAGATTTCTTTTTTTATTGGATATATTCTTTATTTACATTTTATTTCCTTTTTTGTGTTTCCCCACCCCCTAAGGTCCCACATGCCCTTTTGCATCCCCCTGCTCCCTCATCCACCCCTTCCCACTTCCCTGTTCTGGTATTCCCCTACACTGATGCTTTGATCCTTTCAAGCATTAGTGTCCACTCCTTTCTTCTTCTCAGACATCACTTGGTATGTGAATTGTGGGATATATGGTGAGAGGAAACTGGGAAAAAGGAAAACCTTTGGAATGTAAACAAAAATATAGAAAATATAAAAAAAAACAATAAAAAAAAGAAAAAAAAATTTGAGCAAGAAATTCTACCCATGTGGCATTTGTATTATATATTTTAAAGCAGACAATACTATAGCATATGTATGTATATCACATATTGAATATGCTAGGTCTAAATCGTTGCATTAGTAGGAGGTGTGTCCTTATTTGATAAAGCAGGGCCACCCACATTGGAGTAAGTGTGTCACTGTGGAGGTTGTCATTGAAATATTCCTCCTACCTTCCTGGAAGTTATTCTTCTGTCTGCTTTGAGTAAATAAAAATAGAATTCTCACCTCCTCCAGTATTATGACTGCCTGAAAGCTGTCAAGAGCTCACTTGATGATAAGGCACAGCACTTCTGACTCTATAATCCAGCCCCAGTTAATTGTCCTGTATTGCTGTTGCCTTTGTCAAGATGTCTCTTCACAGGTCTAAAACTCAAATAAAGACAATGTGGATGGAATTAACAAAAGAAATTAGAGAAAATGGTCACTTTTTTAGACAATGATATACTATATTGATGTTGTCTGGTGGATTTAGAGGTAGAATACAAAGGTGCCTGAGGTGGGATTCATGAGTAGAAAAAAAACTTAATTATGTAAAACTTATTAAAAAGGTGAAAAAGAAAAGAGAGAATTGGGAAAGAAGGAGACTCATGAGATAAAGGATGAAATCTGCTTTCAAGCAGATACCATAGTATTCAATCTGCAAAGTCACAATTACGCTGATACCAAAACCACACAAAGATCCCACAAAGAAAGAGAACTACAGGCCAATTTCCCTTTTAATACGGATGCAAAAATACTATAAAATTCTTGCCAACCAAATCCAAGAGTACATGAAAACGATCATACACCATGATGAAGTAGGCTTCATCCCAGGGATGCAGGGATGGTTCAGTATACAGAAATCCATCAATGTAATCCACTACATAAACAAACTAAAAGAAAAAAACACATGGTCATCTCATTAGATGCTGAAAAAGCATTCCACAAAACTCAGCATCCTTTCATGCTAAAAGTCTTGGAAAGAGCAGGAATTCAAGCCCATACCTAAACATAATAAAAGCAATCTACAGCAAATCAGTAGCCAACATCAAACTAAATGGAGAGAAACTTGAAGCAATCCCACTAAAATCAGGGACTAGACAAGGCTGCCCTCTCTCTCCATATCTTTTCAATATACTACTTGAAGTTCTAGCAAGAGCAATTAGACAACATAAGGAAATCAAAGGGATACAAATAGGAAAGGAAGAAGTCAACCTATCATTATTTGCAGATGATATGATAGTTTACTTAATTGACCCAAAAACTCTTTTCCTTGTGTGTGTGTGTGTGTGTGTGTGTGTGTGTGTGTGTATTTAAATGTGTGTACATCTGTGCATATATATGTAGAGTATTAAGGTCATGAGAAGTGTAGAAAATTATGGGGAAAATTATGGGGAAAATTAGCCATCTATATTGTATGACAAAAGAATTTATATTTAATAAAAGGAAGGAGAAAAAATATGATTTATCTGAAAATAAAGGAATAAAAACCATTAATTTTTAAACCTCAACCTTTAAATAATAGAAATAAAATAGAATAATCTTTTATATTTATTTTAATGGTTTTTAAAATGAAGTTGCAGAGATAGAATGGATTAATTTACAGATGTGTTTTATACTTAATTGTGATATTTAAATAAACAGTCATTATTATGGGCAATTTACACTCACATCTTCAAAACTTATCTAAACTCCCTGTGGGTAAAACATTCTTACTCTATCTAGAAAAGCACATTAAATTTTAAAATCTCCTCTGTCTTTTACATGTTGTTCTCTAAGGTTTCCAGTGTCAATGATGTTGCAATTTTACATATACCTTTGATAGGGCAAAAAAGATTTAGGTATTGGAAGAATGTGGGAATGAATATTCATTTTACGGAGTTTTAAAAAATTCATTATTTTCTTGAGAAGGTATTTTTCCTTTTAACTGTTTATCAAAAATCTCTCTCTGTCTCTCTCTCTGTCTGTCTCTCTCTCTGTCTCTCTCTCTGTCTCTCTCTCTGTCTCTGTCTCTCTCTCTCTCTATATATATATATATATATAAATAAATAAATAAATAAATAAATATATACATACATATACACATATATCTACATATACATATATATTTCTATGTAAATATGCATATATATTTCTATCTTTTTAACTATCATCTATCATATACATATATTTGTAAAATTTTTCAATTAATAAAAATACAAATATTGTAAAGAGAATACATTTTAAAATCCAGAAGATTGAAGGACATTGGGGCATTAGTCACTGTCAGTAATGGAATGAGACTTTGAATCTTGACATCACAATAGTCTGTCACCCTGACTACTAAAGAATTGTAAGACCTCAGTGGTTGGTTTAGTAATTGCTGTCTTCATTTCCATATTTAGTGACTAGAAGGAAAGCCATAATTTCCCATCTATTGATTGGTTCTTGAGTCCAGGCTCCACTCTAAATGTATGTATATAATGACTAATTTGATTCCTATGATACTCTAATGGAATAAGGATATGATCTATCTATTCCTCAAAATCTTCAGAAATTACTTATAATTTGGCCATGGCTTCGTGAAAATTTACTTATTAGCAATATTCTTTACTAATCCCCTAATGAAGGAAAGTTATCATGTAATGGGATGTAAGATTTGAGCTTCCAAGAGAATGCGTCCTATAATCCTCAAAAAATACATATCTGGGACATGAGAGAGAAACATTTTCTAGACTATCTGTATTTGCCCACTACAAATACAAATGTTTCTTGTAAAGTGGTCAGATTCAAACTAAATCTATGAGATGTCTGATTTCCAGGATATTTCTATTTTTTTATTAGATATGGTATGAGATTTTTAAAACTTTTCTATATTTTAATGTTCATTTATATAAAAGGAATTCCTTTCCAACCATGTCTATTTACTCTCAAAATTACATAGCATAAAGCATTGTTGTATTATTTTGGAAAAATATCTTTATATTATTCTTTGACCATGTGTGATGGTAACCAATGGCTGCTATTCCTCCTGACTCCTCTAATGTCATGTCTCCTGAGTGCTTTCTTCATAATAGCTGGTGTCTCAGCTGATGTCTCTCTACACAGTCATTGAAATATATATCAAATGCTTAGGACTGAATAATAATCACATAATATATGTTTTAATATTCAAATTGAATGTGCAGGTTACAGAAAAGAACCACAAAGAGAATAGCTATCAATCTGTCTATTGATCTATCATCCATTTGTCTCTACATTATATCACCTATATAACTTTCATATACATATGTATGATTATGAAAATATTATTCCTTACAAAGTATTATAGTTCACCAACTGTTAGAAAATATTTTTAAATATCCTGAGTATAAGGAAAGTAAATGCATCTGCTTCTGTGTCAGTTGTCATGAGCCTTAGGATACTGACATCAAAAAGGTTCTTCATCCTCACTACTCCAGAATCCTCAGACCTCAGTAGTGTGTCTAGCCACTATAGTGACCAGTTTGGTGTTCAGGACCAGGAAGGCAAAATTCAAGTTTATTGAAAGGTTCTCTCAGTCAGGCTCCACAGAAAAGGTATTTTATAAGTAATTTGTTTCTCATGATTGCCTCATTCTCTCAGGAAGTGTTCTCTCTCTATTCTTCCAGATCATATAAACTACCTCAACTCAGCAGTGGTTTCTTGAAGGGCATTATTGGGGGAATATTCAATGCCAATCTTCTATAGAACCAAGATTATTATATGAGGAGTGGTATGCTTTAAACATACAGGAGAACAATTTCTGTAACTTTTTAAAAAAGTTTGAGGTAATTAGTGATTATATTATGTGCAAAACAAATGTTTTAAACACCATAACTACATAGATTTTTTTAATGGATTTGGTCATATATACATATATACATGTACTTATACATATGCATATATATATATATATATATATATACATACATACATACATACATACATGTGTATGTGTATATGTATGTGTAAGAGTATATGGATATGAGTATGGATATGTGTATATATACATATGGTTGAGAAATGATATTCCAAATAAATACTTTAGGATCACCAATTATTCAAAAATAAGCCACAAGCTGAAGGGAAAAGACAATATGTGACATTTTCTCAAATATGACATAGCCTTACATGAGGGGCATCACACTTATAATTTCCCATGTTTTTTCTGTGATTACTTGATTTCCATGAGATGCTCCATAATTAATTGTAGGACTCAAAGTAAATCACACAGGTTATTGTAGTAATTAGTGCTTCTTGGTTTAGTAATTAGTACTATTCTCCCAGGAATAGTAATTAGTGCTTCTTAGTTTCACTAAATAAACTTTATTGTATCTAAAATTTGGGTGTCTTCTTTCACAATGTTTAAAGTTTCTTGTGATTTTTGCACATATTAGACTCTATGATTCACAGTATTGGTGCAGTCTACATGTTGTCATTATCTAATTTACTCTGGAAAGGTTGGAAAAAATAGGAATTGAGAATTTTTGGAGATGAAGATACATATATCTCGTAATATTTTATACAAATAATTCTCTATTGTGCAGAAATATTGTAGTTATCTATCTATCCATCTATCCATCTATGTATCTCATGATAGACTAATCATACCAGGATATGTCTTTCTTTTTCCACAAATTTTAGTTGGTACAGCCTTGAATATATCTTGACATTATTGTTTGATAGGGTTATAACAACTATTTGCAACTGTATTTCTTTAACACTTTGATTCTCACGATTTTGAAACATTATATAAGTAAAACATATGGTGCCTCTGTTCATATTTTTTGAAACGAGTAACATGTTTGGAACAACGCTATATTTCCTTAAGGAAATGTATACTATATGTTTTCCATTTGCATTAACACCTCACACAGTAAAGCTACCAGAAGATTTGCCACTCCATTATTACAGGGAAGAATTTCATTAAGATATGAGTGTAAACATGCTCAGAGGAATCTGGAAGAGGAGAGGAGAGGAGAGGAGAGGAGAGGAGAGAGAGAGAGAGAGAGAGAGAGAGAGAGAGAGAGAGAGAGAGAATCCAGATTTGGTATGGTGAATGCTGGGAAATATAGAAGGAAGAATATCCAGGGAAGACAAATGGGGATTATTTCAGTAGGAGAATGTTTGCATTCATAAAGGTCCAGAGGCGATTCTATCGTTAGCTTAGCACAGATGGACAGTTTTGGAGGGGTTAGGGAATGTAGGTGGAGACTTTAAAATGAACATGTATTTTTGCTTCAAAGGATCAATGTTGATATCCATATAGTGGTTTAATGAAACCACTGCTGATTGGAGAGGGAGTTTATATGATCCTGATGAATAAAGAGAGATCAAACACTTCCTGATAGAATAAGGCAATCACGAGAAACAATTTACTTATAAAAATACCTTTTCTGTGGAGCCTGACTGAGAGAACCTTTCAATAAACTTGAATTTTGCCTTCCTGGTCCTGAACAGCAAACTGGTCACTACAATGGCTAGACACACTACTGAGTTCTGAGAATTTTGTAATAGTCAGGCTGAAGAGCCTTTGTGATGTCAGTATCCTAAGGCTCATGACAACTGACACAGGATGTTTAAAAATGTTATCTACTAGTGGTTGATCTATAATACTTTGTAAGGAATAATATTTTCATAACCATACATATGTATATGAAAGTTATATAGGTGATAGAATGTAGAGTCAAATGGATGATAGATCAATAGACAGATTGATAGCTACTCTCATTGTGGTGTTTTCTTGGACCACATAACATATAATCTCCACTGCCCAGCATCATAGTTTTCCTATTAATCTAGAAGGCATGAAGTTGTTACTGACATTATCAAGTAAATAATTGAAGGTGTGTTCTCATACGTTTGTGTATGCCTTGAAGGAGAGACATGGTTATTATACTTTATTTAGCTTAGCAAATAAAATTCTGGCTATCATTATATAGTATTTCTGAAGATCTACTTAAAAAATGTGTGAAAATGAAATGTTCAGAAGAGAATATTTGTTTTCAACCCTGACCAGTCACTTTAAGCTCCCAGCATAGAAAATGGTAGTCAGTATTTGACTAATAAAAGTTGAAATGTATAAATATCTAGACTATCTAAGAGTCTCTAATTCTTCTTGCCATTTTTGCTCAACTCAGGCTTATTCCACTCTTGGAAATATTCACTTTTTAAAATACAGTAACCAACTCATTTGAATGAAAATGCAAAAAAATGATGTATATATACTGACAGAGATATGGGAGGAGGTTGATTGAGATATGGTTGGAAGGAAGAGGACATATGGGACATATGTTGAGGTGGGATCAGGGAAAGGGGAAAGCATTCAGAATGTAAACAAAGAATATAGAAACATTTTAAAACGTTAAAACAAAAAATTTAAATTACAAGTTATAATTTTATTTTATTTCTTCTGAATTTGGGTTCATATAAATTCGATTTGATGTCTTGTGGTGGAAAGTAAATATAAGTACAAATCTTTCATTTGATATAGATATGTCTTTCTATGTGTGTGTGTGACTGTGAATGTGTATTGCTTAGTAAATGCTATATAATATGCTTATATTTTGACTTTTACATGGTTCATTAGAGATTATTGAAAATTGTGTTTTTAGTATGCTTCAAAATTTATAAATTTATAAATTTATAAATTGAAATTTATAGTAATAAATAATAATTTTAAATATGTTATCATTTTTAGATTTGTGTGTTTATCTTCTTTTGGGTTTGTTTAAAGATTAATTTCTTGCTTTTTCTATGGTGTAGTTTCAATCCTTTTGTTGGTGTTTTCCATTCATTATGCTTTGAAGGGCTGGATTTGTGGAAAATTTTTTTCATGAAATATCTTGATGTCTTCATCTATGGTAATTGAGAGTTTTGCTGGATATAGTACTATGAGCTGGCATTTGTGTTCCCTTAGTGTATGCATGACATCTCCTCAGTCTCTTCGGGATATCATAGTCTCTGTTGAGAAGTATGGAATAATTCTCATAGGCCTTCTTTTATATGATACTTGCCCTTTTTCCCTTAGTGCTTTAATATTCTTTCTTTGCTTAGTGTAATTTATGTTTTAGTTAGTGTGTGACAGGAGGAATTTCTGTTCTGATTGAATCTATTTGGAGTTCTGTAAGCTTCTTTTATATTCATGGGCATTGGTTTCTTTAAGTTAGGGAAGTTTTCTTCTATAATTTTGTTGACGAAATTTACTGGTTCATTAAGTTCGAAATCTTCACTCTCTTTTATACCTATAATCCTTATATTTGGTTTTCCCTTTTTGTCCTGGAGATTTTTGGGTTTCTTAAGTATACTATAATATAATCTGCAAATAGTGACAATTTGAATTTTCCCTTTCAATTTGTATTTCTGTGATACCCAATTTGTTGTCTGCTCTCACTAGAATTTCAAGTACTATATTGAATAAATATGGAGAGATAGCGTAGCCTTGTCTAGTCCCTGATTTTAGTGGGATTGCTTCAAGTTTCTCTCCATTTATTTTGATGTTGGCTACTGGTTTGCTGTAGATTGCTTTTACTATGTTTAGGTATGGGCCTTGAATTCCTGCCCTTTCCAACATTAAAGAATCTTTAGAGTATTTCACCAAAACACAAAAGAGTATACCTTCTTTTTAACATGCCATGGTTCCTTCTCCAATATTGACTTATAGTAAGGTACAAAGCAAAACACAACATAAGGAAAACAGCCAAAATCTTTGTATAAATCCCCAGTCACCTTGATACACAAATAACACAAATACTCAACAAAGAAAAGAAGCATCCTCTTATGAATGATGATGCAATGCTACTCAATAAAATGTTTGCAAAGTGTATCCAGGAATACATCAAAAATATCATCCAAGTGTACAAATAGGCTCCATCCAGGGATGCAGGGATGATTCAGTATATGAAAGTCCATCAAAATAACCCAACATATTTTCACAATGATAGAAGAAAATCATATAATCTTCTCATACAATGCTTAAAAAGTCTTTGCCAAAATCCAAAGCTTTCTTGTTAAAAGTCTTAGAGATTTCAGGAATACCAGCCACATACATAATCTCCATCAAGGCAATATATTGGAAACTAATGGCCAACATGAAAGTAAGTGTAGAGAAACTTTAAAAAGTTTCATAAAATCAAGGACAAAACGAGGCTGCCCATTCTCTATTTATTTAATATAGTAATTAAAGTTATAGCCACACTTTAATAAGACAAGTAAAAGAGTTCTACGTTATACAAATTGAAAAGGATGAAGTCAAAATATTGCTATTATAACTATTACACTATACTTAAGTGATCTGGTAACCACCTTCACCAATGTGGTTGGATATAAACTTAAAGAAAGAAGTAGCCTCCCTTCTTATGGATGATAAATTGACTGATAATAAATTAGGGAAATAACACACTTTATAGTAGAAAAGAATATTATAAAACTGCATTGTGTAATTCTATTGAAGCAAGTGAAAATACCATGTGACATTAAATATTAGAAGATGGAAATATTCCCTATGCTTGAAGATTCAAAGGATTAATATAGTGAAAATGTCCATCTCACCAAAAGTAATTTAATTATTGAGTACAATTCTATCTTAACTTTAACACAATTATATAAAAACATTTAAACCAATTCTAATCTACATACAGTTAAATAAAAAATCAAGGATATCTTAATACAATATTTATTAATAAAATAACACCTGGAGGTAGCACCACCCCTGACCTAAGCATATACTACAGAATAATAATAATATAATCTTTAAGATAGTGGTAATGGAATACCCTGACATAACCTAACAAATCTATGGATACACCATTTTTTATAAAATAGATAACAGCATGCATTGGAAAAATATATGTATACTATATTTAATATTTCATTTCACTTTTTCTGGTTCTCTGCCCACCAAAGGTCCCAAATACCCGTTTCCCTCCCCTGCTCCCCATCCAAACTTTCCCACTTCCCTGTTCTGGTATTCCCCTCCCTGATGCTTTTATCCTTTCCAGAACATGGGTTTCTACTCCTTCCATCTTGTTAGCTATCATTTGGCATGTGGTTTGTGTCTTTGCTGTCCCAAGATTCTTGGCTAATATCCACATGTCAGTGAGTGCATACCATGGGTATTCTTTTGAGATTCAATGGATGAATTGATAAAAAAAAATGTGGTATATATACACAATGGATTACTATTCAGCCATTAGAAACAATGAACTCATGAAATTCTTTGAGAAATGGAAGGAGCAGGAGAACATTAAACTTGCTTATTTTTTATTTAATTGCTTTAATAAATCACCTGTGTAAACATGCTATCTATACTAGCACTAATCACTACTATTTCAGTCAATATGCCTTTTTTTCAAATACACCCTGTAACTTAATAAAGAAGTTTAGATCGCACACCACCATATAAAAAGTTTTGGATATTTTTGATGATAAATCAAATATAAGAGAAAAAATATTTATTTTTTCTATATTTTTTGTTTACATCCCAAAGGCTTTCCCCTCTCCCAGATCACCCCTCACTATATGTACCATAATTCCTCTTCCCTCTAACCATTCCCCAAACAAGCCCCTCATCATACATGCATATGATTCATGAGTTCATTGTTTATAATAGCCGAGTAGTACTCCACTGTATAAAGGTCACATTTTCCTCCCTAGAAGGATATCTCGATTTTTTCCAGCTTCTGGCCATTATAAAAAAAGCTCACTATGATCATAGTGAAACTTGAGTTCTTGTTTTATGTTGGAACATCTTACGTGCCTATGCACAGGAGTTGTCCTATAGCTTGGTCCACAAGTAGTACTAGGTTCAATTACCTGAGGAACAATCATATTCATTCCCACAGTGGTTGTACCAGTTCGCAATACCACCAACAAAGGAGGAGAGAGTTCCTCTTTATTCACCTCCTCACCAACATCTGCTGTCACCTGAGTTTTGATCTTATCCAATCTGAGTGCTGTGAGGTGGATACTTTGGATTGTTTAATTTACATTTCCCTGATGAGTAAGGACATGTTTTTAGTTGCTTCTCGACCATTTGGGTTTCCTCAGTTGAGAATTCTGTGTTTAGCTCTGTACCCCATTTTACATAGGGTAATTTGGTTTCCTATATTTGAACTTATTGAGTTCTTTGTATATATTTGATATTAGTTTTATTGGATGTAGCATTGGTAAAGATCTTTTACAAACATGTTGCTTGCTTCTTTGTCCTATTGACAGTGCACTTTTCTTTACAGAATCTTTGAAAATGTATTAGTTCCTAATAGTCAATTCTTCTTCCTCGAGCTTAAGCTATTGGTTTCTGTTCAGGAAAATTTCACCTTGTACCCATATGCTTGAAGATCATCCCCACTTTATCTTCTGTTAGTTTCTATGTAACTGGTTTCATATGGAGATACTTTAACCATGTGGGCTTTATATTTATACAAGGAGATAAAAATAGATATATTTGCATTCTTGTACATGCTAATGGCCTGTTGAACCAGCACCATTTGTTGAAAATGGGATCTTGTATTCACTGGGTGGCATTAGGCCTTTACACAAAGATCAAGTTAACATATCTGTGTGGTTTCATGTATTGGTCTTCATTTATGTTACCTTGATCTGTCTGTCTGTCTCTGTACCAACTTCATCTAATATTTCATCACTATTACTCTTTATTATAGCTTGATGTCAGTGATTACTGATAGAGAAATAATGTTTAAAGACTAAATATATTGCAGCAATTTATAGCTAAGTGCTTGTACTAAGGAACTAAGTAGAGTGATTTAAATACAGAGAAAAAATTGTGTAATCACAATAACCATTAATCGATGAAAATCCCAAATCCTTGAGTCAAAGGATACTTTGATCATTTACCTCAGTCTGTCAATGTCCTCATTACAAAATTTATCAGTTCCTAGTTAATATATTCTAAAGAGTAATAAATATTTTTAATTTTCAAATTCTGTAATAAAGATTTTAAAGACAACTTTTCTTCTCTAGCTATAAAGGTGCCATAGGGGGCTGAAGACTAAGAGAACAAAGCCATCTAAATTAATGAACAAAACTCAAATAACTCACAAAAACTGAAACATGAATCACAAGGCCTTCGTGAGTCTACAATGTGTGTGTGTGTGTTTGTGTGTGTGTGCATTTGCATGTGTGCATGTGTGCATGTGTGTGTGTGTGTGTGTGTGTGTGTGTGTGTTTGTATGGGTGTGTGCATATATGTATAGAGTAATGAGGTTCTGAGAAGTGTAGAAATGGGGAATATTATCAGAATGTGTTGTATGAGAAAATAATCTATATTAAGAAATGCAAGGTGAAGAAAATATGACTTATCTAGAAAAAAGAAGAAAGTAAATACCATTAATTTTTAAACTAAAAACTTTAAATAATAGAAATAAAATAAAATAAAATAATATTTTATATTTATTTTAATAGTATTTATAGTAAATTTGTAGATGATAAAATGAGTTAATTTACAAAATGTTTTTATACTTAACTGGGATTCTGAAATGAGCAATCATTGTTATGGGAAATTTATACACAAATATCAATGATGTAATACATCCATGTGGATGAATTTTTCTTACTCTTATAATAAAGCACAATAATTGATAAACTTTAGTATGAGTTTTAAATGTTTTCCCTTAAGGTTTAGAGTGTTAATGATGTTGCAATTTTATATATAACTTTAATTGGACAAAAAGAATTAGGTATTGAAAGTATTAGGGAATGGATATGCATTTGACAGAATTTTAGAAAATTTGTCATTTCATGAACAGGTAGTATTCCTTATACATCTATCTATCAAAACTCTCTCTCACACACACATATATACACACACACACACACGCACATATATATATATATATATATATATATATATATATATATATACATACATATATACATATATTTCTAATTTCTACTTACTTTTTAGCTATCAATCATCTATTATATCAGACATATTTGTAAAAATTTTTAATTAATAAAAATACTTATGCTTCAGAAATTGTAAAAAAAATACATTTTTGAATCCAAAAGTTTGAATGACATTGAAGCACTAGTCACTGTCAGTTATGGTATGAGCCTTTGAATCTTGACATCACAATGGCCTGCCTCCCTGACTACTACAAAATCTTACGACCTCAGTGTTTGGTTTACAAATTGCAGTCTTCAGTTTGGTATTTAGTGAGTAGAAAGAAAGCCATAATTTCCCATGCTTTGATTGGTTCTTGATTAAAGGGTTCACTGTAAAGTTATGTATTAAATAACTAATTTGATTGTTATGGAATCAGGAAGTAATCTATGGAATCTAATGGAATCTAAATTGGTCTCTATAGTTTTCTCGAGATCTTTGGAACTAATGTATAAGTTGGCAATGGCTTCATGCAAACTTATTAGCAGTATACATTACTAATCCCCTAAAGAAGCAAAGTTATCATGTAATGGGAGGTATGATTTGAATTTCCAAGAGAATGCTTTCCATGATTCTTATTAAATACATATGCGGTACATGAAAGAGGAACATCTTCTTGACTATCTGTCTTTGCCCACTACAAACACAACTGATTCTTGTAAATTGGTCAGGTTCAAACTAAACCTATGACATGTCTGATTTCCAGGTAATTTCTATGCTTTTTAATAGATATGAGAGGAGGTTTTTTTTTAAGTTTTAGATATTTTAATGCTCATTCTGATAGAACGGAATCCCATTCCAAATATGTCCATTTCATTCACTATTTCATACCATGAAAAAATGTTCATATTATTTTTGAAAAATATCTTTAATGTTTGAACATGTGTAATGGTAACCAATAGCTGATATTCCTCCTGACTCCTTTGTAGAAACAACACTATCTTGTGAGGAGTGGTATGTTTTAAAAATGCAGGAGACAATTTCCGTAACTTTTTAAAAAAGGTTCTGGAATTAGTGATTATTTTATGTGCAACCCAATTGTTTTAACTACCATAACTACATAGATTTTTTAAAGTAATTGGACACACACACATGTATATATAGCCTTTTCAACAGATGGTGCTGGCTCAACTGGAGGTCAACATGCAGAAGAATGAGAATTGATCCACTCTTATCTCCTTGCACTAAGCTCAACTCCAAGTGGATCCAAGACCTCCACATAAAACCAGACACACTAAAATTAATAGAAAAGAAACTGGGGAAGACCCTTGAGGACATTGGCTCAGGGGAAAAAATCCTGAACAGAACACCAAATGCTTATGCTCTAAGAGCAAGAATAGACAAATGGGACCTCATAAAACTACAAAGTTTCTGTAAGGCAAAAGACACTGTCAAAAGGATAAATCGGCAACCAACAAATTGGGAAAAAAATCTTCACCAACCCCACATCCGACAGAGGGCTAATCTCCAATGTATACAAAGAACTCAAGAGGTTAGACCCCAGAAAACCAAATAACCCTACCCAAAAATGGGGTACAGAGCTAAACAGAGACTTTTCACCTGAAGAAATTCGGATGGCTGAGAAACACCTTAAAAAATGTTCAACATCAATAGTCATTAGGGAAATGCAAATTAAAACAACCCTGAGATTTCACCTCACACCAGTCAGAATGGCTAAGATTAAAAACTCAGAAGACATCAGGTGTTGGCGAGGATGTGGAGAAAGAGGAACACTCCTCCACTGCTGGTGGGAATGCAAGCTGGTGCAACCACTCTGGAAATCAGTATGGCGGTTCCTCAGACAACTGGGCGTGATACTTCCGGAGGTCCCAGCCATACCACTCCTGGGAATATACCCAGAAGATTCCCCAGCATGCAATAAGGATACATGCTCCACTATGTTCATAGCAGCCTTATATATAATAGCCAGAAGCTGGAAAGAACCCAGATGTCCCTCAACAGAGGAATGGATACAAAAAATGTGGTATATATACACAATGGAGTACTATTCAGCCATCAGAAACAATGAATTCATGAAACTCTTAGAGAAATGGATGGAGCTGGAGAATGTCATACTAAGTGAGGTGACCCAGTCTCAAAAGAATACCCATGGTATACAGTCACTGATAAGTGGATATTAGCCTAGAAGCTTGGAACAACAAAGACACAAATCACATATCAAGTGATGTCTCACAAGAAGAAAGGAGTGGACACTGGTGCTAGAATGGACCAAAACATCATTGTGGGAGAGTACAAGAACAGTAAAGTGGGAGGGGGTGGATGCGGGAGCAGGGGGAGGGAAAAGGACATGTGGGACCTTTGGGGGTGGGGAACCAGAAAAAGGAAAATGAATTGTAAATATAGAATATATATAATTAAAAAAATCAAAAAAATTATTTAGTAAAACCAAGAAACACTAAGTACTATTCCTAAAGCAACCTGAGAGATTCAGTTTAAATCTAACAATTAATTATGGAGCATCTCATGGAAATCAAATAATCACCGAAATTTCATGAGAAATTATAAACGTGATGTCCATCGTGTAAGGCTATGCCATATTTGAGAAAATGCCACATACTGTCTTTCCCTTCAGCATGTGACTTTCTTATTTTCCAATAATCGGTGAACCTAAAATATTTATTTGGAATAATATTTCTCAAACATATGTATATATACAAATATCCATATACACTTACACATACACATGTATATGTATATGCATATGCACACACACACACACACACACACACACACACACATCTGGACAAAGGCAACAGCAATACAGGACAATCAATTGGGGCTGGATTATAGAGTCAGAGTGCTGTGCCTTATCATCAAGTGAGCAATTGACAGCTTTCAGAAAGTCATCATACTGGAGGAGGCGAGAATTCTATTTTTATGTACTCAAAGGCAGACAGAAGACTATCTTCCAGGAAGGTAGGGGGAATATTACAAAGCCCAACTCCACAGTGACACACTTCCTCCAACGTGCCACACATTATCAAATAAGGCCACACCTCCTACTAATGCAAGTATTTAGGCTAAGCATATTCAATGTGTGATATATATATATATATATATATATATATATATATATATACATGTGCATATATATGTAAAACTCTAGATTTATGCTAGAGTACTGTCTGCTTTAAAATATATAATATAAAGGCAAATGCCACATGTGAGGAATTTCCTGCTCAAATTTTTTCTTTCTTTTTTTATTCATATTTTAATATTTTTTATATTTTTTGTTTCATTCCAAAGGCTTTCCCCTTTCCCAGTTGCCCCCTCACCATATGTCCCACCCTAATTCCCCACCACCCCCCATTTCTTTGTTCTGATATTCTCCTAGAAAACTGGATATAATCTTTTCAAGACCAGGGTCCTTTCCTTCATTTTTCTTGGGAATCTTTGGATTTGCTAATTGTTCCTTGAGTATTCAGAGCTTTGGGGCTCATAAATATCCACTTATCACTGATTGCATTTCATGTGTATTCTTTTGTGATTGGGTTGACTGTCTTAGGATGATACTTTCCAGATCCAACCATTTGCTTACAAATTGCATGAATTCCTTCTTTAAATTGCTGTGTAGTATTCCATTGTATAAATATTCCACATTTTCTGTATCCATTCCTCCTTTGAGGGACATCTGGGCTCCTTCCAACTTCTGACTATCGTAGATAAGGCTGCTATGAGCATAGTGGAGCATGCGTCTTTATTATATGAAGGGGAATCCTCGGGGTATATGCCCAGGGGTGGTATACCAGTGTCCTCTGGAAGTGTACCATCTTTCAGTCCCACCAACAGTGGAGGAGTGTTCCTTTATCTCCACATCCTTGTCAGCACCTGCTGATTCTTGTGTTAGTAATCTTAGCCATTCAGACTGGTGTGAGGTGGAATCTCAGGGTTGTTTCGATTTAATGAGATGACCATGTGTTTTTTTCTTTCAGTTTGTTTATGTAGTGGATTACATTGATGGATTTCCGTATATTGAACCATCCCTGCATCCCTAGGTTGAAGCCTACTTCATCATGGTGAATAATCGTTTTGATGTGCTCTTGGATTCGGTTGGCAAGAATTTTATTCAGTATATTTGCATCAATATTCATAAGGGAAATTGGCCTGTAGTTCTCTTTCTTTGTAGGATCTTTGTGTGCTTTTGTTATCAGTGTAATTGTGGCTTTGTAGAACGAGTTGGGCAGTGTTCCTTCTGTCTATATTTTGTGGAATAGATTGAAGAGTATTGGTGTTAAGTCTTCTTTAAAAGTCTGATATAATTCTGCATCAATAACATCTGGTCCCGGTCTTTTTTTGGTTGGGAGACTTTCTATGACCCCTTCTATTTCTTTAGGGGTTTTGGGACTGTTTAACTGATCTAATTGATCCTGATTTAATTTTGGTATTTGGTGTCTGTCTAGGAAATTGTTTATTTCCTCCAGATTCTCAAGTTGTGTTGAGTACAGGCTTTTGTAGTAGGATCTCATGATTCTGTGAATTTCCTCAGTTACTGTTGTTATATCCCCCTTTTCATTTCTAATTTTGTTAATTTGAATACTGTCTCTGTGTCCTCTGGTTAGTCTGGCTAAGGGTTTATCTCTCTTGTTGATTTTCTGAAAGAACCAGCTCTTGGTTTGGTTTCTTTGTTTCCACTTGATTTCAGCCCCGAGTTTGATGATTTCCTGTCTTCTAATATATATATATATATATATATATATATATATATATATATATATATTAGATTATATATATAATCCAATTGGTCCAAAGATTCAATTAGTTTCATTGTGCTCCTGTTTAGTTTCTGGTTTCCTGATCGGTCCATTGAGGAAAAGTTGAATGTTGAAGTCACCTACACTTATTGTGTTAGGTGTAATGTGTGCTTTAAGCTTTAGTAATGTTTCTTTCACGAGTGAGGATGCACTTACATTTGGAGCATAGATGTTCAGTATTGAGAATTTTTGTTGGTTGATTTTCCCTTTGACCAGCAAGAAGTGACCTTCCGTGTCTCTTTGGATGACTTTAGTTTGAAAGTCAATTTTATCTGATATTAGAATGGCTACTCCAGCTTGTTTCCTGAAATCATTTCCTTGTAAAATTATTTCCCATCCTTTTACTCTAAGGTAGTAAATGTCTTGACACTGAGATGTGTTTCCTTTTTGCTGGAAAATGTAAGGTCCTATTTCTGTATTCAGTCTGTTAATCAGTGTCTTTTTATTGGGGATGAGTCCATTGATGTTAAGAGATATTAAGGAATAGTAATTATTACTTCCTGACATTTTGGACGTTATTTTTTATATTTGAGTGGTTCTCTTCTTTCGTGTTTGATGAGAGGGGGTTTCTATTTTGCTTCTTCTGGGGCGTAGTTTCCCCCCTTGTGTTGGTGTTTTTCTTTATTATCCTTTTAAGGTTGGGTTGTTTGAAGGATATCATGCCAATTTGGATTTGTCATGGAATACCTTGGTTTCCCCATCCCTGGCGATTAAGAATTTTGCTGGGTATAGTAGTTTTGGCTGAAGTTTGTGTTCTCTTAGAGTCTGTTTGATATCTCTCCAGGATCTTCTGTCTTTCATGGTCTCAGGTGAGAAGTCTGGTGTAATTCTGATAGGTCTTCCTTTATATGTTACTTGGCCTTTTTCTCTTACTGCCTTTAATATTCTTTCTTTGTTTAGTATATTTAGGGTTTTGATTATTATGGGACAGGTGGTATTTCTATTCTACTCCAGTCTGATTGGGGTTCTGTAGGCTTCTTGTATATTCATGGGCATCTCTCCCTTTAGGTTGAGGAAGTTTTCTTCTATACTTTTGTAGAAGAGATTTGATGGCCCTTTAGGTTGTAGATCTTCACTCTCATCTATCCCTATAATTGTTATTTTTGGTCTTCTCACTGTGTCCTGGATTTCCTGGATATTTGGGTTTACCAGCTTTTCCATTTTGCATTTTTTTAATTGTTGAATCCATGGTTCCTATGGTATCTTCAACATCTGAGATTTGGTCTTCTATCTTGCATTTTCTTGTTGATATTTTCACCTATGACCCCTGATTTCTTCCCAAGGTTTCCTACCTCCAACATTGTCTCCCTTTGCAATTTCTAAGTTGTTTCTACTTGTGTTTTTAAATTCTGGATGATTTTGCTCAGATCTTTCTCTTGCTTGTTTGTGTTTTCATGTAATTCTTTAAGGAATTTTTGTGTTTCCTCTATTATGATTTCTACTTGTTGACCCACATTCTCTTGTATCTCTTTAAGTGATTTTTGTGTTTCCCCCTTATTTGCATCCATTTTTCAATCCACTTTCTCCTGAATTTCCTTATGTGATTTTTGAGTTTGCCTGGTAAGGGCTTCTAAATTTTGATCTAATTTCTGCTGTATTACTTTAAGAGATTTCTCTAGGTATTCCTCTATCAGCATCCTGACCAGTGATTTTAGATCTGAGTCTTGTTTTTCTGGTGTGTTGGGGTATCTGAGACTTATTGCTGTGGGAACTGGGTTTCGATGCTGCCATACTGCCTTGATTTCTGTTTGTAACGATCTTACATTTGCCTTTTGCCATCTGGATATCTCTGGTGTTAGTTGGTCCTGTCGTTACTAGCTGGTGCTTGAACTTCCTGTGGGCTCCTAAGGCTATTTCCCCATGACTGGGACACCTGAACCATTGCCATACCAGGCTCCTGCTCACAGGTTGCAGACAGGTGGCCTGAGTCCGCAGAGGTCTTAAACTTGGGATATCTCAGGTACCTGGTTCTCCCTGCTGATTTTGCCGGCTGGTTCTGCCTGCTGGTTCAAAACAGCTGGGAAGATGGCGGAGGCTGCAGTGAGTGCAGGGTCTGCCTTTAGAGCCCAGATCCCATGCCTAGTTGGGGCCCCAGACCTGCTGCTCTAGGCACAGCTCCTATTTAAGGCAAATCATAATTATTTTCAAAACAGATTGAAGAGATTCAACTCACAAAACATAAAGAATATACTTCCTTCGGCATAATTATCAGTACTTAGTGTTAGAATAACATGTATAGCAGAATATTGCCGATTTGGAGTTCATGAAACTTTATTTCATAGTCTAAATTCCAAATAATTTTGCTAGTATTAAGTTATTGGTAACTTTTCTCTTATAAGTGTCACTCTCATTTATCAGCGTCTTCCTAACTTTGAAATACTTAGATTTATTACATTTCCCTTTTCTATCATGGATATTTTCTTTACAGATACATAGTTATAGTTTGGCTATTTAGGAGATTAGAAGGGGCTTTTAGGAGGATGCATTAAGTCATACATACAGAGAATTCTAGGAAACATTTAAATATTGATGTTGGGGATTAAAAAGGTTTATTCAGACAGGAACAAAGAAATGTGAACTAAACTGGGAGTTAGGGGGAGATTATTGGCAAAGGATCACTGAAACCTGTATCAAAGCCTTCAATTCGATTACCAACCAAAACATAATTGGATGAAGAGTAAAATTCATGGGACATGCAATAAAAGGATGTATAATTCACATAAAATATCAATAAGTATCTCAAGAGTATGAAGGATTGCATGCAATTGTGTGACAAATTAAAACATTTATGGGTGTATGAAAATTAATGTATGAGAACTCACATCTTATATGATTTCCAAATGTAACTGACAAAGATTTTGAATAATTACCCAGCATGCAGCAATAATTCCACAGTAGTAAGAGCAAGAAACCTCTCCTTGACAGGGATTACTAAAAAAAAATTCCATAGTCCAAAAAGTATTACACCTCTTCTTGAAATACTGGCCTTGGAGGCCTCAACAGTTTTCAAAATAACACAACTTCGTGACTTTCATTGGTTACCCGGCTCAACATCATGATAAAACCCTAATGATAACAGCTCAATACCCTTTAACTAAACTCGATCTCAAAGTGTGTGGAAAACTATCTCCTTTCTGGCTAGATTTATACTGTCAAAATAAGATATTCAGGGTGCTTGGGGTGATAAATTCTAGTCACGGTCTTTCCCACTGCTGGAAACAACATCCAATAACACTGCCTTGTCAGTCATTATCCTCCCACTGTTGGTATGGCTGTACAACTAATAGGAGTTATACATGTTCTTTTAGAGGTTTTTATACCTGATCTACATGAGGGACTGCAATGCTTTATACTGAAATTGTAGTTAGAAGCTCATGGATGGGTAGTTCATAAGTCATAGGATAGAACCTATTAGAATTTTGCTCATGGTGATGCTGTAAAGTCTCCTTTTATGTTTGTGATTACACACATATGTTGCTAGCAATCTCAGTGTAAAAAGCTTTTTTGAATTGGACAACAATCATTGAAAAGACCAAATAGTTTCCAGTGTTCAGAGAATAAGTGACAGTGAAAGCAAAATCCTAAAAGAAACCACAATGCCATACATTATACCCTCCAAGTCTCAGGGAAAAGCACGAAGGAGGACAGTGACTAACATGAGGGACATGAAATGGGCAATACTGTGAAATTCTGACTTCTAGACATGAACATGGGCACTGCTTTCATGAATTCCCAGCAATACTGTTTCTCTAGATAGCCATAAGATAAGCCACCCAGAATTATGCACATAAATATGTGGATGTATTCTCTTTACTCCACGTCTTAGAAGAATAAAGTGGCATTTGAAAGGTGTTGTAGAGTTGTTTTAACTAATAAGCAGTTTTTCTGTGTTCTATTGGATACACTCATATCCAAAGTCACATGTGCAACACTAATTGAGCATTGTGAATTATGACAAATGAAATATGACATGAAATGGTGATGGGGCACATTAGACAGGAGTTAGATGGTGTTTAACAAAGTAAATATCAGAATATTAAGATTGAATTTCAGTGTATGGAGACATGAGCGTTTACTTGGGTGCTAACAGTTTCAGTGTTTAAACCCATAACCATCATGGCAGAGAGCATGGCACATTTACACAACCACAGAGGAGTCATTCTCTACTCTCTCGAGATTCCTCTTTAAAATCTGAACTTTTAAGCTCTTCCTGTCAAGGAGCCAATGCTTTTTCACATCTTTTCTTGTCTGAAGATTTATACTAAGTATACTATTTTTTCTCTTTTTCTTAAAAGCTTATTTCTTTGTTTAAGAAAAAAATGTATTGTGTACCACTTTGAGAGTCAGAGGTTTGGGATTTTAATAAGACATATGAGTGAAAATGTGCACAGTATATTTATGTAGATGTTCTAGTTTACTTTCTATTGTGAAAAAATGTCATGACCTGCTGAGAAAGGAAAGGTTTATTTCATCATTCAGTTCATAGCTTATTACAAGGGAAATCAGGACAGCATGTCTAAATTTGCTTTCCTTAGTTTGTTCAATCAGTTTTCTCCTAAAAACAAGAGTGCCAATACACCTGGTAGGATGCGACTACTAAACCAATCAAAAATCAAGAAAATCGCTCATGACTTGCATATAAGACAATCCGATAATGGTAACTCTTTATCTTGGTTGTCTCTTTCTAAACAAGTCTATTTATGGTTAAATCAAAGAATTAATAAAGGTCAACACAACAGATAATGAGTTATTTCTACTAATCACCTACTAGTAAGTTAAATATCCTGAATTAATGTTCAGTATCTATCATGGAGAAACAGCTTTTCAAAATTCATTTTCACCTAATTTATACCGTACATTGCCTCCCTTAATGTAATTGCATTCTCTTTATTTTGAAACACACGCTATTTCATATTGTACTATTCTTTAAAATTTTACGTTTAACACATATTACTTAGTTGAAAACATGTATTGGGGTAGCACTTTCCACATTTGAAGCTTAGGATTGTTTATTTACAAAATTGTAACTTAGAAATATACTATATACTATTGTCTTGAATAAACTTTAACCCTATAGAAGAAGAAATCTTTGCGTCAAGAGGCAGCATACCTTGAAGTGAACTTTGCACATATACTGGGAAAATTTCAAGTTGTAGGACAGAATACAAACTGAAAACCATTTGTAGAACCTATAGTAGATTAGAATCAATTATGGAATTCACAGAGCACATTACTCTAGCTTAGTACTTTATTCCTAAAGTACATGTCTAAGAGTGGCAGTTGTCTTGAAAAATGGTGCTGGCTCAACTGGAGGTCAGCGTGTAGAATAATGTAAATTTTTCCATTCTCATCTCCTAGTACTAAGCTCAAAACCATGTGGATAAAGAATCTCCAGAAAAAACAGACACACTTAATCTAATAGAAAAGAGACTGGGGATAAGTCTTGAGCACACAGATACCAGAAATGATTTCCTGAATAGAAGTACAATAGCTTATAATATAAGATCATAAATTGCCAAAGGGGACCTCATAAAATTACTATGTTTCTGTGAGACAACAAACACTGTAAAAAGGACAAATTGGCAACCAAAAATTTGGGAAAATATCTTTACTAACCCTACATCTGACAGAAGGCTAATATCCAAGATAGGCAAAGAACTTAAGGGGGGTAGACTCTGAGTGCCAAACAATCCCATTAAAAAGTTAAAGAACTAAACAAAGATTCTCACCTGAGGAATACTGGAGCGCTGAGAAGCACCTAAAAAATTACCATCCTTAGTCATCATGGAAATGAATATCTAAATAAACCTGAGATTTCACCTCACCCCAGTCAAAATGACTAAGATTAAATAACTCGGGAAAAAGAGGTACTGGAGAGGATGCAGAGAAAGAGGAATACTCCTCCATTGCTGGCGGTGGTGCAAGCTGGTACAATCATCCTAGAAATTAGTCTGTTGATTTCTCAGAAGACAAGGCATAATACTATCAGAGTATCTCTATATATACTACTTCTGGGCATATACCCAGAGGTTCTTCCTGCATATTTTAAGTACACATGCTCCACTATGTTCATAGCAGGCTTATTTATAATAGCCAGTAGCTGGAAAGAAGCTAGATGTACCTCAATGGAGGAATGGATAGAGAAAATGTGGTATATTTACACTATGAAATACTACTCAGCTATTAAAAGCAATGAATTCACGAGGAGTGGTATGACTGGGTCCCCCGAAAGTATCACTTCCCGTTTTCTGAGGAAGCGCCAAACTGATTTCCAGAGTGGTTGTACCAGCTTGCAGACCCACTAGCAGTGAAGGAGTGTTCATCTTTCCCCACATCCTGGCCAACACATGATGTCTTCTGAGTTTTTAATTTTAGCCACTCTGTCCAGTGTAACGTGAAATCTCAGGGTTGTTTTGATTTACATTTCCCTTATGACTAATGATGTTAAAATTTTTTAAGTTTTTTTTTCAGCCATATGAATTTCTTCAGGTGAAAATATTTGTTTAGCTCTGTACCCCATTCTTTGATAGAGTTATTGGATTTTCCGGGGTCTAACTTCTTGTGTTCTTTGTATATATTGGATATTAGCACTCTGTCAGATGTGGGGTTGGTGAAGATCTTTTCCTAAATTCTTGGTTGCCAATTTATCCTTTTGACAGTGTGTTTTACCTAACAGAAACTTTGTAATGTTATAAGGTCCCATTCGTCTATTCTTGATCTTAGAGCATTAGCTATTGGTGTTTTGTTCAGGAACTTTTCCCCTGAGACAATGTCCTCAAGAGTCTTCCCCAGTTTCTTTTCTAATAATGGCAGTGTGTCTGGTTTTATGTGGAGGTCATTGATCTACTTAAAGTTGAGCTTAGTACAAGGAGATGAGAGTGGATCAATTCTGATTCTTCTGTATGTTGACCTCCACTTTAGAGAGCACCATTTGATGAAAGGCTCTCTTTTTTTCAATGGATTTTTCCAGCTCCTTTGTCGAGGATCAATTGACCATAGATGTGTCAGTTCAATTCTGCTTCTTCAATCCTATTCCATTGACCCAACCCTCTGTCACTGTACCAATACCATGCAATTTTTAAAACTACTGCTCTGTAGTATTGCTTGAGGTCCCGAATATTGATTCCCCAGAAGTTCTTTTACTGTTGATGATAGCTTTAGTTATCCTGCTTTTTTTTTTAATTCCAGATGAATTTGAGAATTGCTCTTTCTAACTCCATGAAGACCTGAGTTTGGATTTTGATGGGGATTGTGTTGAATCTGTATATTGCTTTTGGCAAGATTGCCACTTTAATTATAATAATTCTGCAAACCCACGAGCATGGAAGATTTTTCGATTTTCTGATGTCTTCTTCAATTTCCGTCTTCAGGGACCTGAAGTTTTTGTCATACAAATCTTTCACTTGTTTGTTTAGAGTCACATCAAGACACTTTATATTGTTTGTAGCTATTGTGTAGAGTGTCATTCCCTAATTTCTTTCTCAGCCTGCTTATCCTTTGTGTATAGGAAGGCTACTGATTTGCTTGAGTTGATTTTATAACCAGCCACTTTGCTGAAGTTGTTATCAACTGTAGGAGTTTTCTGGTGGAGTTTTTGTGCCACTTGATTATACTCTCTTATCATTTACAAATAGTGAACATTTGACTTCTTACTTTCCAATTTGTATCCCTTTTATCTCCTTATGTTGTCTAATTGCTCTTGCTAGAACGTCAAGTCCTATATTGAAAAATGTAGGGAGAGAGAGGGCAGCCTTGTCTATTCCTTGATTTTAGTGAGATTGCTTCATGTTTCTCCCCATTTATTTTGATGTTGCCTACTAGTTTGCTGTAAATTGCTTTTACTATGTTAGGTATGGTTCTTGAATTCCTCTTCGTTCTAAGACTTTTAGTATAAAAGGATGCTGAATTGTTTCAAATGCTTTTTCAGCATCTAATGAGATGGCCATGTAGTATATTTTTTTCTTTTAGTTTCTTTATGTAGTGGACTACATTGATGGATTTCCATATATTGAACCATCCCTCCATCCCTGGGATGAAGTCTAATTGATCATAGTGAATGATTGTTTTGTTTTGCTCTTGGATTCGTTTGGCAAGAATTTTATGGAATATTTTTGCATCAATGTTCAGAAGGGAGATTGGTCTGATACCTGGATTCTTTCCAGCTTCTGGCAATTATAACAAAGCTTGCTATGTACATAGTGGAGCTTGTGTTCTCGTTATTTTGGAACATCTTTTTGGTATATGCCCAGGAGAGCAATAGCTTGGTCCTCAAGTAGGACTATGTCCAATTTCCTGAGGATCCACCAGGCTCGTTTCCTCAGTGTTTGTACCAGCTTGCAATACCACCAACAATGGAGGAGAGAGTTCCTCTTTATCCACATCCTCACCAACATCTGCTGTCACCTGAGTTTTGATCTTATCCATTCTGAAAGCTGTGAAGTGGAATCTCTGGATTGTTTTATTTGCATTTCCCTGTTGAGTAAGGACATGTGTTTAGTTGCTTCTCGACCATTTGGGTTTCCTCAGTTGAGTGACAGAAGCCATTTTACCTGACATTACCTGCTTTGGCAGGCTTGAGAGGTATAAGGTTGAGCCTCTCTCATGGGTAGGAGGTAAAGGACTGTTGCAAGAGTGCCCACAAGCTGTTCCAGCCTCAACTTACCGAAGATGCTCCAGCCCTGCCATAACCTCAATTTACCCAAGATGCTCCAGCCCTGCCCTAACCACAACTTACCTATGACGTTCCAGCCCAAACCACAGAACGTTCTGGCTTACACAAGCAGCAGATGTGCCAGGCAGATAACCTTTCCCCGCTCCTCCCCCCTTGTAACCCACCCTTGCTTGTGTGAAGTTCCTCATTTGAGCACTATATTACTAAGAATTTTTGCTCAGTAAAGTGGAGACCTTGACGTGACCAGACGGATTCTCTTTCTTTTTGTGCTTGGTCTCCTTCCTCTCTCGACCCCCATTTGACACTCATGTAGCGCCTCTTCGGGGACCCTGAATATCTGGACCTGCTGGACGAGTTCAGTTGAGAATTCTGTATTTAGCTCCATAACCCATTTTAGATAGGGTAATTTGCTTTTCTAAACTTGAACTTCTTGAATTCTTTGAATACATTGGCTATTAGACTTTTATTGGATGTAGGGTTGGTAAAGATCTGTTCCAATCCTGTTGGTTGCTGCTTTGTCCTATTGACAGTGTACTTGGCCTTATAGAATTTTTGCAAAGATATTAGTTTCCATTAGTCAATTCTTGATCTTTGAGCTTAAGCTATTGATTTTCTGTTCAGGAAAATTTCACCTGGTGCTCATATGCTTTTAGCTCTTCACCATATTATCTTCTGTTAGTTCCTTTGTAACTAGTATCATATGGAGATCCTGGATTTATTTGGACTTATATCAGGAGTTAAAATGGATATATTTGCATTCTTGTAAATGCTAATGGGCAGTTGAACCAGCACCATTTGTGGAACGTATGATCCCCCCCTTTTTTCCCACTGGGTGGCTTTAGGTCCTCCCTCAATGATCAAGGGACCATATGTGTGTGGGTTCATTTACATTCCACCTAGCAGCAGACACAGATGGATGCAGTCACACACAGTCAAACACTGAATGGAGATTGTGGCCTATTATGGACACATTGGCTGGTGTGAGGGCCCTGAAGGGAATTCCATACAAATATCAAAAATTCTCAACTGACATGAACGTTTGGGTCTCTCAGGTACTGGCCCACCAGTCAAACAGCATACACAGGCTGAACCTGCCCCTGCTTACACATATGCAATAGATGAAAAGTTCTGACATTGTATAGATTCCATTGGGTCTATTACCAGTTATATCAGAGATATCAGTGTAAATTCACTGGACAGAAAATATCATTCACCTAAATATATTTACAGTAACAAGAAATACCGTTGACATCAAAGTGGTTACAGGTGTGAGCACATATCACAGGGAGGATGGATCAACAACACCAATAGTGAATCTGGTGGCAATAATGATCCTTCACCAAATATGATCTCCATTGAGGGCCCCATGCATGCATTGGGGAAATCACCATAGCTTCCTGAGACAGGTAGTATCTCACTAATTTCTATGGCCACCATTTGATTTCTTTTGACAGCAGGCAATACTATTATCACCATAGCTCCTTGGGTCCTTTCTCTAGCTCCGTGAGTGCGGACAATGCTAAGTTCAATGGCTGGCTGAGAGTGTCAGCCTCCCTGTTTGTCATTCACTAGCAGGGTCTCCCACGTGAGAGCTCTCTCTGGCTCTGATCTGCCAGCACCTGTTGGAATCCACAATAATGCCTGGGGTTTTTAAATGTATATAGGATGCATCCCTGCATAAGGTTGGCTCAGGATGGTCTTTCTCTCACACTCTGCTCAATCATTTCTCTTTGCATCCACTTCTGTGGGTATTTGTTTTTCACTTTCTTCAAATGACCAAAGGATTCATATGTTGTTCTTCCTCCTTCTCACATAGTATTTGACATGTGAATTGAGTCTTGGGTATTTTGAGCTTCTAGGCAAATATCTATTTATCAGTGAGTGCATAACATGAGTGTTCTTTTGTTTTGGGGTTACCTCACTCAGGATGTTATTTTACAATTCCATCAATTAGCCTAAGAATTTCATGAATTCATTGTTTATAATGACTGAAGAGCATTCCACAGTGTAAATGCACCATATTTTCTCTATCCATTCCTCTGTTGAAGGACATCTGGGTAATTTTTAACGTTGAAATTAATGACCAGTTGTTATTAGTTAACTCCTGTTATTTTATTCTGGTAGTGGTATGAGTGAAGTTGCATGCTTCCTTTTATTTTTAATATTTAAATTTGGTCTTGTCTTGACATACTTTCTTTTCTTTATCTATGAGAATTGATAGTTGTGCTGAGTAGTGGGGCTTCTAGATTTGAGAGTTTCTGTGGAGTAGTTGGGTGTAGTTCTAAGTGGCCTGCTTTTCTAAATTATCTGCCGTCAGGATAGCTGGCAGTGCCCCTGAAGACTCAGCAAGCAGGGAAGTTGGGTGGGGCAGGGAAACTAACTTCTTTATTTCAGAGTCTGTGTCAAAGTACTAGGCATTTTGAAAAAAAGTGTTATAAATGGTATCATCATCAGCTTTCTGCAATAAAGTATAACTTCAACTTTTTCTATAAATATAAATATATCATTAAAAAAGTGCACCACTGACAGGTTATCTGGTTGAGTTACAATACCCCCAAGTAAGTTGTGATGCAGGAATTATCTTTTGATTTCAGCAATGTTGTCAATTTTTAAACTTGTTAGCCATTGGGTTGACAATCTCTAATAACAAAGAATTTTAGTCACTCCTTTTCAATTTTTCTTAGCTCGTCCATACATCTCTGAATTTTTGTAATCACTCTATAAAATTACAATTCAAAATATTAGAGTGTTTACTTTGTATGTCCCTATACTGAGGTATGAGGATTCTGAAGTAGGCTGAAGAACCTTTGTGATGTCAGTATCCTAAGTCTCATGACAACTGACACAGAAGCTCATGCATTTTCATTCCTTATACTCTAGATCTTTAAAAATATTTTCTAATAGTGGTTGAACTATAATACTTTGTAAGGATCAATATTTTCATAACCATATGTATGTATATGAAAGTTATATGGTTGATAGAATGTAGAGACAAATGGATGATAGATCAATAGACAGATTGATTGATAGCTACTCTCTTTGTGGTTCTTTTCTCTAACCTGCACACTCAATTTGAATATTAAAACATAAATTATGTGAATATTATTCAGCCCTAAGCATTTGATATATCTTTTAATGAATATGTAGAGAGACATCAGCTGAGACACCAGCTATTATGAAGAAAGCACCTAGCAGCCATGACATTAGAGGAGTCAGGAGTAATAGTAGCTATTGATTACCATCACACATGATCAATCATTAATGTAATGATATTTTTCAAAAAATAATACAAACACTGTTTTATGGTATGTAATTTGGGAGCAAATGGACATGTTTGGAAAGGGATTCCTTTTGTCTGAATGAATATTAAAATAATGAAACCTTTTAAGAAATTCATATCATATCTCGTAAAAAATCATAGATAGTTCTTGAGAATCAGACATCTTAATGTTTTATTTTGAACCTGACCACTTTACAAGAAACATTTATGTTTGTAGTGGGCAAACACAGTTAGCTTTTCTAGAAAATGTTCCTCTTTCTAGTCCTGGATATGTATTTTTTCAAGATTATAGAAAGCATTCTGTTGGAAGCTCAAATCATACCTCCCATTACATGCTAAGTTTGCTTCTTTAGGGGATTAGTAAAGAATATTGCTATTAAGTAAGTTTGTATAAAGTCACTGCCAAATATAAGTTAGTTTCGAATATCTCAAGGAATGTAGACAGATCATGTCCTGATTCCATTAGACTATCATAAGAATCTATTTAGTTATTTTATGCATACCTTTACAGTGGAGTCTGGAATCAAAAAAAATCAATGAATGTAATTTATGGATTTCCTTCTAATCACTAAATATCAAACTGAAGACTGCAATTGGTAAACCGACCACTGAGGTCTCATGATTCTTTAGTAGTCAGGGTGACAGGTCTATCCCATGATTTCAAGAGCATACAGCATGTTTCAGAAATAATGTAGGTTGCTAATTACACATGTTAGAATTTCAGGATATCTCTATGCCAATCCATGAGACTACAGGCTCTTTACCTCGTTTTTCAGTGTATACAGGACATTCACAACAGGACAAAGTGTCTCTGTAATCTTCTTAAGCTCAACTCCAAGTGGATCAAGGACCTTCACATAAAACCAGACACACTAAAACTAATAGAAAAGAAATTGGGGAAGACCCTTGAGGACATTGACTCGGGGGGAAAATTCCTGAACAGAACACCAATTGCTTATGCTCTAAGAGCAAGAATATAAATGGTACCTCATAAAATTACAAAGATTCTGTAAGGCAAAAGACACTGTCAAAAGGATAAATCGGCAACCAACAAATTGAGTAAAGATCTTCACCAATCCCACATCCTACAGAGGGCTAATATGCAATGTATACAAAGAACTCAAGAGGTTTGACCCCAGAAAACCAAATAACCCTATCTAAAAATGGGGTACAGAGCTAAACAGAGACTTTTCATCTGAAGAAATACCTTAAAAAATATCATAATCATTAGTCATTAGGGAAATGTAAATCAAAACAACCCTGAGATTTCACCACACACCAGTCAGAATGGCTAAGATTAAAAACTCAGAAGACATCAGATGTTGGCGAGGATGTGGAGAAAGAGGAACATTCCTCCACTGCAGGTGGGAATGCAAGCTGGTACAGCCACTCTGGATATCAGTATGGCTGTTCCTCAGAAAACTAGGTGTGATACTTCTTTAGGACCCAGCCATACCACTCCTGGGAATATACCCAGAAGATTCCCCAGCATGCAATAAGGATGCATGCTCCACTATGTTCATAGCAGCCTTATATATAATAGCCAGAAGCTGGAAAGAACCCAGATGTCCCTCAACAGAGGAATGGATACAAAAAATGTGGTATATATACACAATGGACTACTATTCAGCCATTAGAAACAATGAATTCATGAAATTCTTAGAGAAATGGATGGAGCTGGAGAACATCATACTAAGTGAGGTGACCTAGTCTAAAAAGAATACTCATGTTATGCAGTCACTGATAAGTGGATATTAGCCTAGAATCTTGGAACACCAAAGACATAAATCACATACCAAGTGAGGTCTGACAAGAAGAAAGGAGTGGACACTGGTGCTAGAATGGACCAAAGCATCATTGTTAGGGAGTACAAGAACAGTGAGGTGGGAGGGGGTGGATGAGGGAGCAAGGGGAGGGAAAAGGGCATGTGGGACCCTTGGGGGTGGGGAACCAGAAAAAGGGAAATGAATTGTAAATATAGAATATATCCAATAAAAAAATAAAAATATAGGTTAAAAAATAGGAAAAAGTAGTAGTAAAAAAATAAAGAAATCTCAAGGGATCTAGTTCATGCCGTATCTACCAAACTTTGCATTTCTGCTCTGGAAACTCTGAGCCTGTCTCCATATACTGAATAGTCTCTCCAGCAGTCATCATCTGCACCAAAGAAACAGGGTACCTCTGTGTCTGCCCAGTGTACTCGTAGGCATTTGTCATCTTTCTCAGATTTCTGGGTAATATCTCCATGCATGTCAAGAAATACATTGCCACATGGCGCAAAACATCACAGCTGTTCCTCTTCAACATGTCCTGCTCCTTCAACTACTTTGCAAAATGCTTTAACATCATTACCATATTCTCAAGGAAAGTTTGACTTGCTCAGTGAGTGACACAACATTCCAATATGATTTTGTGTACCCCTTTTTATCCTTATGTCCTAGGAGGCAACATATATTCACATATTGTCCAAGGCAATCTTAAAAATATCCCACTGCAAAGGGGGAGCTGTAGTTCATTCCTCTCCCTGAAAGAACCTATCAGACCTTCTCGTTCTGACAAATGTAGACTCAGACTTTCTAGTTCTAATGAAACAGATATTGGATATGACAGCCCTGTTTTAGGTAGCCTCAGAAAGATTCAGGCTGAAAAACATGGCCTCTAAAATGCCCCGTCTAAGAACCCAGGCCTCAGAGATGCTTTTTATAACAAAAGAGACCTCAGAAATATGTCCTTTAATCAAAAGTCAATCAGATCTTCAAGTTCGGATCTAGGAATCTTCTGACATAACCCTCCTGACAAAGGTGCTAGCAGAGGTTTCCACAATACCAAATGGAACATGTAAATCATCCAGCTAAAAACTCCATCAAGTTTAAGTAAAACAACCAGTTAATTCAAGAGGGAATGACAACCAGTTGGATTATCTTTTGAAGAGGGCCATAGCCTTAATTCCTCTAATAGTCATTCCTGACATTAAGGTTATGCCAAAGGAGTTGGCTGACTTTCAACAAAAACATTTTATTCTTCCTCTGTCTGCACTGATGGGTCTGAGATAAGCTGCAGTGATGAAACAAGCAGCAAAACTGTCCTTGTGACTGAGCAGATTTTCTCAAACTTTTAGACTCAGCTTAGTGTGCTTCTGGTTGAATTCTTGTGAACAAGAATCACAGGAGCTTCTCTTTTTGATCATGGCTGACACAGGTCCAACCTTAAAATAAAAGAGACCAGAGCCTCTTCCTCAGGACTTATTGGTAAAAAATCCATCTTTGATCACCCCCCAATATAAAATACCCTCAGAGAGCTCAGTATTCAAGTCCCATGTGTATTAAATAAAAATCTCTGCCTGAATCCAAGGCCTTCTCTCTTTAAGCTTCTTACAAGAAAGTTAACTGTCCACCACACCTACTCCTGGGAGGCTTATTGTACCTTTAAGTAGGAAACAGATGCAGGGTCTTATATTGCTGTCATGTCTCCAGTGGATTCTTCAGACATTTTTCTGAAAATTTTTCTGGAGGAGTAGAGACCTGGAGTGCCTAGAAAATCCTCTTCTACAGAAGGTAAACAGGGAAAATCCCCTACTGTCCAATGGGTTTGAACTCCTTTCTTTGTTCTCAAACTTTGGTAATTTCTTACTCTGATGTCTGAGATCTTAAAAGTTATGCCCAATGGGCTCCCATAAGAATACCTTCTCCTCAAGAGGCCATGGGATATTTTACCTTGGACCAAGGAGCATTTCTCACTCTAGACAAAGTTTACAGAAATCAAGAGGAGGAAGCAAGTCCTGGAACCTTATGCCACGTTCTTGAGTACAGTGACATGACATGGTGAGAAATCATCATTTGGTTCAGTTCTGGTTGTTTGAACTTAACCATGCTGAGGAGACATACCCAAGCTGTTTATGAATCATGGTATCAATATTTGATCTCTTCCTGATTTAGCTAATGATATGGATACACTAGACTCTGAATAACTGATAGAAGTTGAGGCAATGCTAGGACATCATGATCTAAGGTAAGCAAATTAGTGTTTGTTCAAAACCTAGGAATTTTTATACTTTGATCTTCTTTCCTCTTACTAGGATCTAAGCACCTCCTTTCTTCCCAGTGGCATTCACTTCTTCTACATTTAACTAAGAAGTCATCAGATCTTCCCACTAAATCAAAGGGAGCCTCTGATCATTCCAGGTTGTCCAAAGGAGGCTTACACATTCATTTAGGTCGAGGAATCCCACACAACTTCCTGATATAATGGACTGTGTCTCAGATAATTTTCTTAATGTTTCCCAGATTTTTCCATAAGTTCAAGGTAAACTCTAGGTTCAAAAATAATGCAATGAAAAATCTTGAAATAAATACTCTCTCAAGGAAAAACCATACATGCTATCTTCTTTGAATAATGGATTTCTAGACAAGCAATTAAATTTGAAAGGGATTTAAGAAAATACTGATTAAGAATCCTACAGAATAGCCACTGACATGAAAACTCACGCAAATATTCATTTTCTCTAGGAAACTGTAAGACAATATCCCCTGACAATGTTATCCATAGAGAATTCATTTCTCTCCATTGAATGCTCAGTTCTATTCCTCTTGGAGCTCATAAAATGTTTCCCTTCTGACCTGGGTGACCAAGAATGCCCAAATGATGGAAGATTCGTAGAACACTCTGAAATGATGTCCTAGGACATAGCAGTAAAAGTCTGAACACTAATATATCTTCTGTCTTTAAGACTGTCACTTGAAATGGATCAGATCTAACATTGTTACTCATGCCTGTGCTGGAACTGGACAGTTGTGGAGGACATAGATTCAGAGACTATCACCAGATTATAAGAAAAATGGTCGGACTGCTGGCAAGCTCACCTAAGAGTCTCAGAAAACATGGGAATCTGCTCTGTGGAGACATTTACACCTTATAAGTTATTTTCTGCATCATCTTCCAATTTCCAGTGTAAACGTTAACCTTCTGTGTCCTTTCTGCACTTCACCATCGTCCCAATATATTCCCTGTTAAAAATGAGGACCACAACCTTTACACATATGGTCAAAGTAGGATTTTTTTCCTAAATTATCAGGCATATTTCCAGAAGTGACTCCTTCTGTAAACAAGGGATTCTAGTCAAATCTGGTTCTTCCCAATGGTATTCACACCTTCTACATTTAGAGCTATCAATTGGATGCTAGGTTATGCTTTTCAATCCAATCACAATGTTCCTGCCCATGTATAGATATTTTAAGACAAGTTGAATTAGGGAACCTAACCAGGACAGCCATTCATGATATTTGAAACAGGCTCAGGCTGTTGCCTGAACTCCTGCAGACTAAACAAATGATGTAAAATTTCTAACAACTAAGGAAGAGTATGAAGCTGAAGAGCAGTGCTGGGACCTTCCTTTACTGAACAAGGTAACAGGGAAATTCGTGTTTATGAGAATGTTGCATGGCACTCACCCCCTCTCCAACATTTTCTAAACCATACCTTTGCACCACCAGATCACAGAATTTTCTATTTCTCATGAGGGCCAGTAGTTCCTTTCTTCCCAAGTTACCTAAATCTTTTTTCTTCACTGAAGAGGATGTCAGACCTTAGTCCTACAACTAAGCCTTCTACATACCATCTCAATTTGCCTAAGGTAGACTAAAGTACTTTTAGTGGAATGACCCTCAAATTTTTGTTTCTTTGGAAGTGGGACTAAGTCATTTCTCTTCTGAATATAGAGGCCTCAATGTAAGGCTTATGTCATTAACTCTATAGAAGCAAGAATCAAATAAAATTACATGCTGTTTGGTGTAGTACAAAAGAGGCTATGATTTCCTCCTTCAAACACAAGGGCTATAAACTTCCTGTTCCTGGCCGCGGATATATGTCCCACAGTACAATGATGACAGAGATTTGGCTCCTATTCCCAAGAGGGTCTCATTCCTTCCATCTAGAGTCATAGGAGGTTCAGATGTACCTTCTAGCTATGGGATGCTCAAAAGCATTGTTTCATTCCAAGGAGAACATATAGTTGACTTTAAACTCATATTGCCTTAGTGAAAATCTCTGTGACCAAGATTTTCAGCCAAACACAACTGAAACCTCAAAGGGGGACATCACAAACTTTTGGGTGTAGTAGACACAGAAAGGTAAAACTAACAGACATGTGATATTCCAAGAAGTGGTTATCAGAAATGCAGTGTTCCAATGTCTCAGTTCTTCTTGGGTACAGAATACAAATGTGATGAAACCTCAGAGTTCAGACGACCATACACCCTGTTGCAAGAGCATGCTGATTGCTTCCCAACAGTCTATACATGGATAAAGGGTGGGAATGGTATTAGCAGATGGAAACAAATGATGCAGTACCATAATCTACTCACACTATCCAAGATTTTGAAGATTTTTTCCCCTTCTAATGGTGTGATGAGTGGATCTTGCTATTCGGTTAAACATGACCAGGCACTTTCTTTCTCTGCAAAGCAATTCAGGATGATCCCAGAAGTAGTAGTTATGAATACAAGTACTCAAACTGGACCTATTTTCCAATCATCTCACACCAGTTGAAGGAAGGGTCACCAATCTTTCTGCTCTTAATACCATAAACCTTGCACTTCTGTACATATTCTGTTAAAAGACTGAACGGTCTTAGTACAAGGAGATAAGAGTAGGTCAATTCTCATTCTTCTAAATGCTGACCTACATTTGAACCAGCATCATTTGTTGAAAAGACAATCTTTTTTCCACTGAATGGTTGTAGGTCCTTTTCCAAAGATCAAGTGACCATAACTCTATGGGTTCTTTTCTGGTTCGTCAATTCTATTCTGTTGATCTACTTGCCTGTCACTGTACCAATACCATGCAGTTATTTTTTTAACACAATTGCTCTGTAGTACTGCTTGAGTTCAGGGATATTGATTCGCCCAGAAGTCCTTTTATTGTTGAGAACTCCACGTGGGTCAAGGACCTCCATATAAAACCTGAAACACTGAAACTAATAGAAAAGAAACTGGGGAAAACCTTGAGGACATGCGCAAAGGGGGTTAGTTCTTGAATAGAACAATAGCTTATGCTCTAAGACCAAGATTTAACAAGTTGGACCCCATAAAATTACAAAGTTTCTGTAAAGCAAAGGACACAGTCAGAAGGACAAAACAGCCATCAACAAATTATGAAATTTTCTTCACCAACCCTACATCTGACAGAGGACTAATATCCAATATACACAAAGAACTCAAGAAGTTAGAACCCAAAAAACCAATACTCTATTAAAAATGGAGTACAGAAATAAACAAAGATTTTTCACCTGAAGAAATTCAGATGGCCAAGAAACACCTTAAGACATGTTCAACATCATTAGTTATCAGGGAAATGTATATCATTACAACCCTGAGTTTCCACCTCACACAAGTCAGAATGGATAAGATTAAAAACTCAAGAGCAAACTGGTGATGGCGAGGATGTTGAGAAAGAGGAAGACTCCTACAATTAGTGGGATTGCAAGATGGTACAACTGCTCTGGAAATCAGTCAGATGATTCCTCAGAAAATTAGGCATGACACTTCCAGAGGACCCTGGCACACCACTCCTGGGCATATACCCAGAGGATTCCCCTGCATACAATAAAGACACATGTTCCACTATGTTCATAGCAGCCTTGTTTATAATAGCCAGAAATTGGAATGAGCCCAGATATCCCTCAAAGGAGGAATGAATACAGAAAATGTGGTATATTTATACAATGGAATACTACTCAGCAATTAAAAATAAGGAACTCATGCAATTCATTACTGTAGGAAAATTGTTGGATCTGGAAAATATCATCCTAAGTGAGTCACAAAAGTAATCACAAAAGAATACACATGAATTGCAATCACTGATAAGTGGATATTAATGAACCCAGAAGCTCTGCATACTCAAGGCACAATTAGCCAATGAAAATGTTCCCAAGAAGAAGAACGGAGAGTACCCTGGTCCTGAAAAGACTGGATCCAGTTTTGTAGAAGAGTACCAGAATAGAAAAGCCGCGGGGGTTGGGGGGACATATGGAACATAGTGTGAATTGGAAACTGTAAAAGGGGAAAGACTTTGGAATGTAAATAATTAATATAGAAAATAAAAACTGAAAATAAAAATGACTGAAAGGAGTTTGCTATTTGGATATCAGAATTTTCATTTTGCCAAATATGATCAAGAATTAAGTGTCCTTAGTGCATCCCCCACCCATATATGGGCCTCAAAAATAACCGTGTAATTGTGAGCTTTAGATAAATTCTCTCTAACCAGGGCTACTAAGAAAATACAGGTGTGACCAAAGGAACTTTAAATAATTCTACCCTTTGTTAACAGAGACTGAAAATTAGGTCATCTGTTTTCATTGTGTACACACCCATATAACTGGAGATAAGATTCAAGAAGACTTATAGTCTAACAATTTTGACTGATGAATAATACTTGGATTGCTGCCAGGTCTACCGTGGAGTAAATGAAGATGGGAATTTTCTAAACTGTGAAGCAGTACTACCCCACTGCTCAAGGTGGGCTAGAACACTCCATTGCCCTAAAAGATGTGTGGGACTTTAAGCAGAATTTAAGTCTGCTTTAATTGTCTGCTTCTAAACATCAATGCACACACCTCCAATTTTTGTCCAATATATGTCAAATGTTCCCTCTGTATCTAGGAGGGTCCAATATCTATCTTGTAAGACTGACAGGGCCTGAGAACATCTCTACCTGTCCCAGGCCCAAAACACCACTTCCAGTAAAAAAATGTCCCAAATAATTACCCTCTCTGACCAAGGATTTCAAACCACTCTCTTCCTGAAATAGTAGAGAAAATTATTCCACCTAACTGTGTCTCACATTCAACTCCTCTTCTGAAAGGGACACCTGAATGATCTTTTTGTCATCGTGATGATCCTCAAAAACACATCCTCTTTCCAAGAGGTCTGTAAATATTCTTTCATGTCAGGCTCTCAATGCCTCTCCCTCTCCCTATGGCTGGCTCGGACACTCCTTACCTGCTCATAAATAGTTTCCCTTTCCACTTTGTCTAGTGGGGATGAAAGCCCTCTCCTAATGCACACATAGGCCTGAAATCTTTCCTGTTGCCCAAGGGACACTCATGTGAACACTCTCTTGAAAAGTGTCAACAGATCTTGTTCTATTGATATTTTGTGTCTGTTGTATCCCAAGAGTCTAGGATTACTTCCAAACTTATTCCTGCTACATATATTCTGAGACATTCCTCCACTGAAGAAAGGGGCCTCGGCCTCATCTCATCTAACCAAAGGCTTCATTGCCTAATGATAACCATCCTACCTGTTGGAAAATTGGAACCATTGATACCTGAACTTTCACACAGGACACGCACTATATGGGCATTCTAAATACAGAAAAAGAATTGGAAGCTAAACAAGCAAGGCTGAACCTTCCTTTGCTCAACAAAGTATTTACATTTTCTCCAGTGTGAAATAGTCTTTTCCTATTTTATTGAAAATAGCGAGAGATTTTACTCTTTTACAAATAGGTATAGAATTTTACCTTAGCATAGAATTTCTTAGATATCCTGCTTATAACCAGGGTGCTCAACTCCCTTAATCCCATGAAGTCTTGCACATTATCTCTTTGATGAAGTGAATAAAATTCCTACTTCTGTGCAGAGCTACCCAAGATCCTCCCCATCTTAAATGGTATAGACATTCACAACAGAGATTGCTCCAGACCTGATCTTTAGATTGAGGATATGCCACAATTCCCCATCTTCTGAGATTATCTCTTACCTACAACTTCTAATTTCAGCGGCCTGGGAAGCACTGTTCTGACCTAAGAAATATCTCAGCACTCTAGACTAAGTTACCATAGAGAAGAGAATCAAGGCAAGGGTAAGCCAAATTACTCTCTCTGTGGTATTTCCTTAGACAGAGATATTCTCTTTTCCATTCAGAGGAATCTGTGGATGGACATATGTTCGGAGAAGACACAAAACCATAGATTTCTGCATTGCAGCCTGTTAGAATAGTTCTAAAACTGTCAAGCCTACAATAGACAATCAGATGATGTGTATTCTAAATTGTGATTTCATTTTTGGAGCTGATGCAGGAGTGAGTACCGGGAATGTCCTATAATTCTCAAGGTATCAATCAACCTTCAACTTCAATACAGGTGCAGATAGAAGACTAAGAGAGACAGTCTATTTCACACAATCCCTGGTGGGTCCTATCTCATCCTCTTTCTTTAGAGCATCTTATATCTATCATCTGTCCCAGAGTCACAGAAACAATTCCCCTTCTGCAAATTGGGATACTGGATATGTCTACCACTATCTAAATAAATCTATAAATCCTCTTTTACTTTGTTGGATTTTAGAATATTCCCTCTATCGAAATGCAATTATATACCCCAAATATTTCTCATTTTACTATTGGAATCTCAAACCGGTTTGTTCTAATAGAGAGGTATATCCACCTATATCCAAAATGTTATCAGAGCTTTTAAATATGCAAGTGTGTGAGTGGACTTACTAAGTATATTTAATTGGGCCTCAGATCCTTCTGCTATTACCAAAAAGATTCTGATCCACTGTCTGATTTACCATAGTGCATCAGATTTTACTTTCTTCAAGCTGTTTTCAAATATGCCTTTCTGACCAAGGAGAATCTTGCATTGTCCTCCTTCACTTCAGGGTTTTCAGACATTCTTCAACCTACGTTTAGGAAATATAATATTTCAAGTAAATAGAAAAAAAGCAAGAGAAATCACATAACAAAAAGAAGTCAAAGTGATACAAATTGGAAAGAATTCAAACTATCATTATTTGCAGATGATATGATATTATAATTAAGCGACCCTAAAAAGTCCACAAGAAAACTGCTACAGCTGATAAACAACTTCAGCAAAGTGGCTGGCTATAAAATCAACTCAAAGAAATCGGTAGTCTTTCTATACTCAAAGGGCAAGCAGGCTGAGGGAAATAACACCCTTCACAATAGGCACAAAAAATATAAAGTATCTTGGTGTGACTCTTACCAAACAAGTGAAAGATCTTTATGACAAGAACTTCAAGATCTTGAAGAAAGAAGTTGAAGAAGACCTCAGAAGATGGAAAAATATTTCTTGCTTTGGGATTGGCAGGTTCTATATAGCAAATATGGCCATCTTGCCAAAATCCATCTATAGATTCAATGCAATCCCAATCAAAATCACAACTCAATTCTTTATAGATCTTGAAAGAGCAATTCTCAAATTAATCTGGAGTAACAAAAAACCCAGGATAGCTAAAACTATTCTCAACAATAAAAGAACTTCTGGAGGAATCAATATCCCTGACCTCAAGCAGTACTACAGATCAATTGTGTTAAAAACAGCATTGTATTGGTACAGCAACAGGCAATTAGATCAATGGAATAGAATTGAACACCCAGAAATAAACCCACAGACTTAAGGTCACTTAATCTTTGATAAAGGAGCCACAACCATCCGGTGGAAAAAGATAGTCTTTTCAACAAATGGTGCTGGTTCAACTGGAGATCAACATGCAGAAGAATGTGAATCGACCCACTCTTATATCCTTGTAATAAGCTCAGCTCCAAGTGGATCAAGGACCTCCACATAAAACCAGACACACTGAAACTATTAGAAAAGAAACTGGGGAAGATCCTGGAGGACATGGGCACAGGGGGAAAGTTCCTGAACAGATCACCAATAGCTTATGCTCTAAGATCAACAATTGACAAACAGAACCTCATAAAATTACAAAGATTCTGTAAGGCAAAGGACACTGTAAGAAGGACCAAATAGCAACCCACAAATTGGGAAAAGATCTTCACCAACCCTACATCTGAGAGAGGGCTAATATCAACATATAAAATGAACTCAAGAAGTTAGACCCCCAAAGATCCAAACAACCCTATTAAAACTGGTGTACAAAGCTAAACAAGGATTTTTACCAGAAAAATTCGGATGGCTGAAAAGCATCTTAAAGATGTTCAACATCATTAGTCATCAGGGAAATGCAAAGCCAAACAACCCTTCTTTCAATGTCCTTCTTCCTTCTTTCAATGTCCTTATATATGTCTCCAGTAGTGGGTGCAGCCGGGATTAAGGCTGTAGGTCTCTAGCTGACGGTCTGTCCCAGATTAAAGGTGTGTGTCTCCATGCCTTTAATCCCAGATAATCTTGAACTGGCGTCCATAGCCACTATGCTTCAAGATCTCCATGCTAAGTCCAGGTCAGAAACTTATATTTCTGAGCCTCCAGACTAGGATCATAGGTAAGCCTTCCAATTTTAGAATGTAGTTAATTCCAGATATAGTCAAGGTGACAACCAGGAATAGCCACTACAATCCACCTTCAATTAACTTAGAAAGGTATTTTTATATCTACATTTTTATCTTTAATGTTTTCCAAGAAATGGCCAATATTGACCAGGAATCCAGATTCATCCAATATTAACCAAAATCACTTAAAGAAATTCAGGAGAATATGTGTTAACAGATAGAAAGCCATAAAAGGGAAATAAAAATATCCTTAAAGAAATGCAGGAGAACATTTGGTCAACAGGCAGAAGTCCTGAGAGAGGAAACACAATCCCTTAAAGAATTACAGGAAAACTAGTAAAAAAAACTGAGCAAAACCATCCAGGATATAAACACAGCAGTAGAAACAACTAAGTATCATGAATGGAGACAAATTTGGACATCGAATCCTTGGAAAGATCTCAGGAGTCATGGATGTAAATATCAAGAAGAGAATACAAGAGATAGAAGAGAGAATCTAATGTTCTGAATATACCATAGAAAGCATCAACTCAACAGTAAAAGAAAATTCAAAATGTAAAAATTGTGTAACCAAAATCATCCAGGAAATTCAGTATACAATAAGAAAAAAAAACATGTAAGGATTGTAGAAATAGAAAAGAGTAAAGCTCTCTCTATATATATATATCTGTTAAAACCAATTGGTCCAGAGTTTCAATTAGTTTCACTGTGTCCCTGTTTAGTTTCTGCTTTCCTGATTGGTCCATTGAGGAGAGTGGAGTGTTGAAGTCACCCACAATTATTGTGTTAGGTGTCATGTGTGCTTTAAGCTTTAGTAAGGTTTCTTTGACGAATGAGGGTGCCCTTGCATTTGGAGCATAGATGTTCAGTATTGAGAGCTCTTCTTGGTGGATTTTCCCTTTGGCCAGCAAGAAGTGACCTTCTGAGTCTCTTTTGATAATTTTAGGTAGGAAGTCAATTTTATCTGATATTAGAATGGCTACTCCAGCTTGTTTCCTGAGACCATTTGCTTGTAAAATTGTCTTCCAACCTTTTACTCTAAGGCAGTGTTTGTCTTTAACACTGAGATGTGTTTCCTGTATGCAGCAAAATATAGGGTCCTTTTTCCATATCCAGTCTGTTAATCTATGTCTTTTTATTGGGGAATTGAGTCCATTGATGTTAAGAGATATTAAGGAATAGTAATTATTACCTCCATACATTTTTGAAATTATATTTATTTATTTTATTTATTTTTTTATATTTGAGAGGTTACCTTCTTTTGGGTTTGATGCGAGGAGGTTTCTATCTTGCTTCTTCCCGGGTGTAGTTTCCGTCCTTGTCTTGGTGTTTTCCCCCTATTATCCTTTGTAGGGCCGGATTTGTGGAAAGATATCGTCCAAATTTGGTTTTGTCATGGAATACCTTGATGTCTCCATCTGGAGCAACAAAAAACCCAGGATAGCTAAAACTATTCTCAACAATAAAAGGACTTCTGGGGGAATCAATATCCCTGACCTCAAGCAGTACTACAGAGCAATTGTGTTAAAAACTGCATGGTATTGGTATAGCAACAGGCAAGCAGATCAATGGAACAGGATTGAAGACCCAGAAATTAACCCACAGACTTATGGTCACTTGATCTTTGATAAAGGAGCCACAACCATCTGGTGCAATAAAGATAGCCTTTTCAACAAATGGTGCTGGTTCAACTGGAGGTCAACATGCAGAAGAATGCCAATTGACCCACTCTTATCTCTTTGCACTAAGATCAACTCCAAGTGGATCAAGGACCTCCACATAAAACCAGACACACTGAAACTATTAGAAAAGAAACTTGGGAAGACCCTGGAGGACTTGGGCACAGGGGAAAAGTTCCTGAACAGAACACCAATAGCTTATGCTCTAAGATCAAGAATCGACAAATGGGACCTCATAAAATTACAAAGTTTCTGCAAAGCAAAGGACACTGTCAGAAGGACAAAACGGCAACCAACAAAGTGGGAAAAGATCTTCACCAACTCCACTTCCGACAGAGGGCTAATATCCAATATATACAAAGAACTCAAGAAGTTATACTGCAAAGAAACAAATAACCCTATCAAAAAATGGGGCACAGAGCTAAACAAAGAATTTTCACCAGAAGAAATTCGGATGGCCGAGAAACACCTTAAAAGATGTTCAACATCATTAGTCATCAGGGAAATGCAAATCAAAACAACCCTGAGATTCCACCTCACACCAGTCAGAATGGCTAAGATTAAAAACTCAAGACAACAAGTGCTGGTGAGGATGTGGAGAAAGAGAGGAGTGGAGAACACTCCTCCACTGTTGGTGGGATTGCAAAATGGTAAAACCGCTCTGGAAATCAGTTTGGCGGTTCCTCAGAAAATTGGGCATGTCACTTCCAGAGTACCCTTGCATACCACTCCTGGGCATATACCCAGAGGACTCCCCTGCATGCAATAAGGACACATGCTCCAGTATGTTTATAGCAGCCTTGTTTATAATAGCCAGAAATTGGAAGGAGCCCAAATATCCCTCAAAGGAGGAATGGATACAGAAAATGTGGTATACTACTCAGCAATTAAAAATAATGAATTCATGCAATTTGTAGGTAAATAGTTAGACCTGGAAAATATCATCCTGAGTGAATTAACCTAATCACAAAAGAATGCACACGAAATGCAATCACTGATAAGTGGATATTAATGAGCGCAGAAGCCCTAAATACTCAAGACACAAATAGCAAGTCAAATGATTCCCAAGAAGAAGAAAGGAGAGGACCCTGGGCATGTAAAGATTGCATCCAGTTTAGTAAAGAAACCGAGGGGTGAGGGGGAATGTTTGGGGAACATTTGGGGGGGAGAGGAACTATGGGAACTATGGTGGGTGGGAACTGGGAAAGGGGAAAGCCTTTGGAATGTAAACAAAGAATATAGAAAATAAAAATTAAAAAAAGAATAGAGTAAAGCTTTAAAACTAAATGGCTAGTAAATACCTTCAACAAAATTATAGAATAAACTTCCCTAACCTAAAGAGGGTGGTGCCCATAAACATATAAGAAGTCCAGAGAACTCCAAACAGTCTGGACCATAACAGAAACACCTCCAGACACAATAATCAAAATATAAAATATAATAAAGAATGAAAAAATATTAAAATCAGGGAAGGAAAAGGGCCATGTAACATACAAAGGAAGTCCTACCAGAATTACATTAGACTTCTCAGCAGAGATGATGAAAGCTTGAAGATCCTGAGCAGATATATGTGTGTATGTATATATATACACAATGGAATACTATTCAAATTAATAATAATGAATTCATGAAATTTGTAGGCAAATGGTTAGATGTGGAAAATATCATCCTAAGCGTGTTAACCCAATCATAAAAGAATACACATGAAATGCAATCACTGATAAATGGATATTAATGAGCCCAGAAGCCCTAAATACTCAAGTCACAAGTAGCAAGTCAAATGATTCCCAAGAAGAAGAAAGGAGAGGACCCTGGGCCTGTAAAGATTTGATCCAGTTTTGTAGATCCAGAACAGAGAAATAGTGTGTGTGGGGGGGGCGTGATTGGGGTTTATTTGGGGGGAGAGGACTTATGGGACACATGGTGGGGGGAACTGGCAAAGGGGAAAGCCTTTGGAATGTAAACAAAGAATATTGAAAATAAAATTTAAAAAATAACAAAGTATCACTGGAATGTGCTTGCACATCTGCACCCTTTTCAAGTTTGTTGTTGTTATTTCCCAGATCCAAATAGCAGAATTGCACTCTAAATATTACTTTTTTACGAAATGTATCTAAAATATGTGACAAAACAAATTGATAAATTGGTAGAATGTCCACCAAAACATGGAAGAGTAAAATGAACTTGTGATCATGAAATAATTAAGTATAATCTTTTTTTTATAAAAAAAAGTAAAGAACATTTTATATTTCTACAAAGAGGTCTAATTAAAGAGTAGCCTCTGATATTAAGGAATATATGTTGCACATGCTCACAGGTTACTAGACACAATAAAAACATTATGAAATAAGGAGAGATATCTTTTATCCCATCTCCTTCCACTTTTGAGTCCCATGGGCATTGGCACAGAGAGGTTTGATGTTTTGCTCCAATGTCTTCCTTCACGGTGATTTCCATACAAAAAAATAAGATAGACCTGGTACAGGTCTCCACATGTCATAGCAAGTATTCAGTGGAAGAGATATAAAAGTAATAATCATATGAAATATTAAAAGCTTCATGATATGAAAACACAAAAAATAAAGTGTAAAGGGAAGATCTGAAGACTACAGAAACATTTATAATAAAAGTGTATATATACATGTAATATAATTACAGATAAATATGTGCTATAAAAATGTTTGTTGTAACTCTTAATATAAATGATATGGTAATGGTTAACATAGTAAGAAAATAAAAAAAAACACCAATCTAGTGACTACAAATGGTAGACAATCTATTGAGTTCTGTGGACTCATTAGTACTGATGCTGATGAACCATCGTGATGTCAATAGTCTACGGCTCATATCACCCAGCACAGTCACACAGGCATTGCCTTTCCATATTCTTAGTGGTATGAAAATTATTTTTAATAATTATTTAAAAATAGTAGGGAATAACATATTCACAACCATAAATAGATGATAGATAGATAGATAGATAGATAGATAGATAGATAGATAGATAGATGATAGATAGATAGATAGATAGATACTATATAAATATATAACCACAATCATTTCTGCAACAATAGGATAAATAATTGGATAAAACATTATGATATATATTATATTCATCTTTAAAAGTTCTCAATTCATAATTTTTTAAACCTAAACAGAGTGAATTTGAAAAACACAGTATGTAGACTTCACCAATACTGTGAAACTTAGAGTCTAATATGTGCAAAATTCACAAGAAACTTTAAAGACTGTGGAAGAAGACACATAATTTTTAGGTACAATAAAGTTTATAGTGCAAAACCAGGAAGCACTAAGAACTGTGCCTAAAACAACTTGGGATTTTCACTTTAAATATTACAATTAATTAAGTAGCATCTCATGGAAATTAAATAATCACAGAAAACCATGGGAAATTAGAAGTGTGTTGTCCATCTTGTCAGGCTATGTCATATTTGAGAAATGCCCCATACTGGCTTTTTCCTTCACCATTGTGGCTTTTTTATTTTTGAATAATCGAGGATCCTCAAATATTTATATGGAATAACAGATATTTATATAATATATATATATATATATATATATATATATATATATATATATATATACACACACACACACACACACACACACACACACATGAGTCTTGTAAATTGGTCAGGTTCAAACTAAACCTATGAGATGTCTGATTTCCATGAAATTTCACATATATATTTGTATATATATATATATATATATATATATATATATACACATATATATATATGTGTGTGTGTGTGTGTGTGTGTGTGTGTGTGTACAATTACTTTAAAAAATCTATGTAGTTATGGTAGTTAAAACAATTGGGTTGCACATAAAATAGCCACTCATTCCTGAACCTTTTAAAAAAAGTTACGGAAATTGTCTCCTGCATTTTTAAAGCATACCACTCCTCACATGATAGTGTTGTTTCTACAAAGGAGTGAGGAGGAATATCAGCTATTAGTTACCATTACACATGTTCAAATATTAAAGATATTTTTCAAAAATAATATGAACATTATTTTATGGTATGAAATAGTGAATGAAATGGACATATTTGGAATGGGATTCTGTTCTATCAGAATGAGCATTAAAATATCGAAAACTAAAAAAAACCCTCCTATCATATCTAGTAAAAAGCATAGAAATTTCCTGGAAATCAGACATCTCATAGGTTTAGTTTGAACCTGACCAATTTACAAGAATCATTTGTGTTTGTAGTGGGCAAAGACAGATAGTCAAGAAGATGTTCCTCTTTCATGTCCCGCATATGTATTTTATAAGAAATAGAGAAAGAATTCTCTTGGAAGTTCAAATCATACCTCCCATTACATGATAACTTTGCTTCTTTAGGAGATTAGTAATGTATACTGCTAATAAGTTTGCATGAAGCCTTTGCAAACTTATAGGTTAGTTCCGAAGATCTCGAGAAAACTATAGAGACATATTTAGATTCCATTAGATTCCATAGATTACTTCCTGATTCCATAAGAATCAAATTAGTTATTCAAGACATACATTTACAGTGGATCCTGGAATCAAGAACTATTCAAAGCACGGGAAATTATGGCTTTCCTTCTACTCACTAAATACCAAACTGAAGACTGCAATTTGTAAACCAAACACTGAGGTCGTAAGATTTTGTAGTAGTCAGGGAGGCAGGCCATTGTGATGTCAAGATTCAAAGGCTCATGCCATAAATAACAGTGACTAGTGCTTCAATGTCATTCAAACTTTTGGATTTAAAACTGTATTTTTTTTACAATTTCTGAAGCATAAGGATTATTATTAATTAAAAATTTTTACAAATATGTCTGATATAATAGATGATTGATAGCTAAAAAGATAAGGAGAAATATATGTATATATGTATATATATATATATATATATATATATGTATATATACATATATATATATGTATGTGTGTGTGTGTGTGTATGTACATGTGTGTGTGAGAGCAAGAGAGAGAGAGTTTTGATAGATAGATGGATAAAGAATAGTACCTGTTCATGAAATGACAAATTTTCTAAAATTCTGTCAAATGCATATCCATTCCCTAATACAATCTATACCTAAATCTTTTTTGCCCAATCAAAGGTATATGTAAAATTGCAACATCATTAACACTCTAAACCTAAAGGGAAAACATTTAAAACTCATAGGAAAGTTTAAAATTATTATTCTTTACTATAGGAGTAAGAAAAAGTCACCTACATGGATGTATTACATCATTGATATTTATGTATAAATTTCCCATAACAATGATTGCTCATTTCAGAATCCCAGTTAAGTACAAAAATATTTTGTAAATAAACTCATTTTATCATCTACAACGTTACTCTAAAAACTATTAAAATAAATATAAAATATTATTTTATTTTATTTTATTTCTATTATTTAAAGTTTGAAGTATGAAGTTTAATGGTATTTACTTTCTTCTTTTTTCCAGATAAGTCATATTTTCTTCCCCTTGCATTTCTTAATGTAGATAATTTTCTCATACAACACATTCTGATAATTTTTCCCATTTCTACACTTCTCAGAACCTCATTACTCTATACATATATGCACACACCCATACACACACACACATGCACACAATCACACATGCAAATGCACACACACACACACACACATACACACACACATTGTAGACTCATGAAGGCCTTGTGATTCATGCTTCAGTTTTTGTGAGTTATTTGAGTTTTGTTCATTAATTTCGATGGCTTTGTTCTCTTTGTCTTCAGCCCCCTATGGCACCTTTATAGCTAGAGAAGAAAAGTTGTCTTAAAATCTTTATTACTGAATTGAAAATTAAAAATATTTATTACTCTTTAGAATATATTAACTAGGAACTGATAAATTCTGTAATGAGTGTATTGACAGAGTGAGTTAAATGACCAAAGTATCCATTGACTCAAGGTTTCAGGATTTTCATCAATTAATGGTTATTGTGATTACACAATATTTTTCTCTGAATTTAAATCACTCTACTTAATTCCTTAGTACAAGCACTTAGCTATAATTTTCTGCAATATATTTAGTCTTTAATCATTAATTCTATATCAGCAATCACTGACATCAAGCTATAATAAAGACTAATAATGATGAAATATTAGATTAAGGTGGTACAGAGACAGACAGATAGATCAAGGTAACATAAATGAAGACCAATACATGAAACCACACACATATGGTCACTTAATCTTTGTGTAAAGGCCTAATGCCACCCAGTAAATAAAAGATCCCATTTTCAACAAATGGTGCTGGTTCAACTGGCCATTAACATGTACAAGAATGCAAATATATCTATTTTTATCTCCTTGTATAAATATAAAGCCCACATGGATAAAATACCTCCATATGAAACCAGTTACATAGAAACTAACAGAAGATAAAGTGGGGAGGAGCTTCAAACATATGGGTACAAAGTGAAATTTTCCTGAACAGAAAACCAATAGCTTAAGCTCAAAGAACAAGAATTGACTAATAGGAACTAATACATTTGCAAAGATTCTGTAAAGAAAAGTGCACTGTCAATAGGACAAAGAAGCAAGCAACATGTTTGTAAAAGATCTTTACCAATGCTACATCCAATAAAACTAATATCAAATATATACAAAGAACTCAAGAAGTTCAAATATAGAAAACCAAATTACACTATGTAAAATGGGGTACAGAGCTAAACACAGAATTCTCAACTGAGGAAACCCAAATGGTCGAGAAGCAACTAAAGACATGTCCTTCCTCATCAGTGAAATGCAAATTATACAATCCAAAGAATCCACCTCACAGCACTCAGAATGGATAAGATCAAAACTCAGATGACAGCAGATGTTGGTGAGGAGGTGGATAAAGAGGAACTCTCTCCTCCTTTGTTGGTGGTATTTTGAACTGGTACAACCATGGTGGGAATGAATATGATTGTTCCTCAGTTAATTGAATATAGTACTACTTGTGGACCAAGCTATAGGACAACTCCTGGCCATAGACACGTAAGATGTTCCAACATAAAACAAGAACTCAAGTTTCACTATAATCATAGTGAGCTTTTTTTATAATGGCCAGAAGCTGGAAAGAATCGAGATGTCCTTTAGAGAGGAAAATGTGACCTTTATACAGTGGAGTACTACTCGGCTATTATAAACAATGAACTAATGAATCAGGTTAATGTTTGTATTATTTCCCTAATTTATTATCAGTCCATTTTTATTTATAAAAAGGGAGGCTACTGATTTCTTTAAGTTTATATCCAGCCACATTGGTGAAGGAGTTTACCAGATCAATTATGTATACTATAATATCCATAATAGCAATATTTTGATTCTTCCGTTTTGATTTTTATCTCTTTGAACTCTTTTCCTTGTCTTATTATGTGGTTGTAACTTTAATTACTATATTTAATAAATAGGTAGAGAGTAGGTAGCCTTGTCATGTACTTGATTTTATGAAACTTTTTTAAAGTTTCTCTACACTTAAATTCATGTTGACTATTAGCTTCCAGTATATTGTTTGATAGAGATTATGTATGTGCCTGGTATTCCTGAACTCTCTAAGACTTTTAACAAGAAGGCTTTGGATTTTGGCATAGGCTTTTTAAGCATTATATGAGAAGATTATAACCCACACATCTATGGCCAATTGATCTTCGACAAACGTTCTGAAAACGTCCAGTAGAAAAAAGCCTTTTCAACAAACGATGCTGACTCAACTGGAAGTCAACCTGTGGAAGAATGAGAACTGATCCACTCTTATCTTCTAAGCTCAACTCCAAGTGGATCAAGGACCTCCACATAAAACCAGACAAACTAAAACTATTAGAAAAGAAACTGGGGAAGACCCTTGAGGACATTGACTCAGGGGGAAAATTCCTGAACAGAACACCAATTGCTTATACTCTAAGAGCAAGAATATAAATGGTACCTCATAAAATTACAAAGATTCTGTAAGGCAAAAGACACTGGCAGGAAAACAAAATGGCAACTGACAAAGTGTGAAATGATCTTCACCTACCCCACATCCGACAGAGGGCTAATATCCAATATATACAAAGAAATCAAGAAGTTAGAAACCAGAAAACCAAATAACCCTATCCAAAAATGGGGTACAGACCTAAACAAAGACTTTTAACCAGAAGAAATTCGGATGGCTGAGAAAAACCTTAAAAAAATGTTCAATATCATTAGTCATTAGAGAAATGCAAATCAAAACAACCCTGAGATTTCACCTCATACCAGTCAGAATGGCTAAGAATAAAAACTCAGAAGACATCAGGTGTTGGCGAGGATGTGGAGAAAGAGGAACACTCCTCCACTGCTGGTGGGAATGCAAGCTGGTACAACCACTCTGGAAATCAGTCTGGCGGTTCCTCAGAAAACTGGACATGATACTTCCGGAGGACCCAGCCATACCACTCCTGGGAATATACCCAGAAGATTCCCCAGCATGCAATAAGGATACATGCTCCACTATGTTCATAGCAGCCTTATATATAATAGCCAGAAGCGGGAAAGAACCCAGACATCCTTCAAAGGAGGAATGCATACAAAAAATGTGGTATATATACACGATGGATTTTCATATACTGAACCATCCCTGCATTCTTGGGATGAATCCTCTTGGTTTTCTGTGGATGATATTTTTACTTCTTCCTGGATACACTTTGCAAACATCTTATTGAGTAGTTTTGCATCACCATTGATAAGAGGATATTTTCTTTCTTTGATGAGTCTTTGTGTGATTTGGGTATTAAGGTGACTATGGATTCATAGAGTTTGGCATTTTCCGTTATGTTGTATTTTGCTTTGTATCTGACTATAAGGTCAATATTGGAAAAGAAATCAAGACATGCTAAAGAGAAGGTATATTCTTTTGTGTTTTGGTGAAATATTCTAAAGATGATTTTAATGTTCATTTATTCCACAATGCCTGTTAGTTAAACATTATTTTTCTGTTTAGTTTTGTCTGGATGACCTGTCAAATGGCAAAAGTGTGATATTGAAATCTCCCTCTGTTGTTTGGGGTTTGATTGGTGAATTAAGATTTTCTAGTGATTTTTTTTTTTACAAATGTGGGTTCTCTTGTGTTTGGACCACAGTTGTTCAGAATTATGATATAATTATTAGATTTTAAAGTGGCTATTTTACTTTGGTCCATTTGCTTGAAAAACCTTTATCTTTACTTTTACTATGAGACAACAATTCTTATTGCTTAGCATGTTTCTCATGTGCAGGAGAATGATGTATCCTGTTTTATGGCATTTTTTAGCCTGTGTCTTATTGGGGACTTGAGTACATTAACGTTAAAATTAATGACCAGTGGTTAATAGATTAACCTCTTTATTTTATGGGGGTGGTATGTGTGAACTTGCATGCTTCATTTTATTTTTAATATTTAAATTTGTATTTGTCTTGACATATTTTGTTTTCTTTATCTATGATAATTGATACTTTTCCAGTATAGTGTGGCTTCTAGATTGGCGAGTTTCTGTTGAGTAGTTGGGTGTAATTCAAAATGGCCTGCTTTTCTAGATTATCTGCCCTCAGGGCAGCTGGCAGTGCTGTTGACTCTGGAAGCAGGGAAGATATGTCTGGAATGGAAACAAAATTCTTTGTTTCAGGGTCTGTGTCACAGCACTAGGAAATTTGAGAAACAAAAGTCTTGTAAGTGGTATCATCGTCAGCTTTCTGCAATAAAGTATAACTTCAAACTTTTCTATAAATATAAATATTTCATTAACCTAAAGAGCACAACTGACAGGTTACCTGGTTGAGTTACAATACCCCCAAATAAGCTGTGATCAAAGAATTATCTTTTGATCTCAACAATGTTGTCAATTTTTAAACTTGCTAGCCATTGAATTGACAATTTCCCATGCCAAAGTATTGTAGTCACTCCTTTTCATTTGTTCTTGGCTCTTTCACCCATCTCTGAGTTTTGACAATCACTCTAAAACTATAATTCAAAATAATAGTCTTTAATTGTATGCCCCTATATTTAATTAAAGAAAATCACAAGATTATACTTCAATCATATCATTGTCAGTGACTAAATTTTATTGTCCTTTTTCACATTCATGTAGTTATTTCATGATTACTCATTTCTGACTGTCCCAAATAATTCAAATGTCATTCTATCTAATGAAATTATTTCTGACTACTGCATTATGAAAACTGAAGCATTTAAAAGACTATTCTAAAGTCTTTCATGGCCATGTTACTTTATGTGCCATTTACTTTACTTTTCTGACATTTGGCTACATAAAAGGAACCATTTCATCATTTATCTCCTACAATGGTGTCCAGAAATCATTCACCAAATTTGTATGCATTTTATTGTGTAAAACCTGATATGTTATCTCTATGAAAAGAGATGATAGAGACAGTTAGGAATTTGAGAAAAGAACAAATGTTTCTTCTTTCTTCCCTTTTTACTTTCTTTCTTTCTTCCTTTCTTTGTTTGCTCTCTTGCCCTTTTTCTTTCTTTTATTTCTTTCTTTCCTTCCTTCATTATTTCCTTCCTTCCTTCCTTGATTGCATTCTTGTAGCAGAGGAAACAATGTAATCATGTGAGCTCTTAGAAGACAAACTGGAAAAAGAGTAACACAAAAATATGGTCATTTTAACAGACCAAGATATAAGCAATTCCTGGCCTGGAGGAAGTACAGAGTAACCAGTCTAAGGATGCATATGGCATCCACAAATTATGAAAGATATATAAACATCTTCTACCTGAACATACAGGTTCTGTGAGCACCTTCATTTTAAGCACCTTTCCAAAATTTCCAGACCTAAAACTGTATATACTATTCTGATAAGAAAGTAAATTTGTGATCTTTGCTGCTGTGACTGTGTTGAGGTGCAGACAGGTATGCAGGGATCACACCAGTAGAAAATCATGTGACACATGCCTTGCCAGGACATAACCTGCACCCAGGAGCTTGGCATCACCACACACAACTTGGCAACTACAGTCTCAGGGGTCATTTGCCCTACAGGGAGGCGGTTAGAAGGGTTCTGCTCTTAGAGGTGAATTGCCACCATATTTCATTCTGTGAATGTGTAGAGATGCAGACAGGTAATCAGGCATCACCAAGTAGAAGTGCACATGGGACACCCCACCAGAGATACACATGCAACCAGGACCTGGACAGGACTACCACAGCCATCTCTGCACCCAGTCTGCTAGTGGATATTTCTTCTACATGGAATCCTGTGATCAGATGTTAGACCCACATCTTCTCTCTTCTGAATGAGCAAGCTGTTGCAGCCAGTAATGCAGAGAACACCCAAGTGAAAGATCACATGGAACCCAGTCTGCCAGGGCCAGAACTGCACCCATGAGCTGGGCAGACCCATAGCAATCAGTGCTTGGGTAATTCTGGTCCCTAGACTGCTCAGAAAGCACACAGTAGGGAAATGCACCAGCCAGTCACAGCAAGACCAACTAACACCCTAGATAACTTGATGGCAAAATGCAAGCATAGGAACATTACTAACAAAAATCAATGCAATATGGCACCATCTTAACCCAATTCTCCCACAACAGCAAATCCTGGATATCCCAACACACCAGAAAAGCAAGAATAGAATTTAAAATCACAGGTCATGATGACGATGGAGGGCTTCATGGAGGGCTCAAAATGGACATAAATAACTCCCTTAAAAATACATTAGAACACAAGTAAACAGGGAGAAGCAGCTGAAGAACTAATGAAATATAAAAAAAAACAAAATCATAACAAAACAAACAAACAAATAAAACAAAAAACAGGTGGAAGAATTGAACAAAGCCTTCCAGTATCTACAAAAAGTGATAGAAACAAAAATTAACTCACAAAGTGAAACTACTCAGGACTTAAAAAGCCTAGAAAAGAAGTCAGGACCCATGGATCTAAACATCAGCAACAGAGTACAAGAGATTGAAGAGAGATTCTCAGATGCAGAAGATACCAAAAAAAGTATGGATAAAACCGTCAAAGAAATGAAAAAATGCAAAAGATCCTGATTCAAAATATCCAGGAAATCCAGGACACAATGAAACGGCCAAAACTAGGGATTTTAGATATGGAAGAGAGTGATGATTTCAAACTTAAAGGGCCTGTAAATATCTTCAAAAAGTTATAGAAGAAAACTCCCCTAACCTAAAGAAAGAGATGCCCATGAAAATACAAGAATCCTGCAGAACTCCAAATAGATAGGATCTGAACAGAAATCCCTCCTGTCACATTGTAATTTAAACACCAAATATTTACTAAGTAAAGAAAGAATGTTGAAGCAGTAAGGGAAAACGTTCAAGTAACATATAAAGGAAGACCTATCAAAATTATACCAGACTTCTCAGCAGAGACTATACTATCCAGAAGAGACTGAGCAGATGTCAGGCAAACACTAAGGGGACACAATTGCCAGCCCTGAATACTATATCCACCAAAACTCTCCTTTACCATAGATGGAGAAACCAATATATTTCATGAAAAAACACATTTTTCTACAAATGCAGCACTTCAAAGGATAATGAATGGGAAACACTAACAGAAGGATTGAAACTACACAATTAAATAAAGCAAGAAATTAATCTTTAAACAAACCCAAATGAAGATAAACACACAACTTCAAAATTATAAATTATTTATGATTTTATTTATTATTATATATTTAAATTGTGTGATGTTTTGAATCATACTACAAACAATTTTCAACACACTCTAATGTACCAAGTAACAGTCAACATATAAGACTACTATGGAATATTTACTAAGTGATACACATACACAATCACACACAAACATATAATACATATCTACATCAAATGAAATATTTGTCCTTGTATTTTATTTCCACCACAAGACATCTCATTGAATATATATGAAACAAAATTCAGAAGAAATATCATAAAATAATATTCTCTAATTTAAATTTCTCTAAGAGATACTCTTCCTATCATCTGCAAATAATGAGAGTCTGACTTCTTCCTTTCCAATTTGTATCCCTTTGACTTCCGTATGTTGTCTAAATGCTCTCGCTAGAACTTCAAGTACTATATTGAAAAGATATGGAGAGAGAGGGCAGCCTTGTCTAGTCCCTGATTTTAGTGGGAATGCTTCAAGTTTCTCTCCATTTATTTTGATGTTGGCTACTGGTTTGCTGTAGATTGCTTTTACTATGTTTAGGTATGGGCCTTGAATTCCTGCTCTTTCCAAGACTTTTAGCATGAAAGGATGCTGAATTTTGTCGAATGCTTTTTCAGCATCTAATGAGATGACCATGTGTTTTTTTTTCTTTCAGTTTGTTTATGTAGTGGATTACATTGATGGATTTCCGTATATTGAACCATCCCTGCATCCCTGGGATGAAGCCTACTTGATCATGGTGGATGATCGTTTTGATGTGCTCTTGGATTCGGTTAGCAAGAATTTTATTTAGTATTTTTGCATCTATATTCATAAGAGAAATTGGCCTTTAGTTCTCTTTCTTTGTTGGATCTTTTTGTGGTTTAGGTATTAGCGTAATTGTGGCTTCGAAGAATGAGTTGGGCAGTGTCCCTTCTGTCTCTATTTTGTGGAATAGTTTGGAGAGTATTGGTGTTAAGTCTTCTTTGAAGGTCTGGTAGAATTCTGCACTAAAACCATCTGGTCCCGTACTTTTTTTGGTTGGGAGGCTTTCTATAACCCCTTCTATTTCTTTGAGGGTTATGGGACTATTTAGCTGATCTACTTGATGCTGATTTAATTTTGCTATTTGATATCTGTCTAGGAAATTGTCCATTTCCTCCAGGTTCTCCAGTTGTTTTGAGTATAGACCTTTGTAGTAGGATCTGATGATGTTTTGAATTTCCTCAGTTTCTGTTGTTATGATAGTTTACCTAAGCGACCCAAAAAACTCCACCAGAGAACTTCTACAGCTGATAAACAACTTCAGCAAAGTGGCAGGTTATAAAATTAACTCAAGCAAGTCAGTGGCCTTCTTGTACTCAAAGGACAAGCAGGCAGAGAAAGAAATTAGGGAAATAACACCCTTCACAATAGCCACAAACAACATAAAGTATCTTGGCGTAACTCTAACCAAACAAGTGAAAGATCTGTACAACAGGAACTTCAAGTCCTTGAAGAAAGAAATCGAAGAAGACCTCAGAAGATGGAAAAATATTTCTTGCTCCTGGATTGGCAGGATCAATATAGTAAAAATGGCCATCTTGCCAAAAGCAATATCCAGATTCAATGCGATCCCCATCAAAATCCTAACTCAATTCTTCATAGATCTAGAAAGAGCAATTCTCAAATTCATCTGGAGCAACAAAAACCCAGGATAGCTAAAACTATTCTCAACAATAAAAGGACTTCTGGGGGAATCAATATCCCTGACCTCAAGCAGTACTACAGAGCAATTGTGTTAAAAACTGCATGGTATTGGTATAGCAACAGGCAAGCAGAGCAATGGAACAGGATTGAAGACCCAGAGGTTAACCCACAGACTTATGGTCACTTGATCTTTGATAAAGGAGCCACAACCATCCGGTGGAATAAAGATAGCCTTTTTAACAAATGGTGCTGGTTCTACTGGAAGTCAACATGCAGAAGAATGCGAATTGATCCAATCTTATCTCTTTGCACTAAGATCAACTCCAAGTGGATCAAGGACCTCCACATAAAACCAGACACACTGAAACTATTAGAAAAGAAACTTGGGAAGACCCTGGAGGACTTGGGCACAGGGGAAAAGTTCCTGAACAGAACACCAATAGCTTATGCTCTAAGATCAAGAATCGACAAATGGGACCTTATAAAATTACAAAGTTTCTGCAAAGCAAAGGACACTGTCAGAAGGACAAAATGGCAACCAACAAAGTGGGAAAAGATCTTCACCAACTCCACATCCGACAGAGGACTAATATCCAATATATTCAAAGAACTCAAGAAGTTAGACCGCAAAGAACCAAATAACCCTATCAAAAAATGGGGCACAGAGCTAAACAAAGAATTTTCACCAGAAGAAATTCGGATGGCCGAGAAACACCTTAAAAGATGTTCAACATCATTAGTCATCAGGGAAATGCAAATCAAAACAACCCTGAGATTCCACCTCACACCAGTCAGAATGGCTAAGATTAAAAACTCAAGAGACAACAAGTGCTGGCGAGGATGTGGAGAAAGAGGAACACTCCTCCACTGTTGGTGGGATTGCAAAATGGTAAAACCGCTCTGGAAACCAGTGTGGCGGTTCCTCAGAAAATTGGGCATGTTACTTCCAGAGGACCCTGGCATACCACTCCTGGGCATATACCCAGAGGATTCCCCTGCATGCAATAAGGACACATGCTCCACTATGTTTATAGCAGCCTTGTTTATAATAGCCAGAAATTGGAAGCAGCCCAAATATCCCTCAAAGGAGGAATGGATACAGAAAATGTGGTATATTTATACAATGGAATACTACACAGCAATTAAAAATAATGAATTCATGCAATTTGTAGGTAAATGGTTAGACCTGGAAAATATCATCCTGAGTGAATTAACCCAATCACAAAAGAATGCACCTGAAATGCAATCACTGATAAGTGGATATTAATGAGCCCAGAAGCCCTAAATACCCAAGACACAAATAGCAAGTCAAATGATTCCCAAGAAGAAGAAAGGAGAGGACCCTGGGCCTGTAAAGATTGCTTCCAGTTTAGTAAAGAAACCGAGGGGGGAGGGGGAATTATTGGGGAACAGATGGGGGGGGGAGAGGAACTATGGGAACTATGGTGGGTGGGAACTGGGAAAGGGGAAAGCCTTTGGAATGTAAACATAGAATATAGAAAATAAAATTAAAAAAAAAGAGATACTCTTCCTTGCAAGTGGATATATTGACAATCATCTCCTACGTGAATAATGATGCTCCTAAAATAATATGAATGAAAATCTCAAAAGAATATTAATTCTCATTAATAGAGAGCAGGAGCAGAGCAAATATATGGTCTTTGAAAAACACTAATTTAATTTATTTTACTATCAAATATTTAAGTGAATGTCACTTATTTACACAAACTACACTTAAAAGGCACACTCTCAGGAAGTATACATTTTTTTCACTTTCATTCAAATGAGTTGATTACTACATTTAAGAAAACATTGAGTACCAGGATACCTAAAACTCTTAACAAAAAAGGACTTCTGGGGGAATCAATATCTTCGACCTCAAGCAGTACTACAGAGCAATTGTGTTAAAAACTGCATGGATTGGTAAAGCTACAAGCAAGTAGAACAATGAAATAGAATTGAAGACCCAGAAATTAACTCACAGACTTATGGTCACTGGATTTTTGATAAAGAAGCTACAACCATCCAGTGGTAAAAGGAGCCTTTTCAACAAATGGTGCTGGCTCAACTGGAGGTCAACTTGCAGAAGAATTGACCCATTCTTATCTCCTGGTACTGAGATCAACTCCAAGTGGATCAAAGACCTCCACATAAAACCGGACACACTAAAACTAATGGCAAATAAACTGGGGAAGACCTTTGGAGGTCATGGGCGCATGAACAGAACACCAATAGCTTATGCTCTAAGATCAAGAATTGACAAATGGGACCTCATAAAATTACAAAGTTTCTGTAAGGCAAAGAATAATGTCAGAAGGAAAAAAACAGCCATCAACAAACTGCGAAAAGCTTTTCAACAACTCTACATCCGACAGAGGGCTAATATCCAATATATACAAAAGAACTCAAGAAGTTAGACCCCAAAGAAACAAATAACCTTATTAAAAATGGGATACAGAGCTAAACAAAGAATTTTCACCAGAAGAAATTCGGATGGCTGAGAAAAACCTTAAGAAATGTTCAACATCATTAGTCATCAGGGAAATGCAAATCAAAACAACTCTGAGATTCCACCTCACACCAGTCAGAATGGCTAAGATTAAAAACTCAGGGGACAACAGGTGCTGGTGAGGATGTGGAGAAAGAGGAAAACTCCTCCACTGTTGGTGGGATTGCAAAATGGTACAAATGCTCTGGAAATCAGTTTGGCGGTTCCTCAGAAAATTGGGCATGTCACTTCCAGAGGACCCTGGCATACCACTCCTGGGCATATACCCAGAGGATTCCCCTGCATGCAATAAACACACACTTACCACAATGTTCATAGCAGCCTTGTTTATAATAGCCAGAAGTTGGAAGGAGCCCAGATATCCCTCAAAGGAGGAATGGATACAGAAAATGTGGTATATTTATACAATGGAATACTACTCAGCAATTAAAAATAATGAATTCATGCAATTTGTAGGCAAATGTTTGTATCGGGAAAATATCATCCGAAGCGAGTTAACCAAATCACAAAAGAATGCACATGAAATGCAATCACTGATAAGTGGATATTAATGATCCCAGAAGCCCTAAATACTCAAGGCACAAGTAAGACCCTGGGTCTGAGAATGATTGGATCCAGTTTTGCAGATCCAGAACAGAGAAATGGTGTGTGTGTGCGGGTGTGATTGGGGAATAGTTGGGGGGGGAGGACTTATGGGACATATGGTGGGGGAAACTGGGAAAGGGCAAAGCCTTTGGAATGTAAACAAAGAATATAGAAAATAAAATTAAAAAAATAACAAAATTAGTATCACTGGAATGTGCTTGCACATCTGCATCCTTTTCAAATTTGTTGTTCTTTCCCCAGATTCAAATAGCAGTATTGCACTCTACATATTACATTTTTACAAAAGGTGTCTAAAATTTGTGACAAAACAAATTGATAAATTGGTAGAGTGTCCACCAAACCATGGGAGAGTAAAATGAAGTTGTGATCATGAAGTAATTAAATATAAGCTTTTTTATAAAATGAAGTAAAGAACATTTTATATTTCTACAAATATGTCTAATTAAAGAGTAGCCTCTAATATTAAGGAATATATGTTGCACATGCACACAGGTTACTAGACACAATGAAAACATTATGAAATAAGGATAGATGTCTTTTATTCCATTTCCTTCCACTTTTGAGTCCCATGGGCATTGGAAAAGAGAGGTTTGATGTTTTGCTCCCATGTCTTCCTTCATTGGGTTTTCCATACTGAAAAAATAAGATATTCCTGGTACAGGTCTCCAACTGTCATAGCAAGTATTCAGTGGAAGAGATATAAAAGTAATAATTATATGAAATATTAAAATATTCAAGATATGAAAACACAGTAAATAATGTGTAAATGGAAGATCTGAAGATTATAGAAACATTAATAATAATAAAAGTTTATATATACATGTAATAAAATCACAGATAAATATGTGCTATTAAAGTTGTAACTCCTAATATAAATGATATGCTCATGGCAAAGATAGTAAGAAATTAAAAAAAAAACATGGTTAAAAATTTGAGACTGGGACTGGAGAGATGGCTCAGTGGTTAAGAGCACCAATTGCTCTTCCAAATGTCCTGAGTTCAAATCCCAGCAACCACCTGGTGGCTCACAACCATCCGTAACAAGATCTGACTCCCTCTTCTGGAGTGTCTGAAAACAGCTACAGTGTATTTACATATAATAATAAATAAATCTTTAAAAAAAGAATTTGAGACTGTTTTTATCTGTGAATACCCTGCTTTTTCTATATTGGCCTATAAGTCTGTTTCCTTCAAATTTCTTTCATAATGTGATTGTACCTTCCACAAATTCTCTTGAATTGTGAAAACTTGAACAAAAGGTGCTGGGGTATAACATCTTCTGAAGGTGTAATTGTATTGATCTAAAATCTCAAGCCTAAGACCACTGCTTTCATGATTCTGATGTACAGCTGAGCTCTCAATCTGTTTATAATAAACTAGATCATTGTCAATTTCGAAAACCAAACAGACTACCATACAAATAAACAAAAAGCCAAACCCTCCAGCATTCAAAACCTATTTGTGAAGTTGTTCTTGTCTAGAAATAGAAGTTATTCCCTTTGCTGCTTGCCTGTGGCTCCTATGTGGATATCATCATTGATTCTTGGAAGTCAAAATACATGTACATTTTAAAGTCTCCACCTAGATTCCTTTACCAGAATCTCCAAAACTCTCCATCTCCTGTGCTAAGCTAAAGATAAAATCACCTTTGGGCTTTATGAATGCAAAGTTTCTGCTACTCAAACAATCCCCTTTTGTCTTCCCTGGATATTCTTTCTTCTATATTTCTCAACCTTCACCATACCAAATCTGATTTTTCCTCTCTCTCTCTCTTTACTGTAAACTCTTCAAGCTTCCTCCTGAGCAGGTTTCCTCTCATATCTTATTGAAATTCTTCCCTGTAATAATGGAGTGGCAAGTCTTCTGGTAGTTTCTTTACTGTGTGAGGTGCTCTGAGGTGCTCATACAAATGGGATATTTATAATATATATTTCCTTAAGATAGTATAACTTTGCCCAAAACATGCTACTTTTTTCAAAGAATATGAATAGAGGCATCATATGTTTAATTTCAGAACCTTGAGAAACAAAGTATCAAAGAAATACAGTTGCAAATTTTTGTCATCACCCTCATCAAACTATAATGTCAAGATATTTTAAAGATTGTACCAACTCATATTTGGGGAAATTAAAGAACACACTTCCTGAAATGATTAGTCTATCATGAGATTCAAATTAGGTATGAAAATACCTTTCCTTGCAGCTTGGAAGGAAGAACTTTTCAATGGAATTGAAATTTATTTTGCCTTCCTCCTCTTGAACACCAATCTAGTGACTACAATTGGTAGACAATCTATTGAATTCTGTGGCCTCATTAGTACTCAGGCTGATGAACTATTGTGATGTCAATATGCTACGGCTCATATCACCCAGCACAGTGACGCAGGCATTGCCTTTCCTTATTCTTAGTGGCATCAAAATTATTTTTTTAATAATTGTTTAAAAAATCATAGGAAATAACATATTCACAACCATAAATAGATGATAGATAGATAGATAGATAGATAGATAGATAGATAAGCACAACCATTTCTGCATCAATAAGAAAAATATTTGTATAAAATATTATTATATATAAGTATATTCATCTCTAAAAGTTCTGAATTCCTAATTTTTCAACCTGTACAGAGTGATTTTAAAAAGACAGTATGTAGTCTTCACCAATGCTGTGTATCTTAGAGTGTAATATGTGCAAAAATCACAAAAAACATTAAAGACTGTGGAAGAAGACACATAATTTTTAGGTACTATAAAGTTTATTTAGTAAAATCAGGAATAACTAAGAACTGTGCCTATAAAACAACTTGGGAGATTCACTTTATATCTTACAATCAAATATGTAGCATCTCATGGAAGTCAAATAATCACAGAAAACCATGGGGAATTAGAAACATAGTGTACATCTTTAAGGCTATGTCATATTTGAGAAATGCCACATATTGGCTTTTTCTTTCATATTTGTGGCTTTTTTGTTTTTGAATAATCGATGATCCTCAAATATTCATAAGGAATAACAGATATTTATCAACCATATCTATATACATATATACATATATAGTATCTATATATATATATATATATATATATATATAAATATGTATATATATATTTGTATATATATATATATATATATATATATATATCCAATTATTTTGAAAAATCTATGTAGTTAGGGTGGCTAAAACAATTGGGTTGCACATAAAGTAATCTCTCATTACTGGAACTTTTTAAAAAAAGTTTCAGAAATTGTTCCCCTGCATGCTCAAAGCATACCATTCCCCACATAACAATGTTGTTTCTACAGAGGAGTCAGGAGGAATATCAGCTATTGGTTACCATTACACATGTTCAAATATTAATATAAAGATATTTCTATAAAATACCATAAACATTGTTTCCTGGTATGTAATATTGAAGGAAAATGAATATGTTTGGAATCGATTCCTTTCTATCAGAATGAACAATAAAATATCAAAAACATAAAAAAAATAACTCCTATCATATCTAGTAAAAGACATAGAAATTTCCTGGAAATCAGACATGTCTTAGGTTTTGTTTGAACCTGACCACTTTACAAAAATAAGTTGTGTTTGTAGTGGGCAAACACAGATAGGAAAGAAAATGTTCCTCTTTCATGTCCTGGATATGTATTTTATAAGAATTAGGGAAAGCATTCTCTTGGAAGTTCAAATCATACCTCCCATTACATGATAACTTTGCTTCTTTAGGGGATTAGTAATGTATATTACTAACAAGTTTGCATGAAGCCATTGTCAACTTATACATTAGTTGCTAAGGTCTCGAGAAAACTATAGAGACCAATTTCTGATTCCATTAGATTCCATAGATTACTTCCTGATTCCATAAGAATCAAATTAGTTATTCAAGACATACCTTTACAGTGGGTCCTGGAATCAAGAACCAATCAAAGCATGGGAAATTATGGCTTTCCTTCTACTCACTAAATACCAAACTGAAGACTGCAATTGGTAAACCAAACACTGAGGTCGTAAGATTATGTAGTAGTCAGGGAGGCAGGCCATTGTGATGTCAAGATTCAAAGGCTCATGCCAAAACTGACTGTGAAAAGTGCTTCAATGTCATTCAATATTTTGGATTTAAAACTGTATTATTTTTACAATTTCTGAAACATAAGTATTTTTATTAATTAAAAGTTTTCACAAATATGTCTGATATAATATATGAGATAGTTAAAAAGATAAGTAGAAATATATGTATATGTATCTAATATATATGTATATATATATGTATATATATACAGAGATAGAGTTTTGATAGATAGATATAAGGAATAGTACCTGTCATGAAGATGACAAATTTTCTTAAATTATGTCAAATGCATATTTATTCCCCAATACTTTCAATATCCAAATCAGTTTTGCCCTATCATAGGTATATGTAAAAATGCAACATCATTAACACTTTAAACCTTAAGGGCCAACATTTAAAACTCATAGGACAGATTAAAAATTATTGTGCTTTACTATAAGAGTAAGAAAAATTCATCCACAGGGAGATATTACATCATTGAAACTTGTGTATATATTTCCCATAACAATGATTGCTTATTTCAGAATCCCAGATAAGTATAAAAACATTCTGTAAATTAATTAATTTTATCATCTACAACTTCACTATAAAAACCATTAAAATAAATATAAAATATTATTTTATTTTATTTATATTATTTAAAGTGTAGTTTAAAAATTAATGGTATGTGCTTTCTTCTTTTTTATAGGTAAATCATAGTTTCTTATTCTTGCATTTATTAAATATAGATTATTTTCTCATATAAAATATTGTGATAATTTTCCCCATTTCTACACTGCTCAGGACATCATTACTCTACACATATATGCACACATCCATACACACACACATGCACACATGTACACATGCAAATGAATGCAAAAATACACACACACAAACACACATTGTAGACTCATGCAGGCCTTGTGATTCATGCTTCAGTGTTTGTTAATTATTTAATTTTGTTCATTAATTTAGATGGCTTTGTTCTTTTAGACTTCAGCCCCGTAAGGCACCTTTATAGCTAGAGAAAAAAATAGTCTTTAAAATTTTGTTAGGGAAATTGAACATTACAAATATTTATTACTCTTTAGAATATATTAACTATGAACTGATGAATTTTGTAATGTGGGCATTGACATACTGAGGTAAATGACCAAAGTATCCATTGACTCAAGGTTTCGGGATTTTCATCAGTTAATGGTGATTGTGATTACACAGATTTTTTTCTCTGTATTTAAATCATTCTACTTACTTCCTTAGTACAAGCACTTAGCTATAAATTTCTGCAATATATTTAGTCTTTAAACATTATTTCTCTATCAGCAATCACTCACATCAAGCTGTGTTACAGAGTAATGATGAAATATTAAATTAAGTTGCTACAGAGAAAGAAAGATAGATCAAGGTAACTTTAATATTTCTTCAACAATAGAATTAGTGGTGATTGTGATGACACAGATTTTTTTCTCTGTATTTAAATCACTCTACTTCAGTCTGTACTAATTAAAACTTGAGGAGAAATAAAGACATTGCCTGATATGATTAGTCTATCATGAGATTCAAATTAGTTATATTTCTATTCTGTGGTGCTTCTAAGGAAGAACCTTTCAATTAAATTAAAAGTTTTTGTGTTTTTTTTCTTTTAAACACCAAACTGGTGACTACAAATGGCAGACAAACTACTGAGTCCTGTAGCCTCATAACTACCCAGAGTGAAGGACCGTTGTTATGACAATAGTCTAAGGCTCATGTCATCCGACACAGTGACATTTGCATTGCCTTTCCTTATACTTAGTAGCTTCAAAATCATTTTTTAATAATTGTTAGAAAATTGTAAGGAATAACATATATTCACAACCATAAATAAATGATAGATAGATAGGTAGCTAGATAGATAGATAGATAGATAGATAAATAGATAAGCAGATATATAGATGGATAGATAGATAACTTTAATATTTCTTCAACAATAGAATTATTTGTATAAAACATTATGATATATATGTATATTCATCTCCAAAAATACTTAATTCCTAATTTTTAAACCTGTCCAGAGTAAATTACATAATGACAACATGTAGGCTTCACCAATACTGTGAATCTTAGAGTCTAATATGAGCAAAAAACAAAAGAAAATTTAAACATTGTGAAAGAAGACACATAATTTTTAGTTACAATAAAATTTATTTATTAAAACCAAGAAACACTAAGTACTATTCCTAAAACAAC